>CM064974.1:4517646-5020646 GCA_032847665.1 Solanum chilense | reverse complement strand
TAGATTTCCTTTTCTACCATTTGAGTCGAACTACACACAGCCTGATTCCGAAAGTTTAAGGATATGGAGGCGAATTCAACGTTGAGGCTCGGCTGTATTCCGACATTCGCTCTCGAATCCTATTCTCGAGCATTTCGACACCTTCATAATTCGGTATCGAGGTGGCTTTTGATTCTTTCAAAATCGTGCGATAAATCAACCTTATTGAACTACAAGTGGCCTGAATTCTCATACAACCTGAGATATGTAGGAGACCCGTTTGCAAGGGTTCGGCCATAATTCCCACACTCTTTGTCAAATCTATATATATATATATATATATATATATATAAAAGCGAATGGGGTTGGTCAAAATTTGTTTGGTCAATTTCATTTTCCTCTGTTTGCTTGCATCAACCCAAGTAAAATGAGGGACAGCTGTTGACACCCAATTTTTGACCCGCTTCGGTATGATTTAATTAGCGAGCTTCATGAGTTTTTCCAAATTACTTAAGTTAATTAGTTTTATAAATCTTACGAAAATTAAAAAAAATAATATATATATATATATATATATATATATATATATATATATATATATATATATATATATATATATATATATATATACATTTAATTGTTTTGTTAAACTAGTTTGATTTAAGTTATAATTATACTTTTGAATCACTTTTATTACCAGATAAATAAGCTCGTTAATAAATTTATATCGAACTCGTTTTACTTTAAATCGATGGACTATTTTCCTTTTAATTCTTTTCTTTTAAGAAATCGATTTTGGGCCTTTTCCAATTTTCTAGCCCACCTTAACCCCCTTAAATCAACAGCCCAAATTAATCCCAACCCCTCAACCCAATCCATTTGTCACCATCAGCCCACACCTTCCCTCTTCCAATTCAGCCCAATACCATATTAACCCCAGACCCAAACAAATTAATTCCCCTCAACCCAATTTCTCAATGTTTCCTACCCGGCCCAACCCACTAATTTAAAGTACCCAACCCAGCTCTCCGGCCCTACCCGACCCGCTTCCCCTTTCCCTTCTGACCCGACCCGTCTCACCCCTCTCTTCTTCCCTTCCCAAAACCCACGCCATTCCCAGCGAGAAACAGACGCACAATCCCACAGAAAACTCGACAAAATTTAAAAAAAAAAATCCCCTTGCTCCCCACGCTCGCCCCTCGACCTTCGCCCTTCCCCCTGCTCCCCATGCTCTCTCCCTCGTTCTTCGCCCTCCCCCTGCTCCCCACGCTCTCTCCCTCGTTCTTCGCTCTTTCCCTGCTCCCCACGCTCTCACCCTCATCCGATAAAACCCCATCCTTCCTTCGAAGAGGGGGGAGGGGGATTTTTAGGTGAGAGGAGGAAGGAGGTTTGGAGTGGAAAAATTTTCAGAGAGTTGGATTTTTGGTTGAAAGTCTTAGGTTAGAGATTTTGGTTAGACTTTTGGATTGGACGATTCTCTGAGGTTAGCAGAAATTTTAACATAGAGAAAGTTAAGAGATTCTAGATTGGAAGTTCGTTTTGCTCCTGCCTACTCCGGAGGAACTAAGACAGATTTACAAAGGGCTTTCCGTTCTCTTAGAAAGGTATTCGAAGAAAACAACTCCAGCCGTCTTAATCATTCGAGCTGGTGGGTTCCCATTCTGTCGAAGTTTTCTGGTTTCGCTGTTCGAGTCGTCGTTCGAGTGTGGTAGTCGTCCCCATCCCCTGCTCATTCTCGTCCCAGCTTTGCTGCGTTTAGAAAGGTAATATCATATTTTTCGTTGTGGTTTTCACTTCTATTTTTCTATGAATGATTGCTAGCCATTGGTACTCCTGAACGTGTGCGTTTTGTTAGCTTCAGAACAGAGTATGGAGTGAGAATTTTGAATATCCGCTGACCTCCATCTAGTATTTGAAGTTCCGTATATGTTTGTCTTATTCCATTTCGAGTTCATTGCTAGTATGCCTTCTGATTCCTTACTGTTTGAGGTTTTGGTTCTGATCCTTTTCTCTCTACCATAGCCAAGATATAAGAACGGTGCTTTAATCTTTTGAGCTGGCATGCATATTTAATTTGTTTGCTTCCTAGTCCATGCTTTTTTTTTTATATATATAATGGTCAAAGGTAGCAGCTGTAATGTTATATTTCAATTAAATGTATGACTTTGCTGTGCACATACATATGAATAAACATTCTTTGGCATATGTCATTTTGCATACACGCCATTATTGCTAAATGTCTAATGATAGTAGGGCCACAAGAATTCCACTCACTTTGCACTTTCACTTAGATATAAGATTTTGCTTTTTGTTTTTTTTTCATCATAGTTAATTTGCTTTTGTTTTTTTTTTCTATTTTTTATTTAGAACTCTTTTTTAGAAATGGAGCATAACTCCCAAATTATGTTGCTTCACCACATCATATGTCAGCATATCTATCACGACATAAAATACACCTCCTCTGTTCCGAATTTATTTGACTGGAAATCATTTTCGTTTGAGTTTCAAGTTTTCATATTTGTTTCCTTAATTGTTTGAATTGTTAGGATCCCGTTTAGACATACGCTTTATTTCAAAAAAAAAATGAATATGGATATTTATAAAAAATCCGTTTTTGAGGGATATTATTTGCTTATTTTTTTTACCTTCAAATACCCGTTTCTTCACTAAGTTTCAAGAGGCCCTAGTATTGATCGATGTTTGAGTAGTAATTAAGACGTTTTTTTTTCTATTTATGTTAAACGTTTCTTTTTTTTTTACTATGTTTTCCATGAATTCTTGCCATGAATGGGTTTAAATTTTCTCTTCGTTGTTCGCACAACGTCAGTGTCATTTTTTAGGCCATAGAGGTTTAATTGGCATGATTTACAATGTGCATTCGTCTTGCCTAATTGTTAATAAAGTATTGTGATTTCTTTATTTGCCTATTGGTTATGTATTTACGGGTATAAATGTTTTACTTCCTATGTTTTTATGAAGCCTTCGAGTTAGTGTGTTTTGTTCATACTTCCTATATTCCAAGTTAGTTATACTATTTTTCTAATTCATTTTTTTTTTCTTATTTCCGTGGCATATCAATTGCATACAAGTCCCCGTGGACTTCTTTCTCGCATCCCAAAGAGCCATAAAGGCTTGGGAATTTTTATCGAGTCAACCCACCAAGGCATTTATACGCCAATCCCAATTCCTTGAAGATTGAAGAAAATCCATAGTGGATTAGAAGACGCTTCTTTATTCCTTTTTAGTTTTGTGTTTTATTTGTAATGGGCATAAGCTCTTGTTGTTTTATTTTTCTTTTCTTGTATTTTATTTCGTATGTCTAGATTAGGACAGGTGAAAAAATGGGTCAAAGCCCCAAAAACAGGTGGGTCCAAATTTGGTCAAGGCGAACAAAACCCGAATTTGGATCCAAATCTCTCTCTCTCTCTCTCTCTCTCTCTCTTTATTAGTGCTTTACGTGTTGCTTAAATATCGCTAGTTTAAGATTAGAAAACTCCAAACCCCATCGAACGCCTTTTGCTTTTACCGAACTTAAGACGTAAAATCGATAGACGTTTCAAATTCGCGAGTTTGCTTAGAATTAAGTTTTAAAAGGTTTAACTTTAACGGAATCTTAAAACAATAAGTATTGCAAAATGCGTAAAGTTTGTCTATATAAAACTTTAATAAATTCAAACTTCAAGATTGCAAAAATCAAAAATAAAACAGTCAAATTGTTAATCGCCGGAAAACCGTATTTAACGGAGTGTCTTAGGTGCCTTCAACACCTTCCTAAGACACTAATAAGAATTCCAAACCCATTTAAATATTTTCAACACAATTTTTCTGTTTAAATTGTTTGAAAAACAAGTTTTTTTAATTTTCTCAAAATTAAGTGGCGACTCCTAAAAGTCGAAAATAACCTTTAAAACAAAACAAACTCCTTTCGAAATCATTTTTTCGATAAAACAGAAATGGCGACTCCGCTGGGGAATTTGGAGGATTCTAACCTTAAGGTTAACTTGTTTGACTATTTGCGATAACTGTTTACTTGTTTAAATTGTTTTAATACTTTAGTTTTCGAAAACTGCATTTTTCTCATGGCATAAACTTCCGCCAAACGGCAAATAGTTTGCATTAGGAAATGGAAGTTACGCGGCTTACCGCGGCTTCTCTCAGATATACCCCAAGAACTCATTTGGGAGTATCGAATAAATAGTCGGAATGCGGTCATCCGGCGTTATTCGATAGCTCCACCCCGATGTTTGTCCGACTCGGGTAACCGTCTATTTGAAAACAACTCTAGAAAAGCCTATGTTAGAACAAAACCAAAACCAAAATTAGGCATCAGCCTAGGACGACTTAATACCCAAGGTGTATTAAGTCCATTTTAGTAGAAAACCGCCAAAAAATCGCGTCTAAGGTCTTCGACCTCACGACGCATCATATTATGTGACATTCGAAATGTATGTGTGAAAAAACCAACTTGGGGGTAGGGGAAAGTCTAACGGGTTTTTGTTTTGCAGATATGGACCGCTTCCCAAAATTCAACATGGTCATCTCGGCGCCACCCCAACTTACTATGTGGCACAACGACTTAGACGGAGATCATAAGCGAACTCTCAACAAATATGTAGGGGCCTTGACCGAGCTAATCAATATGGACGGTTGGCCAGAGTTGATCGAGGTACTTACGGGATATTGGGACAGTCAGAGGATGGTCTTCCGTTTCGAAACGACCGAAATTACCCCTACATTAGAAGAAATAAGAGATTGCATAGACACCGTGGGCACAGGCCTAGAGAGAAGAGCCCGAAAACAGGAGGACGTGTTTATCCCCAACAAACCTTCCGTTGAGAACATCTCGGAATGGTTAGGGCTAAGAAAGGATTTCACCTATTGGTGTCAAGACTCCCACGTAATGTTCAGGGACTTGTATGTCAGATTTGGACACGCGAGTTTCTATGCCGCGTATAATTGGGAATTTAGAATTTTCTACAGGGAGTGGAATGAGCTCCGCCCGTTGGCGTTTGCCATAGCCTTGTTGGGAACAATGGTCTTCCCGCACGGCCCGAGCCTGAGCATCAACACCAGAGTCATAACACTCGTCCGGACGCTGTTCAAGGGGTACGAGAATCAAGGAACGACAAAGTACTACTCCTTAGCCCCGGTCATATTGTCGGACATATATCGCGCTTTGGGTAAATGCAAAGAAGGACATCGGTACTTCCAGGGGTGTAATCTACTCCTCCAATGGTGGATTCTCAGCCACTTGGCGAAGGGTGCTGGAACTCGAGAATTGCACACTCTCGACAACAAGAACACTCTCAAAGACCTGAACGACTTGCTATTTTGGGCCAACCTGAATAATCGGAGAACGAGAGGGAAGTGGGCCCAAATTTTCTCCGAGTTTGAGAGAAGAGGACCTCCGATGGATGCTTGACCGCTTCATATCCAAGGAAATTTTCGTGGAGGGTCGTAGATGTGCCGTGCTCCCTCTACCCGGCATTCGTTTAATTGGCATGATTTACAATGTGCATTCGTCTTGCCTAATTGTTAATAAAGTATTGTGATTTCTTTATTTGCCTATTGGTTATGTATTTACGGGTATAAATGTTTTACTTCCTATGTTTTTATGAAGCCTTCGAGTTAGTGTGTTTTGTTCATACTTCCTATATTCCAAGTTAGTTATACTATTTTTCTAATTCATTTTTTTTTTCTTATTTCCGTGGCATATCAATTGCATACAAGTCCCCGTGGACTTCTTTCTCGCATCCCAAAGAGCCATAAAGGCTTGGGAATTTTTATCGAGTCAACCCACCAAGGCATTTATACGCCAATCCCAATTCCTTGAAGATTGAAGAAAATCCATAGTGGATTAGAAGACGCTTCTTTATTCCTTTTTAGTTTTGTGTTTTATTTGTAATGGGCATAAGCTCTTGTTGTTTTATTTTTCTTTTCTTGTATTTTATTTCGTATGTCTAGATTAGGACAGGTGAAAAAATGGGTCAAAGCCCCAAAAACAGGTGGGTCCAAATTTGGTCAAGGCGAACAGAACCCGAATTTGGATCCAAATCTCTCTCTCTCTCTCTCTCTCTCTCTCTCTCTCTCTCTTTATTAGTTGCTTTACGTGTTGCTTAAATATCGCTAGTTTAAGATTAGAAAACTCCAAACCCCATTGAACGCCTTTTGCTTTTACCGAACTTAAGACGTAAAATCGATAGACGTTTCAAATTCGCGAGTTTGCTTAGAATTAAGTTTTAAAAGGTTTAACTTTAACGGAATCTTAAAACAATAAGTATTGCAAAATGCGTAAAATTTGTCTATATAAAACTTTAATAAATTCAAACTTCAAGATTGCAAAAATCAAAAATAAAATAGTCAAATTGTTAATCGCCGGAAAACCGTATTTAACGGAGTGTCTTAGGTGCCTTCAACACCTTCCTAAGACACTAATAAGAATTCCGAACCCATTTAAATATTTTCAACACAATTTTTCTGTTTAAATTGTTTGAAAAACAAGTTTTCTTAATTTTCTCAAAATTAAGTGGCGACTCCTAAAAGTCAAAAATACCCTTTAAAACAAAACAAACTCCTTTCGAAATCATTTTTTCGATAAAACAATTATTATTATTATTATTATTATTATTATTATTATTATTATTATTATTATTATTATTATTATTATTATTATTATTATTATTATATGTTGGAAACTCTAAAGTGTAAAGTTGAAATACCATTTTACTTCTATAATAATTTTTGTTAAAAAAATCAATTTTTTTAAAAATAAAATTATATATTATTAGTTATTATATCCATAATATAAATATTATGGGAAGCTAAAAGTCTACTTTCTTTTTTAATGAAATAGTAAAATGTTTGAAGATTTTGAAAAGTCAGTTTATATATTAGATATAAATATTCTGGAAAGCTAGGAATTTTTTTTTAGATGTCTGAGAAATTTGAAAAGTCATTTTTCCATTAAAAATATAATAAAATAATAATAATAATAATAACAATAATAATAATAACAATAACAATAATAATAAATAAATAAATATTACGAGATGCTAAAAGTCTACTTTCTTTTTTAATGAAACAGTAAAACGTCAGAAAATTTCGAAAAGTTAGTTTATATATAAAATATAAATATTATGGGATGCTAGAAATTTACTTCTTCTTTTTTAATGAAATAGTAAAATGCCTAGGAATTTGAAAAGTCAAGTTTCCATTAATAATAATAATAATAATAATAATAATAATAATAATAATAATAATAATGATAATAATAAATAAATAAATAATAATAATATCATATATATTATTAAAAATGGAAAAGAAATTTAGCAAAAAGTTAAATTATTGTTTTCCCCTATATTAAATTAAAATGTTATAAAATATCTAATTTATTAAAAATTTTATCATTAATTAAGACTATCATATTAAGTTTTACAATAATATAATTGAATGTATTTAAGTATACATACGGATGAATTAATTTAATTGGTACTGCCACTTATTTCAATACTCTAGAATGACTTATCATTTTTCCATACCAATTTAATGTTTTAAAGTTCGTTTCAAATCAGAATTTTATAAATAGTCAAATCAATGAATCATGCTAGATTAGATCCATTGATATTATCCCTCTCCTCCTCTTCTTCTAAATTCATCTTCAACATGACTAGTAAGGATTCCATTGATATTTCTCATATTTCAGCTCTCTTAACCTTCTATTAATTATTATTATGCTTGATTATTCATTATTCATGGGTTGCTAATGATTCTATCACGATATACATAGTTTTTTCCTTTATAAATTGGACATAAAATGTTAGTCCACTATACTTTCTTATGAAAAATTAAATTTATTGGTTATTCTGTCTTATTCATATTTATATATTGCTTTGTTTAATATTTTTCATTTTGTAAGAATATGATGACATGTATGTTTTATTGTTTTTTTAAGTCAAGTAGTTGATATTACACGTGTTTCTATACATAAGTTAGGTCTATATAATAATAAAGGTCAATCATGTCAGGCACGTTCTCAATTTATATATATATATATATATATATATATATATATATATATATATATATATATATATATATATATATATATATATATATATATATATATATATATATATATATATATATAACCCCAGATCTTATTGTAATGTCAAGGAGCATCTAAGGTTACATAAACTGGTTATATTACATGCAATTGTATTTCACCATCAGTATCTAATAGTGTCCTTCATTCGAACATTGTTCAACGGAAAACTATATTAATTATATAGTAAATGTTGAATTCCCTTCAGCTACTTCATATGTCTATTTTCAGACTGTGAATCTCCTTATCTAAAATCTTCACTCCCCTATGGTGTACTACCGTCTATACTTCTTTTATTTAAAAATAATGTCAAGCAGCAAGCACTCCACATGAAAAAATAATTCAGCCTGGCATATATAACCTAAAAGTTTTCATTTCTTCAACTCTATAATAAATCTTTATATATATATATATATATATATATATATATATATATATATATATATATATGCTGAGTCATATAGTGAAGAGTTACGTTTGCAAATGTTTCTAGTAAGTGAAAATGAAAATTTAGTAAACATAATTCTTTTATAATTTATCTCGCTATTTATGAACCTTTTAAATAAATGAAAAATTTTAACTTATAACAAATATAAAAATCATATTTGCATGTTACAATAAATGTCTAAGAATCCTTACGCAAATTGAAAATTTTATGTGAAAATAATATAAAATAATTAAATATCATAAGTTATTATAGATGTTAGATGATATTATAATGCTTTCATAAAGAAAATTAGGAAGGTTTCCGCTATATTAGCGAAAATTAAAAGTCGCAACTCTTTATTAAAAGTCGTAACTCTTTATTTTCTATTCACACATTCTAAAATCCAACAGTTTCAAACAATACATTTTTCAGTGAGAAATAATTGAGTTAAATCATATTTTATAACATAAATTTCTCATTCATTCTCGACATGATACATTTTCTCGGTGAGAAATAATTGAGATAATCATATTTTATAACACAAATTCTCATTGATTTACGGCAGTATAACATTTGTTCCTAGTAATAAGAATATCCCTTAATTTATAATTGTCTTCCATATCGATGATAATATAAAATGCCGATAGAAATTACAGCAACAACAATTGAAGCAGTCATCATGTTTACACCAAAATATCGACTATTAGAAATTACGTTTTCCTGAATCTCCAATTTTTTCTCCAATTCATTTGACTTTTATAAGCATTTCTCTAACTCTCTCTATCAATTCATCCTTCAACGTAGCGTAGCAATTACATCTTTTTCCGTTTTCCAATCGTCGTTTAGATCCTCAAGTTTCTGCTTTAGGCCCCGAATTTCATTTTCCTTGAGTTCTAATAGAACTCTTTGGTGATTTCCGCTTACTTCCAACTTCTCAATTTTCCTCAATAACAAATGTATTTCGCGCTCCAATGAGATTATCTTTTGTTTCAATTGATTAATCTCACTCAACATAGTTTAAAATTTTTAAATGAAAAAAAATTTAAGAAAGTAATTATATTATGTTTTTATATATATAGTTTTGAAATGTAAAATGTTAATTGAAGAATCGAAATATCTCTTGGAGAAACCTTGCGGCTTTTCAACTGTCACAAAAGGGTACATTATTTAAAATTCAAATATATCGCGAAATTATTTAAAATGGGTTAGTTTGATGATTCGTTATATTTTTTTCACAAATATCCCTTCGTAAATATTCTTATTTACTAACAGTTGCTCCAAAATAAAAGAAAAATGATCCAATTTTTTTGAACCGTTAATGTTTTTAGTAGTAATTAAAGACTTAAACAAGAAAATTATATTGGAGTTTATGTGATTGATGTAACTATTTTGTACAATATATTTATTTATTTTTATAGGGAAAGACTTCCAATATGCCATCAAACTTTGACAGAAGACATATATCTATGTCATTCGTTTCAAGTTTGACTTATTGATCAATATATTTTTTGTTTGAGAAATGACTCATCTGTGCCATGACTAAAGGCTCGTCGCTATTTCCGTTCGGAGATAATGAAATGGTTTTTTCCTTAGTTTTTGATAAAACGAGAAAATAGTCAAAATTCACATGTTGGGTTAGAAATAATTTAAATTTGTCATTTTTTTCATCTATTGAACCATAATTGTCCTTAACGTTAAGATTATAAGTCTGAATTCACATGGATAATGTTAAATTGTTTTAACTTTTAAACTTTAAAAAGTATCACATAAATTCGAATAAAGAAAGTTAATACACGCACCGAGAAGTAAAAATTTCTGTCAATTACATAATGAATTTTTATTTTGTGTAACGATAATTGGATGTGATCGTATAATTATCTTCTTCTTCTTTTTTTCTTTTTTAAAAAATAAATAAATTTGTCTTTTATATAATCTTGATTTTCTAAAAATATATATTGATGTATAACATTATATGACAACGAAAACAATATAATTTATACAAATTTTATATTATCAAAACAATAAGATATGATATAATTCAACACAATAGAATAGAACATACATTATAAAACTATAGTATTAACCAAACATAAATTGTTCTCCACCAAAAGACTAACACTTTGATGAAACTTAGGCCTCATTCGTTTTCATTAAGATAAGAGGTCCGAATCTGAATACACATTTGAATATTAAGTTTTGCATTAAGATCTAGGTGTTTTGATTTGAATACACATTTGAATATTAAGATGTGGTCTTCTATAAATATAAACATTAAATAATTAACGTTTTTAAAATTTTTAAAACTTTCAAATCATGATTATTAAAATCATGATTATTAAAATTTTTAAAACTTTCTTTTAATCAAAAGTGATATATTTTGTTGAAATGAAATTTTTATGATACTTTATTAATTTGATGTTAATTTCACATGCACATTCAAATATTGAAAACAAACAACATTAATTATTTAGTGTTCAGATTTAGAAATCACATCTTAATATTCAGATGTATATTCAGATCAAAACACCTGAATTATATTTGTGTTCAGATTCAGATCTCTTAATCTTAATGAAAACAAATGAATCTTGAATGTTGTTAAGAATCTCCTAATTCATTCATACCTCTTCAGATCCATTAAGAGACTTTTTTAAAAATAAACAAATAACTTAATGGGCAAAATCTAAATGATTCAGATTTGACCAAAAAAACACACGTACTTAATGGGTTGAATCTAAATAATTAAGATTCATACATCCATTAAGTACAAACAAATGAGAACCAAGTCTTAATAGAATCATAATAACACTTTAAAATAAGATTTAAGTGTTAAGATATTAACCAACAATTAAAAATATTGAAATTTCATAAAAATATTAAAGAAACAAAGAAACAAATCTAAGGAAATAAAATTCAAACTTTCATAAACTTCCTTATCAAAAGGTCCTCTCGAATTGCAAAACCAAAGAAACACACATTGTGCTATAAACTATAGTACTATCGCAAATTAAATATCTTATTTTACATCCAATTCAGAAGTTCCTCTATAAAAGCGTCGTCTGGAGAAATATGAGCTTCCATCATATCCGCCTCAGTTAGAAGCTGAGGGATGTACACATTGTCATCAACCTTCCCTCCATCAACATTGTTCAACTGCTCCTACATTAATTGAAACGATCATGAAGATTCTATCAAGTGACAAAATTAACTCATAAAAGTATAAAAAAAAGTAATTATTTTTATAAAATTTGGCCAACTTACTTGAACATCTTTGATGAGTTCCTTATTAGATGATGCCTTACCTATTTTCACAAAAATATAAAAAAAAAAGTAAATTATTTTTTAAATTTTTTCTTTTTAAATATAATATATATGTGAAAATTGAATTTAACGAATTACTAAATATAAAAGTGATGATTAAACAAACTAAAACTAAAATAATATACATAAATTAAACTATATACTTCTACATTTTCTTCCCCCAGCATCATTTGGATTGAGCTTAGCTCTATAGCTCTGCAGAAAATCAATAACATATTTTAAGTATATGTCATTTAAATTATTATTACGGATATCAAATAGATAGATTGAAATATAACGAATGTAGAAATTAAAATAGATTATATTATTAAATGTACAAAATATTAATTCGTCATAACAGATGATTTTAAATAAAAAAGACCTGTAAGCGATTCTTAATTTGACAATGAGATACTCCCAAATGTGCCATTTCCTTCAAAATATGCCTTGGCTTAACAACTGCAAAAAAATTAAAATTTGTAAAAAGAGTATATGAATTGCTATGATCAACTACCACTAATTTAGAGACATGCAATCATCAGTTGTTGCGGTGAGATATGAATAAAATTCCTTTATTTATTATTAGAAATTTGTATTTGAACATTAAGAATAAAATAAAAAAATTACAGGTAGGTTTTTCTCTTAAATAGATTTTATGTGATGCCAATTTTAATAAAAATTGAACAGACAAATATACACGATTTATATTTATAATAAAAAAACGAAAAAATTTGAGCATAAATAAATAAATAATGTGACATAGAAAGGGTAAAATTTATGCTAACCCCAAGGTCCGCCATAAGCATCAACAACAGCCACAAACTTTCGATGCAAGTCTTCAGTCCAAAGCATGCGAGGTGGTTTAACTCGCGAAGTCGACCCAACATTGTTAGGCTGCTGGCCAAGTTCTTGTTGAACTTGATGAGCTACATTGAAATTTAAAACATTCGGATTAAGCATAAAAGGGTCTTGATAACTAACAACATTATTATTAATTGTATTCTGTCCACCAAAAAGTCTCATGGGCCCATGATTTTCCAAAAATGAAAAATCGTTAACTGGTTGATAGTAAAATTGTGATTGTTGCAGACTCATTAGTTCATCGTAGTGAAGTTGCATAGTGGGGATGATTGGCGATTGAAAATTTCCAATCTCGACAACCGGGGAGGGGGGAAGGGGTAACATTGTAAAGAGGTAAAGAAAAAAAGGTAAAGAATATTGTAGCTTTGTGAATGTGGGGTATTTTGGAGAAGCCTATTAACACCCTTTTATAGTTAAATCTTAACTAAAGAAATGATATTTAGATTCCCACAAATCTTCTACTAAGAAGTAGTTATAGAATATATGGTAAGAAAATTAATAAATAAATATTAAGTATTTGGATTTAGCGTAACTGCTTATCATTATTAGTTAATGAGAAGATACGATTAATCTAATTTAAAATATTTTTATGCACCTATTTATTTATTAATTATTATTTTAATCTTTATCTGAAACACCTTACAAATCTAATTGGGACTGTGCAGAAGGAAATATGAGAGAACCATTGAGGGGTCCACGGGCCATGTACAGGACCGCGACCTACCACCACAATCGTGGTTCATACTTTAAAAAAATGTGGAGGACTACAAACCCCTTCACGAGTCGTGGAACTTCACACGAGTTGACAGGTTGCCCGTCAAAGTGACCAGGAGCAACCCAAGGCCATTGTGAGGAACACGGACCGCTAGACAGTCCATGAAACCCCACAATGGCCTGTATGTTAACCGTGGAAGTCACCCTATAACCATCCTTGTTCATGTGAGGAACCACGTCTGTCTATATGGCACACGGTGTTTCACACGGTCCATAAAGTGAATTTCGGGGGAACATGTTAGCCTTCAAGTGTTGAGCCAACTTCAAACGGTCATATCTTTTATCAAAAAGTGAATTAGGTGATTCATTACCTATCAAATTAAAGATAATTGAGTCCTCTTTCCACGCCATCGAGTTTGCAAAAATCCAAGTACAAAATAAAAATTTACACTCCTTTCAATAGAGACTTGTTGGGAGGTCCATAAACCACGACCCAATTGACGGGAAGTGATTCAAATGATAGCCCGTCAGTCCATTCGTGAATGACACTTCGTCGGTTTAAGTCAGGGTCGTTTGGTTTTCCCCCTATGTATTGGGAACATAAGCTACGACATTTGATGTCTAAATTACGTCATTTGACTCAACCTAAGCCTAATAATCTGGGTAGAATCACCCCAAAACCCTCATCCTCCTAAAATCACCCAGCTTAGAGTAAAAAAAGAAGAAAGAGGCGACCAACTCTCTCAAGAACAATCAGAAGCATTTCTAGAATTCAGTTAATTCCTTTCACACATTAGTTGTCTAGAATTAAGTTAGTTCTTTAGATTCTCATAAACTGTTCAAACCTAGGGCTTCTAGATTTTCAAGATTTATTGTGATTATGGTTCCTTTAATTTAAGTTTCTCCCAAACCCTTTCTTACTTAATTCGTTATTTCACCTTGACTATTTGTATTGGGAATTAATTAATGGACAACTTTGATACGCTCAAACTTACATCTCAAATGAGAAGTAAAGCGGTCGTGTCAAGTAAATAACCCAACTAGTGAGGTTGGGATCGTTCCCACGAGGAAAATAGTCTAGACTTAACTTTAATCTAGTATTACTATCATTTGGTCGATAACTTTCTTGGAAAGTAAAAATATAAAAAGGGGGGTTCTATCTCTAAATAAATGAAAATCAATAACGAACTTGAAACAGACACTTGACAGCTTTTAATTTTGGGTTTTAATCAATTAATCAAAGTAACTAGGGTTTACGTGTTCCCCACAGGTTCATAACTTGATAACTCTAACTACAACAATTCTTTCCTAGTATCTTGCATGCAAAGTGATAAGTTATGTATTTCTAAATCCTTGGTCCGGCATCTAGAAAATCTCACTCCGCACCTTGGTCCGACTGCGTGTGTTGCTATCCTAACCCTTATCCTTACCTCATATTAAGCATCGTATTCGATATTTGACTAAGTTATTACCTCGTACCAATCAATAATAGCCTATTAGATAGTATACACTAAATCTATGTTAATAATTCTTTTCCTATTATCTACCTCCTTGGTCCGGCAAGTAGCATTAAGGCGAGTTCTAACGTTGATCATCCGTTAAAAAGATTTCTAAGCGAAAGAATTATTAATACATGCAAGACACTATTCTAGAATTGTTATTTTAGCTAGGGTTTATCTCATTATTTGCCTATGGTTCCCACAACCCTAGTTATGGAGTTTAGTTACTCATAGCCATAAACACTGTATTCAAATATATTAAATAAGAATTCATGTACTTACTTCAATGAGAAAGAATAAAGTCCGAAAGTTTGCTTGATTAATCACCAAAAATCACTTGTAAGAATCTCCCAAAAATCAAAACACTAATACACAAAGTCTAATAATATGATGTCTAATCTAGCAGAGTCTAACCTCAAAAACGAGGTTTTTCGAACTATTTATAAAAAATAAAAACCTAATTAAACAAGGATTCTAATTACTGGAAATCTGCCAAAACGCGGCTGGGTTGACGGACCTCGCGACGGACCGTCGTGGTCGCGACGGACCGTCACGGACTCCGTCGTCCCATACTTAGCAATTTCTTCTGCTGCTCTTCTTCGTTCCCCTCAACGGCAAGTATGACGGACCGTCATAGGCACAACGGTCCGTCGAGGGTCTTCGTTTAAAAATACTTCAACTCTTAGAATCTGGGTACTGGGATCACTTCTCTGATCTTCACGACGGACCTGCAGGACGGACCGTCATATCCATGACGGACCGTCACAAGCTTCGTAATCCCACACTTGGTCAGACTTCCCCATCTTCCTTCAGCAGCTGCACTACGCTGCCACCTACGGACCGTCACAGGCACGGCGGACCGTTATAAGCTCCGTAGGTGGTCTCTTCTGCATTTTTTCGCTCAAAATCTCCGCATTCAGCTTTGGACAAATTTCCTGCAAAACAAAGAGAAACTTATATCAAAATTAGCAGAAAAAGGCTTTCGGACACACTAAACTTAAGGAAAAAGTATTAATTATACCGTGAAACCACGGTATATCAAACTTTCACATATAGTAAACACAAAATTCAAATTTGTATGATATAATAAATATTGCATAATTGCGCTCAATAGAAAACATATATATACAAACATATACATGTATAATTCGCTATACATATACAATTGAAAGTTATGCCTATTTCGCTATACATATATACAAAGAAGCAATTGTGTAATTCGTTTTCTCCTCTTTAGATTTGTATACAATTGAATCAACTTTTATGAAACGAGAAAGAGAGAAATTATATACAATTTGGATTTGTATAAAACGAGAAAGAGAGAAAGTCAAAAGAGACATGGGCAGGGAATATACAATTGAAGCGGATTGTATAAAAGGAGAAAGAGAGAAATTATATACAATTTGAATTTCTATAAAACGAGAAAGATAGAAAGGCAAAAGAGACTTGGGCAGGAAAATATTTGTATTGTATAATTATAAGTACATTGAACGAAGATATATGTATTTGCATGTGTATATACAATTTTCTCTCACTTTATACAAACATAAACATAATTTATACAATTCCATTGTATAAAGCGAGAGAGGCGAGCGACAGGGAGCGAGCCAGAGAGGGAGAGTGGCGAGCGAGAATATGAGGGAGAGAGGTGACTGACAACCAGTTTGTTAAGGAACACAAATAAATCAAACGGTAGCTACTGTATTTATTCTACATTATTAATTTGTTATTATATACAATTATCCCTTAATTAAATTATGGACTGGTCCATAAGCCACCCATTTAATAAAATTAGTAATTATTTAATAAATACTAGTCTACTATATAACTATAGTTATCAAATAGTTTCAAAATTTCCATTTAAAATATACGAGAAGGTTCATTTATGAAAGAAATAGGTCTAGTACTTAAAACGACTTAGTGGGTCGTACATATATACCGAGTCATATAGTGAAAAACTATTTATGTTATTGGTTATATTGTTTTATACACACACATAGAGAGGTCGAGATTCGTTTGCAGATGTTTTTGGTTAGTGAAAATGAAAATTTAGTAAATATATTCTTTTATTATTTATCTAGCTATTTATAAACCTTTTAAACAAATGAGTTATTTTCACATATAGCAAATATAAAAATTATATTTATATGTTATACTAAATGTCTAAGAATCCTTACGCAAATTGAAATTTTTATGTGATAATAATATATCACATAATATTAAGGGATAATGCATATGTGATAGTAATATATCACATAATAATAAGGGATAATGCACAAGTACCCCTCAACCTATGCCCGAAATCTCTGAAACACACTTATACTATAGTAAGGTTCTATTACCCTCCTGAACTTATTTTATTAATAATTTTCTATCCTTTCAGGCTACGTGGCGCTATCTTGTGGGCCCAACGCTGGTTGATTTTTTCTCAAACTAGTGCCATGTAGGCCGAAAAGGGGTAGAAAATTACTTATAAAATAAGTTCAGGGGGTAATAGAACTTTAATATATTATAAGTGTGTCTCTGAGATTTCGGGCATAGGTTGAGGAGGTATTTGTGCATTTTCCCTAATAATAATAATAAAATTTTATAAGTTATTATAGATGTTAGATGATAGTATAATGCCTTCATACAGAAAATAAGGGATGTTTTCACTATATTAGCGAGAATCTGTTTTGAATCATATATTTTTTCCGTGAAAAATATTGAGATAATCATATTTTATAACACAAATTTCTCATTATATTGATTCGCAACAGGATAACATTTGTTTCTAGTTGTAAGAAAACCCAACAAATTGCTTTATTTTATTACATTTTCTGATATACTTTTCACTTCTATGCCACCATATATTTTCTCTTGCAAATAATCCACCATTAACATTCATTTCAGATCAACCATATATATGTTTGGATGTCTTTGCAAAAAACCTAAAAAAACTTTAGTGAGTAATTTTCATAACTCAAAACGATCATTCAAAAAATTAATTCTCGCGAAAAAAGATTATACTTATATGCTGTAGACTGATATGAAATTCGATTAATTGGTATAATAAAACAATACTACAAATCCACTGATCAATGATTAAGTGCACAGTTACACAAAAACACACACACACACACAACAAAAATGTACATTAATCTAAGTAACAATAAAATTGTAAAATCCAAAACTTTATCATACAAAAAAACCAACTTTATTACATGTTGAAACAATATAATCCCTTGATTTATAATTTTTTTCCACAATAACAAATGTATTTCACGCTCCAATGTGACTATCTTTTGAACATTGATCAATCTCATCCGCCATATTTTAAAATTTTCAAATGAAAAAAAAGTAAGAAAATAATTATATTTGGTTTACATATATATAAAGTGTAAAATGTAACTTTTAAATGAAGAATCGATATATCTGTTGGAGAAACCTTACGGCTTTTCAACTGTCACAAAAGGGTACATTATTCCAAATTCAAATATATCGCAGAATTATTTAAAAGGGTTAGTTTGATGATTCGTTATGTTTTTTTTTTAAAGATACTAACCAACAATTAAATATATTAAAATTCCATAAAAAATTAAAGATCCAAAGAAACAAATCTAAGGAAATAAAATGCAAACTTTCATAAACTTCCTTATCAAAAGGTCCTCTCGAATTGCAAAACCAAAGAAACGCACATTGTGCTATAGTATATAGTACTATCGCAAATTAAATATCTTGCTTTACAATCATCCATTTCAGAAGTTCTTCTATAAAAGCGTCTTCTCGAGAAATTTGAGCTTTCATCTTCTCCGCCTCGGTTGAAAGCTGAGGGACGCACACATCGTCATCAGCCTTCCCTCCATCAACATTTTTCAACTGCTCCTACAGTTAATGATACAATCATCAAGGGACTATCAAGTGAAAAAATTAACTCATAAAAATATAAAAAAGTAATTTTTTTCAAAAAAATTGGCAAACTTACTTGAACATCTTGGATGAGTTCCTTCTTAGATGATGCCTTACCTATTTTCATAAAAATATATATATAAAAAAAAGTTTTAAAAAAAATTCATCTTATATATAATATATATGTGGATATTAAAATTAATCAATTACTAATTATAAAAGTGATAATTAAACAAACTAAAATTAAAATAAAATACATAAATAAAACATATAACATATATACTTATACATTTTCTTCCCCCAGCATCATTTGGATTGAGCTTAGCTCTATAGCTCTGCAGAAAATCAATAACATATTTTAAGTATATGTCATTTAAATTATTATTATGGATATCAAATAGATAGATTGAAATATAACAAATGTAGAAATTAAAATAGATTATATTATTAAATGTACAAAATATTAATTCGTCATAACAAATGATTTTAAATAAAAAAGACCTGTAAGCGATTCTTAATTTGACAATGAGATACTCCCAAATGTGCCATTTCCTTCAAAATATGCCTTGGCTTAACAACTGCAAACAATTTAAAATTTGTAAAAAGAGTATATGAATTGCTAAGATCAACTACCACTAATTTAGAGACATGCAATCATCAGTTGTTGCGGTGAGATATGAATAAAATTCCTTTATTTATTATTAGAAATTTGAATTTGAACTTTAAGAATAAAATAAAAAATTACAGGTAGGTTATTCTCTTAAATAGATTTTATGTGATGCCAATTTTAATAAAAAATTGAACAGACAAATATAAACGATTTATATTTACAATAAAAAAAATGAAAAATTTGAGCATAAATAAATAAATAATGTGACATAGAAAGGGTAAAATTTATGCTAACCCCAAGGTCCGCCATAAGCATCAACAACAGCCACAAACTTTCGATGCAAGTCTTCAGTCCAAAGCATGCGAGGTGGTTTAACTCGCGAAGTCGACCCAACATTGTTAGGCTGCTGGCCAAGTTCTTGTTGAACTTGATGAGCTACATTGAAATTTAAAACATTCGGATTAAGCATAAAAGGGTCTTGATAACTAACAACATTATTATTAATTGTATTCTGTCCACCAAAAAGTCTCATGGGCCCATGATTTTCCAAAAATGAAAAATCGTTAACTGGTTGATAGTAAAATTGTGATTGTTGCAGACTCATTAGTTCATCGTAGTGAAGTTGCATAGTGGGGATGATTGGCGATTGAAAATTTCCAATCTCGACAACCGGGGAGGGGGGAAGGGGGAACATTTTAAAGAGGTAAAGAAAAAAAGGTAAAGAATATTGTAGCTTTGTGAATGTGGGGTATTTTTGAGAAGCCTATTAACACCCTTTTATAGTTAAATCTTAACTAAAGAAATGATATTTAGATTCCCACAATCTTCTATTAAGAAGTAGTTATAGAATATATGGTAAGAAAATTAATAAATAAATATTAAGTATTTGGATTTGGATTTGGCGTAACTGCTTATCATCATTAGTTTATGAGAAGATACGATTAATCTAATTTAAAATATTTTTATGCACCTATTTTTTTATTAATTATTATTCTAATCTTTATCTGAAACACCTTACAAATCTAATTGGGACTGTGTAGAAGGAAATATGAGAGAACCATTGAGGGGTCCACGGGCCATGTACAGGACCGCGACCTGCCACCACAATCTTGGTTCATACTTGGAAAAATGTGGAGGACTACAAACCCCTTCACGAGTCGTGGAACTTCACACGAGTTGCCAGGTTGCCCGTCAAAGTGACCAGGAGCAACCCAAGGCCACTGTGAGGAACACGGACCGCTAGACGGTCCATGAAACCCCACAAGGGCCTGTATGTTGACCGTGGAAGTCACCCTATAATCATCCTTGTTCATGTGAGGAACCACGTCTGTCTATATGGCACATGGTGTTTCATACGGTCCATAAAGTGAACTGCGGGGGAATATGTCAGCCTTCAAGTGTTGAGTCAACTTCAAACGGTCATATCTTTTATCAAAAAGTGAATTAGGTGATTCATTACCTATCAAATTGAAGATAATTGAGTGCTCTTTCCACGCCTTCGAGTTTGCAAAAATCGAAGTACAAAATAAAAAGTTACGGTCCTTTCAATAGAGACTTGTTGGGAGGGCCATAAACCACGACCCAATTGACGGGCAGTGATTCAAATGACAGTCCGTCAGTCCATTCGTGAATGACACTTCGTCGGTTTAAGTCAGGGTCGTTTGGTTTCCCCCCTATGTATTGGGAACTTAAGCTACGTCATTTGATGTCTAAATTACGTCATTTGACTCAACCTAAGCCTAATAATCTAGTTAGAATCACCCCCAAACCCTCATCCTCCTAAAATCACCCAGCTTAGAGTAAAAAGAGGAGAAAGACGCGACCAACTTTCTCAAGAACAATCAGAAGCGTTTCTAGAATTCAGTTAATTCCTTTCACCCATTAGTTATCTAGAATTCAGTTAGATCTTCAGATTCTTATAAACTGTTCAAACCTAGGGCCTCTAGATTTTCAAGATTTATTGTGATTATGGTTCCTTTTATCTAAATATTTTTTCTCTTGATAATCTAGTATAATTCCTTGCATAGAACTCAGAACCCTACCTTGTGTAAATTTATCCTAGTTCATGAGTAATACTTGATAGGCCAGTCAAACATAAATTCATGCTTCAGTTTTCGAATGTAATGTTCTCACTATATAAAGGTTGCATTTTGAGTTAGCATGTCGATAATTTGAGTTATTCAATATTTAGTGCATTTTAGATTTATGAATATTCATTTGAGAGTAGACTTAGCACCGAGTTTGACTAGAGTTCAACTTACCCTCATAGTTCTAGAACTACGTGCCAACATAGGTTTATAAGTTCCCTCTATTGGACATCAATTTTAGTGATCATGCCCCAGTCATACCTCTGTCCCCCCATCACAAGGTAATATGGGTCCTCTCGATGGGAATATACGTCGAACTTCACGTTTAACTCGCGTGATTTATGTCAATTAATCGTAGCTCCTATTGTTAGACTCTTAGTGCATTTGACCAAATTTTTCAGCATTTACTTCAGTTATCAGCTCAATGTGTTATCTGCTTTAT
This sequence comes from Solanum chilense, assembly GCA_032847665.1. Taxonomy (NCBI): domain Eukaryota; kingdom Viridiplantae; phylum Streptophyta; class Magnoliopsida; order Solanales; family Solanaceae; genus Solanum; species Solanum chilense. The sequence goes on along the minus strand of CM064974.1, from coordinate 4,998,741 downwards.
TAGTACGATTGCATTCAGTTTAGTTTTTTAGTTATACTTCAATGTCGATATACTTGTTCAAATTATATCATTGTTCAGCTTATATACTTTTTTAGCTTAGCATGTGTGTGTGTGTATATATATATATATATATATATATATATATATATATATATATATATATATTGACGCATACTTTGCGCTACATCGTTTCATGATGTAGGTTGAGGTACTCGATATCCAGATCACCCTTAGTTTGTTCCTCAGAGTGACTTCATTAGCTTCAGTGGTGCGTCATCATACTTCGAGGACAATAGACATGTTTTACATTTCAGTCTTTATTTTTAGATTTCAAATTTTGTTAGAGTTAGTTGGGGGCATGTCTTAGTAATTCAACTCAATTAGAGATTTTCCAGACATGGTAGTATATTCAGACTAGTTGAGTCTTTCCCCACTTTTGAATTTCCACTATTTTAACTTCCGCACAGTGCATGTTTTACTTAATTAGTTATTCTCAGTATGTTTGATATATGCCAAATACAAGGTTAACTTGAGATCACTCGTGATCCTAAGTCTCGTGTTACGTCTAGAAGATAGCCTCGTGGCATTACATTATCTATACATAATGTTACAATACAAAAATAATTGACCTGGACTGAGACATGAAGAGACAATTACCTAGGGCGTACCCATTTTAATAACTTGAGAAAGCAAACAATAATAAGAATAATCCATTGCATAGATACGAAACACTATTATAAAATATAAAAATTGAACATAATATAATTAATTTAAATAACCCCAAATCTAATTGTATTTCAAGGAGCATCTAAGGTTACATAAACTGGTTATATTACATGCAATTGTATTTCACCATCAGTATCTAATAGTGTCGTGGCGGATCTACCTTATAGTTAGGGGTTCATTCAAACTTTATTCGACGGAAAAATATATTAATTATATACGGTTAAAATATTCTTTTAGATATATATAGTAAATGTTGAATCCCCTTCAACTACTTCGCATGTCTATTTTCAGATTGTGAATCTCCTTATTTAAAATGCTGACTCCATCACTTTATGATGTACTACCGTCTACACTTCTTTTATTTAAAAATAATGTCAAGTAGCACTCCACATGAAAAAATAATTCATCCTAAAATTTTCATTTCTTCAACTCTATAATAAATCAAACCACGTCATATTAATTAAAACAAACATATATATGTGTGTACTGAGTCATAGTGAAAAGTTACGTTTGCAAATGTTTCTAGTTAGTGAAAATGAAAATTTAGTAAATGTAATTCTTTTATAACTTATTTCGCTATTTATGAACCTTTTAAATTAATGAACAACTTTCACATATAACAAATATAAAAATCATATTTGTATGTTACAATAAATGTCTAAGAATCCTTACGCAAATTGAAAATTTTATGTGAAAATAATATAACCTAATTAAATATTATAAGTTATTATAGATGTTAGATGATATTGTAATGCTTTCATTAAGAAAATTAGGAAGGTTTCCGCTATATTAGCGAGAATTAAAAGTCGCAACTCTTAATGAAAATCGTAACTCTTCATTTTTTATTCACACATTTTAAAATCCAACAGTTTCAAACCATACATTTTTCGGTGAGAAATAACTGAGATAATTATATTTCATAACACAAATTTCTCATTCATTCTCGACATGATACATTTTCTCGATGAGAAAAAATTGAGATAATCATATTTTATAACACAAATTCTCATTGATTTGCGACAGTATAACATTTGTTTCTAGTAATAAGAATATCCCTTAATTTATAATTTTCTTCCATATCGATGATAATTGTTTTATTTTAAAAAATACTATTATTTTGTTTAAAAATGGTGAAGATGACTAGGTTTCGGAAAATCAATTAATCTTATTATTTAAGAAAAATCAACTTTCTAAATTACGAAGTCGCCACTTGATTTTTGATAAAATCAAGAAAAATTTTCAAAAGATTTAAAAACAGCTTAAAAAATCGATTGAAAAGGTTCGAAGTTCAATGTACATCCCGAAAAGGTATTAGGCCCTCGGGATGCCCGCTAACTCGCGGTTGACCGGCAATTCGACAAGATGACTTTTAAAATAAAATTTTTAACTAAGTAAAGAGAAAATTCCTTTTAATATTTTTTATTTCATTTTTTACCTCTAAAGGGAAATATTTAAAGGGAATTAATTTAAGGATAACCATATTGTGATAAAAGTAAATAAAATAAAATAAGTAAATAAAATAGTAAAATTTAAAATAATGAAAAATGGCTACCCTTTAGGAGATTATAAAGATTCTACTAAAAAATTAATTAACTCAAACAAAAAATAAAGAAAGACGAAAATTATTTGAACTTGGGCTTGATTGCCCAAATTCATTCAATTGGGCTTTAGCCCACCTGTCCTAAATTCTAATAATTGGCCCTCTTTAGCAATTTAAATATCCTGCAAAACAATGGCCTTTGGGCCTATTAAAAACTTTGATGAAAAGGGCTCTGGCCCAATTTCCCTGGAAAAAAAAAAAGAAATAACGAATATACACAAGATGTATACTACTGTATATGATGTATATTCAATCCATTTTTGAACTTTTTGAGCCCTGCATTTGTTTGAATACACATTTTCCGCTATTTCCCCTGTATTTCCCATATTGTTTCTGCGTATTTGTACCTGTATCATTTTTTAACCTGTTTAACAAATGTATATCGCTGCCCAAAAATGTATACGGGCTGTACCCTACGCACGAATTCATTGTCTAATCCTGTCTTTTAATTAACATCGGCGTCCCTGTACGTTAACCTGCAATTTACATTTTCTACACATATCTAAGGTATATTGTCCCTGTATATCAGTGTATACAGGCAGTATATCAGCATCTTTTTCAACTTTCAAAAGTTGAAAACTCCTTTTCAGTAGTTTATTTTCACTGACATCAACCCAGATTTTGAGTTCGAATTTCCTGTGCATTTTCGACCTGTATATCAGTGTATACACTGTATATAAAGCAAGTGCACAGCTTCAAAAAAAAACTGCAGTCAAATTTCTGCAAACTGTAATTTCCAGCAGCTCATTTTTTTTTCCAACCTGTACGCCAGTCTTGAGGGGGGTCTACGACTCGAAGAAATATGTTTTGAGCCTTTACGGCTCAACAAGAAGGTGCAAGGAATTGGAGTGAGGTCCATGAAGACTCGAGAGTAATTTTACATGCAATAAAACGAAAATGGATTAACACATGAAGTGATAAAATAACCAAACGAATCTTGAGCAAAACAGAGAATAAAAAAAAAATGTACACCCATTTGAGGATTTGAATTAAGCTGGAACAACGATTTCAAAAGAAAATCTCGTATGAGCTAAGCAAGGTGCTTACAAAATCTCATAAAAGAAAAGCAAAGCAGCATGCATTAACAGTAATATGGATGTGCACTTATGAACCCTCATGTCCAAAAACAAACACAACAGCAATCATGGCAAGCTAAACTATCCTAAACCCTTAAAATGCAGAATGTCTAAATTAACAATGGCAAACTTAACTTAGGCAAATAATGCAGAGGAGAACAAAACCCACATTCTGCTTGGCAATGCTCTCATATTTCAACCAAATTTTTAAAAAAAAACAGTGTGCAAAGGAAAGCGAAACATGTACCCGCATTGGAAGACTGTAAATCAAACGAATCACATCCATGAGAAAATATAAAATGCAAAGAGAAGAGCACAGTTAAGCAGAGACAACACAAGAATGAAGCAGGATCGAGAAGTAAGCATCCGTTTTTAAAATCGTTTCGTCTTCTTCAAGAAACCACAGAAAAGAACAGACAATTTCCGACTAGAAGTTGGATGAAACAAGGATGAGACAGACAACAACAAAGTCCAGATCGAGGTAGAAGAACAACGTTCAACCAAACTAAATCTATACAAACTTACAAAACGATTTAAAATCATTTAGCCTTTAGGCATCAGAATACCAAAATACTAACATGAGTGTCGAACTAACGACGAACCAACACTATTCCAACCTCCTTAGAAAATATAATTAAACAAAAATGAAGAACAACAAGAGCACACACGCTGAAATTCAAATCGAAGGAAGAGCAGACTCTTAATCGAAGAGATTTTAAGCAACACGAAGATGGAAGATAATCCAAACAGAATACGCTAAAGGACAGGACAAACATGGAAAGTAAGAGTAGAGAAGAATGAGTTGTCGCATCTAATAGACGATAGATACAACAACACTCTATCTCCTCGTTAAACAGCTTCAGGATTCGACCATTATTCACGAAAGGAAACAACAATACACACATGACATAACTTCTAATTCATAAAACTAAATCACATTCAATTTAGAACAAACTGCCCATAACTGGCCGTCAACAGTGAACCACAATTAACAGAAGCATCATATTATCAAAATTAAATGAGATATCCGCTAAATAAGTTAAGGTCAAAAGGAGGTTACCTTTTTCGAGAAGCGAACTGAATCAGGAGAGCAGGGGAATGACAATCCTCACCACGCAGACGTCGATACAAAAACAGTAACCAAGAAAGCTCCAACAGGGTAGGAATCACGAACAAAGCTCGAACAATAAGCCGGAAATGCTATAACACTACCGGAACTAAACTTTCGGTCTTGAAATGTATTTTTTTTTTTAAAAAAACTAAGAAAAGCTTGAGTATTCTCTTCAAGAATCTTTTAAGAAAACAGAAAACCTTTCCTCCAAACAAATTTTTCCAACCCCCCAAACAGTGAGGAAATGGCAATATATATAGTCACTTCTCAAAGGTGGAGAGCGGGGGGAAAACGAAAGTAGGTTTGGGGCAAATTCGTGATTCCATGTCCCCTTTTGAATTCGAAATCCTCTCTTCACCCAAAGGATGAGGACGCCAGCTAAACGGGTATGAACCTTCAACAGAACAAGCGATCGCAGCCATCGAATTTGCAAGCAGAGGACGATGGAGAAAGGAGATTTCTCCACCTGGGCCTGTCCTCCAACGCCCTCGTACGACTTGCAAAGGAGGGGGACGGCTCGAGGATTGAGGGGTAAGGCCAGACAGCGCGAGAAACGGCTAATGGGTTGCGAAATTTCTGGGTTTTTTTTTACGCGCATGTTCTGCTTTTTCTGGGGAATGCGGGTAGGAGAGGAAGAAGGGGAATCGGGTCGGGGATGGGTCGAAAGGAAAAGGGGGAGAAGGGAATTGGGTTAGGGATTTAGGTATGGGCCGGGTAGGAGGAATGGGTTGGGAGAAAGGGAATGGGCTGGCTGGAAAATAAAAGGGAATTGGAAAAAGAAGTAGGCCCAAATCTGGTTCTTAAATGAATTAAAGGGAAAATGGGTTAAAGTGGGCTGCTGATTAAAAACTTGGGCCTGGGAAATAAAAAAAAAGGTTGGAAAGGGAATTAGAGGGCATTTGCAAAAAGGCCCAAAATTGAATTGGAATTTTAAGAGGGGGTAATTTAATAAATAGCTATATTAAGTTAGGATAATAAATCTGGCTAAATCTTAAATAAAAAATGAATTTGTATTAATTAATCAACGAGCTTCTTTATTTTAGAAATTAATTATTTTAATTCAAAATATAACCATAATTTAAGCTAAATTAGTTAAATAGAATACTTACTAAAATTTAAAATATTTTGAGAAAAAAATCGTAAAATATACCAACTACATACATAATCATGCAAAATATATAGGCTATCTAAAATTATAAGAAAAAAGACCAAAGTATTCAAAATAACATAAAGTTCATATATTATTACTATTATTTTTTACAAAATTTATAAAACTAATTATTTTAAATTGTTTGGAAATTTAAGAAGCTCGAAAACTAATTTATACCGGGGAGGGTCGAAATTGAGTGTCAACAATAATATAAAATGCCGATAGAAAATACAACAACAAAAATTGATGCAGTCATCATGTTTACACCAAAATATCGACTATTAGAAATTACATTTTCCTGAATCTCCAATTTTTTCTCCAATTCATCGACCTTTATAAGCATTTTTCAAACTCTCTCTATCAATTCATACTTCAGCGTATCAATTGCATCTTTTTCCTTTTTCCAATCGTCGTTTAGATCCTCAAGTTTCTGCTTTAGGCCTCGAATTTCATTTTCCTTGAGTTCTAATTGAACTCTTTGATGATTTCCGCTTACTTACAACTTTTCAATTTTCCTTCGTAACAAATGTATTTCGCGCTCCAATGAGACTATCTTTTGTTTCAATTGATCAATCTCATCCACCATAGTTTAAAATTTTTAAATGAAGAAAAAGTAAGAAAGTAATTATATTATGTTTTTTTATATATATAGTGTTGAAATGTAAAATCTTAATTTAAGAATCGATGTGTCCCTTGGAGAAACCATGCGGCTTTTAAACTGTCACAAAAGGATACATTATTTAAAATTAAAATATATCGCGGAATTATTTAAAATGGGTTAGTTTGATGATTTGTTATATTTTTTGTTCAAATATGCCTTCGTAAATATTCTTTTTTAATAACAGTTGCTCCAAAATAAAAGAAAAATGATCCAATTTTTTTGAACTGTTTAAATACGGGAGAAATGTTTTTAGTTGTAATTAAAGACTTAAACAAGAAAATTATATTGGAGATTATGTGATTGATGTAACTATTTTGTACAATATATTTATTTATTTTTATAGGGAAAGACTTCCAATATGCCATCAAACTTTGACAGAAGCGATATATCTATGTCATTCGTTTCAAGTTTGGTTTATTGATCTGTATCATTTTTGTTTGAGAAATGACTCATCTGTGCCATGACTAAAGGCTCGTCGCTATTTCCGTTTGGAGATCATGAAATGGTTTTTTACTTAGTTTTTGATAAAATGAAAAAATAGTCAAAATTCACATTATGGGTTAGAAATAATCTAAATTTGTCACTTTTTCATCTATTGAACCTCAATTGTCCTTAACGTTAAGATTATAAGTCTGAATTCACGTGGATGATATTAAATAGTTTTAACTTTTAAACTTTAAAAAGTATCACATAAATTCGAATAAAGAAAGTTAATACATGCACCGAGAAGTAAAAATTTCTTTCAATTACATAAGGAATTTTTCTTTTGTGTAACAATAATTGGATTTAATCGTATAATTATCTTCTTCTTCTTTTTTTCCTATTTTTTAAAAAATTAAATTTGTCTTTTATATTATCTTGATTTTCTAAAAAAATATATTGATGTATAACATTATATGACAATGAAAATAATATAATTTATACAAATTTTATATTTAAATAATAAGATATAATATAATTCAACACAATAGAATATAACATACATTGTATTAACCAAACATAAATTGTTCTGCACCAAAGACTAACACTTTGATGAAACTTAGGCCTCATTCGTTTTCATTAAGATAAGAGGTCTGAATCTGAATACACATCTGAATATTAAGATGTGGTCTTCTGTAAATCTGAACACTAAATAATCAACGTTGTTTGTTAGCAAATAATAAATCATCACTTTTTTGCTTTAAGCGTGCTTTTTTATCTCATAACTAAAAACTTTTTCTCTCTTTTCTCAATCAAACACCATTTTTTTCTCTTGAACTGGTAAGTTTTATAAATCCTTTCAAGTTTTTTTTATATTAATAATTTTCTTGTGTTGACTGTATCAAGAACACTGTTGGTGTATTGACGTTTATCAAGGTTTTTGAATGAAAAAAAATGTACTTCCGAATCATGATTATTAAAAAATTTAAAACTTTCTTTTAATCAAATGTGATATATTTTGTTGCAATGAAATTTTTATGATATTTTATTAATTTGATGTTAATTTCACATGCACATTCAAATATTGAAAACAAACTACATTAATTATTTAGTGTTCAGATTTAGAGACCACATCTTAATATTCAGATGTGTATTCAAATCAAAACACCTAGATCTTAATGCAAATCTTAATATTCAAATTTGTATTCAGATTCAGACCTCTTAATCTTAATGAAAAAAAATGAAGCCTAAATGTTGTTAAGAATGTCCTGATTCATTCATACCTCTTCAGATCCATTAAGAGACTTTTTTAAAAATAAAACAAATAACTTAATGGGCAAAATCTAAATGATTCAGATTTGGACCAAAAAAACAAATGTACTTAATGGGTTGAATCTAAATGATTAAGATTCATAAATCCATTAAGTGCAAACAAATAAGACCTAAGTCTTAATAGAATCATAATAACACTTTAAAATAAGATTTAACTATTAAGATATTAACCAACAATTAAAAATATTAAAATTTCATAAAAATATTAAAGATCCAAAGAAACAAATCTAAGGAAATAAAATTAGAACTTTCATAGACTTCCTTATCAAAAGGTCCTCTCGAACTGCAAAACCAAACAAACACACATTGTGCTATAAACTATAGTACTATCGCAAATTAAATATCTTATTTTACATCCAATTCAGAAGTTCTTCTATAAAAGCGTCGTCTGGAGAAATATGAGCTTCCATCCTCTCCGCCTCGGTTGGAAGCTGAGGGACGTACACATTGTAATCAGCCTTCCCTCCATCAACATTGTTCAACTGCTCCTACATTAATTGATACGATCATGAAGATTCTATCAAGTGACAAAATTAACTCATAAACGTATAAAAAAAAGTAATTATTTTTAAAAAATTTGGCCAACTTACTTGAACATCTTGGATGAGTTCCTTATTAGATGCTGCCTTACCTATTTTCACAAAAATATAGAAAAAAGGTAAAAAAAAATTTAAATTTTTTCATTTTAAATATAATATATATGTGAAAATTGAATTTAACGAATTACTAAATATAAAAGTGATGATTAAACAAACCAAAACTAAAATAAAATACATAAATCAAAATATATTCTTATACATTTTCTTCCTCCAGCCTCATTTGGATTGAGCTTAGCTCTATACCTCTGCAGAAAATCAATAACATATTTTAAGTATATATCATATTAAATTATTATTAGGGATATCAAATAGACAGATTGAAATATAATGAATGTACAAATTTAAATAGATTATATTACTAAATGTACAAAACATTAATTTATCTTCATCGATTATTGTAAATAAAAAAGAATTATATAAAAAACCTGTAAGCGATTCTTAATTTGACAATGAGATATTCCCAAATGTGCCATTTCCTTCCAAATATGCCTTGGCTTAACAGCTGCAAACAAATTAAAACTTGTAAAAAGATTATATGTACACCACTAATTTAGAACAATTCAATAGATGATTTAGATCAAGTTTGATATATTAATTAAAAAAAATGAGATCATGAATAAACAAAAAAATTGTTTTTTGTTGAATTAAAAAAAATTATCTGATTACTTGCCTTTAATTTCATTCAAATATTTTTTAAAAATAAAAAAGAGTGAAAGAAAAATAGATCTACATGCTAGTTACTAGCGACATGCAATCATCAGGCGTTGAGGTGAGATATAAATAAAATTTCTTTATTTATTATTAAGAATTTGAACTTGAACTTTAACAATAAAATAAAAAATTACAGAGTAGGTTTTCTCATTAATAGATTTTATGTGGTATAAATTTTAATAAAAAAAGACAGACGAATACACATGATTTATGTTTTATAAATAAATCAAAAAATTTGAGCATAAATAAATAAATAAATAATGTGAACAGTAAAATTTATGCTAACCCCAAGGTCCGCCATATGCATCAATAACATCAAGAAACTTTCGATGCAACTCGTCAGTCCAAAGGACGCGAGGTGGTTTAACTCGCGAAGCTGACCCAACATTGTTAGGTTGCTGGCCAAGTTCTTGTTGAACTTGATGAGCTATATTGAAATTTAAAACATTCGGATTAAGCATAAAAGGATCTTGATAACTAACAGCATTAATATTTATTGTATTCTGTCCACCAAAAAGTCTCATAAGCCCATGATTTTCCAAAAATGAAAAATCATTAGTTGGTTGATAGTTAAATTGTGATTGTTGCAGACTCATTAGTTCATCGTAGCGAAGTTGCATAGTGGGGATGGTTGGCGATTGAAAATTTCCAATCTTTACAACCGGGGAGGGGGGAAGGGGGATCATTTTCACAAGAGGAAAAGAAAAGAAGGTAAAAAATACTAGCTTTGCGAATTGGGGTATTTTGGAGAAGTCTATCAACCTCCTTTTATAGGTAGATTTCAACTAAAGAAATTATCTTTAGATTCCCACAATCTTACACTAATTAGAAACTATAGAGTATGGTAAAAAAAATAGATGAAGTATTTGGATTTAGCGTAACTGCTTACCATCATTAATTTATGAGAAGATACGATTAATCCAATTTAAAATATCTTTTTATGCTCCTATTTTATTATTATTATTATTATTATTATTATTATTATTATTATTATTATAATCTTTATCTGAAACACCTCATAAGTCTAATTAGGACAGTATAGGAAAAAAATGAGAGAACCATGGAGGGGTCCACGGGCCTTGTACAGGACTGCGACCTGCCACCGCAACCGTAGTTCATACTTAGCAAAATGTGGAGGACCATGGACCCCTTCATGGTTCGTGGAACTTCACACGAGCCGTTAAGTTGCCTGTCAAAGTGACCAGGAGCCACCCAATGCCACTGTGAGGAACCACAGAACACTAGATGGTCTATGGAACCCCACAAGGGTTGTTAAGTGGACCGTGGAAGTCACCCCATAATCATCCTAGTTCATGTGAGGAACCACAGTTGTCTCTATGGCCTTATGGTGCTTCACACGGTCCATGAAGTGAACCGTGGGGGGAATATGTCAGCCTTCAAGTGTTGAGTCGACTTCAAACGGTCATATCTTTTATCACAAAATGAATTAGGTGACTCATGACCAACCAAATTAAAGATAATTTAGTCCTCTTTCCATGCCGTTGAGTTTGCTAAAATCTATGTTTAGATTAAAAAGTTACGCTCGTTTCAAGGAGCCTTGTTGGGAGGTCCACAAACCATGACCCAATTAACGGGCAGTGGTTCAAATGACTGCCCGTCAACCCCACTGTGAATGAAACTTCATCGGTTTTAAGTCGGGATCGTTTGTTCTTTTCCCCTATACATTGGGCACTTAAGCTACGTCGTTTGATGCCTAAACTACATCATTTTACTCAATCTAATCATAATAATCTAGTTAGAATCACCCCAAAACCCTCATCCTCCTAAAATCACTCAGCTTAGTGGGAAAAGAGGGGACCAACTCTCTCAAGAACAATCAAAAGTGTTTCTAGAATTCAGTTAATTCCTTTCACCCATTAGTTATCTAGAATTCCGTTAGTTCTTTAGATTCTCATAAACTGTTCAAACCTAGGCTTCTAGATTTTCAAGATTTATTCTGATTATGGTTCCTTTAATTTAAATAATTTGTCTCTTGATAATCTAGTACAATTCCTCGCATAGAACTCAGAACCCTAGCTTGTGTAAATTTATCCTAGTTCATAAATTATACTTACTTAGGCCAATCAGACAGAAATTCATGCTTCAAATTTCGAATGTCATGTTCTTCGTATATAAATGTTGTATTCTCAGTTATCATGTCGATAATTTGAGCTATTCAGTATTTAGTGCATTTTAGCTTTTTGGATATTCAGTTGGCAGTAGACTAAACACCAAGTTAGACTAGGGGTCAATGTACCCTCATAAACATAGAACTACGTGATGACGTAGATTTATCAGTCCATTCTATAGTGCATCAATTTTAGTGAATGCGCCACAATCGTGCATTTATACCTCTGGCAAGGTATATTGAATCCTCTCGATAAAGCATATACATCGAACTTCACGTTTAGTTCAAGTGATTTATGTCAATTAATCATAGCTCTTATAGTCAAACTTTTAGTGCATTTGACCGAATTTTCAGCATTTACTTCAGTAATCAGTTCAGCATATTATCTTCATGATTAGTACTTGGTCATTGCATTCAGTTTAGTTTTTCAGTTATACTTCAATATCTATATCCTTGTTTAGATTATATCATTGCTCATTTATGCATTGTTCACTTATATACTTTGTTCAACTTAGCATATATATATCCTGCATGCTTAACACATTTCATGTACTAATGCATACTTTGCGCCACATTGTTTCATGATGTAGGTTCAGGTACTCAACATTCGGATCACGCTTAGTTCGATCCTCAGTGTGACTTCAACAGCTTCGGTCGTAAGTCCTCATACTTCGAGGACAATAGACATATTTCACATTTCAGTCTTTATTTTCAGTTTTGTTAGAGTTAGTTGAAGCATGTTCCAGTTTCTCAACTCAGTTAGAGGTTTTTCAGACATAGTCCTAGATTTAGCTCGAAATGTTAAATGTTGGGTTAGTCAACATTAAACTTTTATTTTATTTTATATTTAGACTAGGTAGGTTTTCCTTACTTTCCAACATCCATTGTTTTAACTTTCGCATAGTACATGTTTACTTAGTTATTCTCGGTGTGCTTGATAAATGTCAAATTCAAAATTAACTTGGAATCGCTCGTAATTATAGGTCTGTGTTACGTCTAGGGGGTAGCCTCGAGGTGTGACATTATCTTATACATAGTGTAACATTATCTGAGCGTACCCATTTTAATAACTTGAGAAAGCAAACAATAATAAGAATAATCCATAGCATAGATACGAAATACTATTATAAAACATAAAAATAGAAAATAATATAATTACTTTAAATATCACCAAATCTAATTGTATTGTCAAGTAGCATCTAAGGATACAAAACAGGTTATATTACATGTAATTGTATTTCACCATCAGTAACTAATGGTGTCGTGGAGGATCTTCAAACTTTGTTCGACGGAAAAATATATTAGTTATATACGGTTAGAATAGTCTTATATAGTAAACGTTGAATCCCCTTCAACTATTTTGTATTGTTATTTCAGACTTTGAACCCCCTAATTTAAAAAATCACGACTCCGCCACTTTATATACTATTGTCTACACTTCTTTTATTTAAAAATAATGTCAAGTAGCACTCTACATAACAAAATAATTTCGTCCTGGCATTACTTAATAGTTTTCATTTCTTCGAACTCTATGACGAATCAAACTACATCACATAAATTCAAATATAATATATATATATATATATAAGTGGGAAGCTCCAAAGTGTAAAGTCGAAATACCATTTACCCCTATATCCAAAGTTATATTTAATATTTATATATTAAATATAAATATTATGGGATGCTAAAAGTCTATTTTTTTTAAGGGAAATGCACAAGACCCCCTCAACCTATCCCTGAAATACCAGAGACACACTTATACTATACTAAGGTCCTATTACCCCCTGGACTTATTTTATAAGTAATTTTCTACCCCTTTTTGGTCTACATGGCACTAGCTTGAAAAAAAAGTCAATCATCACTGGGCCTACTAGATAGTGTCACGTAGGCCGAAAAGGGGTAGTAAATTATTAATAAAATAAGTTCAGGGAGGTAATAGGACCTTAGTATAGTATAAGTGTGTCTCTGAGATTTCGGACATATGTGAAGGGGGGGTTACTTTTGCATTATCCTTTTTTTTAATGAAATTGTAAAATGTGAAAATTTTGAAAAGTTAGTTTATATATTAAATATAATATTATGGGATGCTAGAAATTTACTTCTTCTTTTTTTAATGAAATAGTAAAACGCCTAGGATTTTGAAAAGACAATTTTCTATTAAAAACATAATAATAATAATAATAATAATAATAATAATAATAATAATAATAATAATATCATCATATATATTATTAAAAGTGGAAAAGAAATTTAAGAAAAAGTTAAATTATTGTTTTTCCCCTATATTAGATTAAAATGTTATAAAATATCTAATTTATTAAAAATTCTATCATTAATTAAGAATATCATATTAAGTTTTACAATAATATAATTAATATGTATTTGAGTATACATACAGATGAATTAATTTAATTGGTACTGCAACTTATTTCAATACTCTAGAATGACTTATCATTTTTCCATACCAATTTAATATTTTGAAGTTCGTTTCAACTTCTAATAGCAAGCTTTCATATTTTTATAGATAGTCAAATCAGTGAATCGTGATAGATTAGATCCATTGATATTCTCCCCCTCCTCCTCTTCTTCTAAATTCATTTTCAATGTGACTAGTCAGGATTCCATTGATATTTCTGCCCCTCCTCCTCCTCTTCGAAATTCATCTTCAATGTGACTGGTAAGGATTACATTGATATTTCTTATATTTCGGCTCTCTTAACCATCTATTAAATTATTATTATGCTTGATTATTCATTATTCTTGGGTTGCTAATGATTTTGTCACGATATACATAATTTCTTCCTTTATAAATTGGACATAAATGTTAGTCCACTAGACTTTCTTATGAAAATTTTAATTTATTGGTTATTCTGTCTTATTCAGATTTATATATTGCTTTGTTTAACATTTTTCATTTTGTAAGCATATGATGACATGTATATGTTAATTTTTTTTTAAGTCAATTGAGTTGATATTACACGTGTTTCTATACATAGGTTAGGCCTATTTAAATTTTATATAATAATAAATGTCAACGTGCAAACCACGTTCTCAAAACTAATATTTATATATATATATATATATATATATATATATATATATATATATATATATATATATATATATATATATATATATATATATATATATATATATATATATATATATATATATATATATATACACACACATAGAGAAGTTGAGATCCGTTTGCAGATGTTTCTAGTCAGTGAAAATTTTAGTAAATATAATTCTTTTATAATTTATCTAGCTATTTATGGACCTTTTAAATAAATTAACTATTTTCACATATAACAATTATAAAAGTCATATTTATATGTTATAAATAAATGTCTAAGAATCCTTATGCAAATTAAAAATTTAATGTGAAAATAATATATCACATAGTAAAATATAATAAGTTATTATAGATGTTATTATAATGCTTTCAAAAAGAAAATTAGGAAGGTTTTCACTATATTAGCGAGAATCTGTTTCAAATCATACATTTTTTTTATCAAAAAATAATTGCGATAATCACATTTTATAACATAAATTTCTCATTATTTCGCGACAGGATAACATTTGTTTCTAGTAGTAAGAAAACTCAACAAATTGCTTTATTTCATTACATTTTTTAATATACTTTCCACTTCTATGCCACCATATGTATTCTCTTGCCATTAATCCACCAGCAACATTTATCTCAGATCACCATATATATGTTTGGATGTCTACCCAAAAAAAAAAAAAAAATTAGTGAGTAATTTTTATAACTCAGAATGATCTTTCAAAAAATTAATTTTCGCAAAAAAAATTATAGTCATGTGTTTTAGAGTGATATGGTATTCGATAAATCGGTAGAATAAAATAATACTACATATCCATTGATCAATAATTAAGTGTCTGTTACCAAAAGAAAATAACACAAAAAAAGATGTATATTAATCTAAGTAACAATAAAATTGAAATCCAAAACTTTTATTAGCATTTCTCTAACTCTTTCATCAATTCATCGACTTTCATAAGCATTTCTCTAACTCTCTCTATGAATTCATCCTTCATCGTATCAATTACATCTTTTTCCTTTTCCCAATCGTCGTTTAGATCCTCAAGTTTCTGCTTTAGGCCCCGAATTTCATTTTCCTTGAGTTCTAATAGAACTATATGGTTATTTCCACTTACTTCCAACATCTCAATTTTCCTCAATAACAAATGTATTTCGCGCTCCAATGAGACTATCTTTTGTTTCAATTGATCAATCTCATCCGCCATAGTTTAAAATTTTAAAATGAAAAAAGTAAGAAAATAATTATATTTGGTACTTATATATATATAGTGATGCAATGTGAAATTTTAGTTGAAGAATCGATGTGTCTGTTGGAGAAACCTAGCGACTTCTCAACTGTCACAAAAGGGTCCATTATTCAAAATTCAAATATATCACGAAATTATTAAAATGGGTTAGTTCGATCATTCGTTATGTTCTTTGCTCAAATATGCCTTCAAAAATATAAAAATCATCCAAAAAAAATTTAAATATAAAAATCATCCAGTTTTTTTTTTTTTTTTTTTTTGAACTATATGAAGTATGATAGTTTTGCCCTTCAATTTGAAGTACGAAGACATGTTTTTAGTTGTAAAGACTTTGAACAAGAAACTTAATTATTCTGAAGTTTGACAAAAGGCTTATTTATGTTATTCGTTTAAAGTTTGATTTATTTATGTCTTTTTCATTTAAAAGAAGAATCATCCATGCAATGACAAAAGGCTCATCTATGCCATTTTTATTCGGAAAAAGATGCATCCATGTCATGATAAAAAGGCTTATCTATGTCATATTCATTTGGAGATCAAAAAAATTCTCAATTTTATTTGATAAATGAAAACAATAGTAAAAAATATGCACATAACGTGTTAGAAATAACTTAAATTTGTCATTGTTCTTTCAAACCTCAATTGTCCTTAAAACATCGTCATTTTCTAAACGAAAATAATAGTCAAAAAGGCACTGCCTAATGTGTTAAAAATTATATGCCCAAATTCATGTAGTTTAAATTTTAAAAAATCAACTTTTAAACTTCGAAAAGTACCATATAAATTCTATTACAGAAAATAACACTACAACAAAAATAATTATTAGCAGTAATTAATTTTTAATTGTCGCTAAATATATATTTTTAGTGGCAATTATCACTCTTGGATATGTCCCTAAAGCCTTTAGCGACGTTGATCCTAATGACAATTAACTAATGCCGATAAAAACTTTAGCACTCTTTATTAGTGTCAATTTCTAATGCCGCTAAAAGTTATATTTATTGTAGTGTAATAGACACACATAGAGAAGTAGAAATCTGTCTATACATAAAGTAATTAGTCCATGAATTTTTTGCCATTTTTCTATTATGAGATAGTCGTTTAGCAAATGATCTTTTATTATTTCTTTCAAACGTATTTTTTACAAAATTATCTAAACATTCCTTTGAATAAACTATGATCGATCATAATGTAACCAAAAAAAAAAAGATTTCAACTTTCATAAATACAACAAAAGGCAACACTACGCACATTGCATAAACACAAATCAATAATGATTTAAGTTCAATAAAAAAAGCAATTACATATCAATTCAATAAATTTAGTTCAATAAAAAATGCATAGTAATAATAACATAATTAAAAACACACGAGCACTACATCAGTTCTCTTCTTTCACAGCGGAAGATTCACCAACTTGTTCCTTCATGGCAATCGCGTCCTCCATACAACTCAATTTGTTCTCCAATTCCGAGATTCTATCAAGCAACTCTTTAATTCTACCTTTTCGCCAACTCATACTTCGCCATGCAAAAAAATCCTGCCTATTTTTCCACCTTTTCTCTTGTTCCTCAAGTTGTTGCTTTAGTGCCCTAATTTCTATTTCCTTCTCTTCAATTTCAACTTTTCGACTCGCTTCTAACATTTCAACTTTCTTCAACAACAAATCATTTTCGCGCTCCAACAAAACAAATTTCTCAATCGGATCAAACTCCTTGTTCAAATCAATCTCTTTCTTCTCATCCACATTAATCTCCGCCTTCTGATCCGTCATTTTTTACCTGAAAATAACATTATTTGATAAATTCTCAAATATATAACCAAATAACCATATGATTACACTAAGAAACTGTAAAAATTATATAATTACTACAATGCAAGTTGTTAATTACTACTGATCACAATATTTAAAATTATCACAATTCACAATACTAATTGCATTATAACAAATTAACAGAGTTTTTTTTTTATGATTACGATTTTATTTTCTAGAAAATCGTAGATTTTTCGAATAATTTTTTTGGAGGGGGAAATTATTAACCTTTGAATTTCTTGGAGTCGAGGAGTAAAGAACGAAAAAAAGAATTTTTATTTTTATTTTATTTATAGTGAAATGAAGAAACGATGTGTCTATTGGAACAATGGCGGCATTTTTAATTTTTTTCGTACCGTTGCACTCTTTTATATTTTTCAGAAATATCGGTTCAATTTTTATTTTTTTTTAGAACTAATTTGAATTTAAACTCTTATTTTACCGAAAAATAATAATTACGAGTTATGGTAACAATTGATTTAATGTTATCTCACGAATGGTAGAGATTGTTTTCGACGTAACTCGTGGGATATAGCCAAACCTCGTTATAGTAAAAGTATTTATTAAACTTTATAATTGTTATAGTGAGTTGATGATATATATTATGTAATCAATGACGGAATCAAAATTTTGACTAAGGCTCGTAGAATTTATGGAGTGTTAATATATGAAATTTTTGTTGGGTTCTAAAGGTGTGAATAGGAAATGAAGGGTTGCGACTCTCCTGAAGGGTTTTTACTTTGTCGAAAGGTTGTGAAATTTATGAAACATTGTGTCTTTTCTAAATGATTATGATTGTTTGAAAGGTTGTGCCTTTTCAAAGAGGTTGTGATCTTTCTGAAAAGTTATTTTATTTTCAAAGAGTTACGATCTTTATCCTTTGTTGGCTATAAATAGAGAGGTTTTCTCTCATTTTTCTGCATCGAATTCTTTGTATACATTTCTTACAAAATATAATCGATCGATCGTGTCTGTGTGTGTGATTCGTTGCTGTCATTTTGAGTTTGTTGAATTACCGAAGTTTGAGATACCACAAATTCTTTAATGGTTTATCCATTTTATCTTGGGACGAATTAATCTGCAACCTCATATACTTCAGGGAATTAAATTTCTTAAGATTGACATCTGTATACTCGAATAGTTCTTTGTGTTTTTCTTTCTTCTTTTATTTTTTCTGATTATTAATCTAAATACAGAATATAACAATTTTTACCTCGTACAAAATGTTTTTACCTCAGTTGACCCCTCTAAATTATGTGGCTCCCTCACTGATATAATTTGACGTGTAGAAATGTATTGTAAATCAATTAAGCCAAATAAATACAAAGATTATGAATGAGAAAAAGACAAACACTAGTGGTTTTTCCTCGTAAAGTTATTGATCTACACCATTTAAATACATTTTTTTTTTAGATATTCATATTTAAAATTTACTATATGTATGACATTTTTAGCGAATAATTGTTATAACGAGGTTTGAGACCAAGTATAGAGAAAGAAGCTATGGATAGAAATTAATGGTGAAGTTCATGAGTTTGCATCTACTAGGAAGTTATATAGACTCTGAGTTCTATGATATATATTATATATAAATGTCGTAATTGACTTTAGCAATTCTGGTGTACATAAAATTGCTTCTTTGTATACTTTTATAGAAAATCAATAACATATATCAACGTGAATTATTACAAGTGTCAAAAGTATTGATTAAGCTGAATGGGCGGAATTATTATGAATTTTTTCAAAAATTGTGCTTAAGAATGAAATAAGGTTTAGTTATATAGTGGATACCATGCCTTGTAGGTTAAATATCTTTCTTTATAGTTAGTTATGAACTTCGTCACTAATTTATTCGATGCAAATTTTGTGATAATCATCACTAATTTGTCTCTAATTAGAATTAATAATGGATATTATTGTTTAGCTACAAAACTTGTTTCTCACTAATTCTTAATTTTAGTAGTTCAAATACATCCTCGAGGAATATTTAGATATAAAAATTGTGGCAATATTTTAAATAACTAATTACGTAATTTCCGTGATTAACGTCGTAAATTTTCCTAATCTCATAGATAATTATTTAAAGTGTATGACTATGATGACTCAACATATTAATTAAATAATACGTCAAAGAATGAGATAATTCCTTTAATTAGGGAAGAATTTAGTTAAAATTTTGCATGTGTTGAGTAATATTAGAACAAAAAAAATTAAATCAATATCAACTAATAATGTGTTGCACACAAACTTAAATTTTGGGAATTACAATTATGATGCAATTAAAATAAATAATGTGCGTTTTTGAATACTATTATTGGCTTAAAGTAGAAAACAAATTTTTTAAAATTAAATTTTATCGTGAAAATTGAAATTTTAAATATAATTAAATAGATATGAACGAATTTTTCAATTAAACCTTCTAAACAAAATAATTGTCGCTGTCATAGATAAATTATAAAGAAATCTTAGAAGAGAAGAGCTAAGAGAAAAAAAAAATTATAAGTTCACAATCTTAACGATTAAAATTATTATATATATATATATATATATATATATATATATATATATATATATATATATATATATATATATATATATATATATATATATATATATATATATATATATATATATATATACACTTTGGCTTTCAAAAGTTTTTGGTCAAATAAGCTATTTGACTATTCACAAAATAACTTTAATTTAATTTTGTTTCATTTTATTGTCCATGAAAAGTGTAATTCATATTAAACTCACACTAAAAAAAATACATTTACACACTTGGAAAAAATATCTAGTATTATTATATATACCAATTTGCTAGGTAATGACAAAGACATCAAAATCCTATATATTCAAATCTACCTAATGAAAGGAACATTATTCAATTTAAATATTGTTTGTTATTTGGACATTTACTTACAATATAATTTAAAATCTTTTCACATGACTTCTATGATTTGTTATTACAATAAAGGTAATTTTTGAAGTGTTTAATTTTAACCATATTATATGGAAGATGATATATTTATGTAGCTAAACCAAAATCATTTTTATAGCTAGGTTGGTCAAATTTGAGTAATCGAAAGTACTTTTATAAAAGAAATTTAAAAGTGCTTATTTTAGATAAATTAAGTGTCCCTCTAAGTATTTTTAAGTAGCAATAGAATTTAATTTTCAGAAGTTAAAAAAGTTTTTTTCCCTCACTATTGAAATCTTGACCAAGCATAAGTTAATGTTCTAATTATTTTGCATATGACAAATGTGTTTTTCAAATTTAATAGTCAAACGCAAAATATAATTTTTTTTAAAAAAATTAAATATACTTCGTTAAAAAATGCTTTTCAAAATAAATAAATTTTAAAAATTTGACCAAACAGATACAGATAAAAACTTCATATAACGAGTGCCCTCAAATCCATTTTTTCTTCATCAAGGACCATCCATTTGCTATTACCTATCAAGCTACATACTTTTTTTTTCTCTCTCTCCAAAACATTTCTCATCTATCATATCTTTTTTTTTATTGCACAAAACTATAGAGTTAATGTAATTTAAGAATTCGAAATAATATTTTTCTCCAATATGTCTGATAATCCTTTTTATCATGATTACATGGGAATTGGTGGAGGGATCAATAATACATTCCCTTTTTTTGTTGAAAATCCTTCAAATTATAATAACCAACCAATAACTCCAAATATTCAAAATCAACAATTTGTTCCTTCTTCTTATATGACTCTCACTGAGTGTTTACATGGCTCTATGGACTACAACACCCTATCAAATGCTTTTGGTATGTCTTGTTCATCATCATCTGAAGTTGTTTGTCCACATATCGATAATCAAGACTCTACTAAAAAAAATAACGTCTCTATTACCCTAGAACCTGTCTTAGATTCACCTCTAGGAGATAATCAAACGAGCGTTGAAATTCCACCAACGCCAAATTCTTCGATATCTTCTACTTCTAATGAGGTTGGAGGGCAAGAAGATTCTTCCAAAATCAAGAAACATGTTCAAGTAAAAGGGAGCCAAGAAGAAGGAGAAGACAAGTCTAAGAAAGAGTAAGTCATTTTTAATTCATTTGCTCACACATAATCATTAATATAGAGGTGGACCAAACTAGTTGTGTTAAAAAAAATCCACTAAATTAATAATTAAAATAGATTTTGATCTTGATAGATCAAAGAATTGTGGTTGGATTTCGATCTAAAATTTATAAAATTTAAATTTTAAATCTGCATCTGATCATAACAAGGGTTTTTGCTCATAAACGATTCTTTATTATTATCTAAAGATTAGGTTATATATATTATAATTGGATTTATATTATATGCTAATCATAGTTTCTAGGTTGATTATCATTGACTAGACTTTTTATTATTATCCAAAGATTCTTTCACATATTTAGAAAATAATAGTTTGACCATATATGTCATATATTCCTCTTTAATTTGTTTTATAGTTTTAGTATTTGGGTATAGTACTCAACAAAATCATAATTGTTTTTCCTTACGACAACCACATACTCAATATAATCTAATTAATAAATAGGATCTGTGGTGTATATGAAACTTTGAATTCCTGCCGTGTGAAGATAGAAAATTGTGCTTATATTAGTGTATATAATATCGATATCGTTGATGATTATATTATTTCAGGTGCATAGCAAAAAAGAAAGGAGAAAAAAAGATAAAAGAACCAAGATTTGCCTTCATGACAAAGAGTGAGATTGATAATCTTGAAGATGGTTATCGATGGAGAAAATATGGACAAAAGGCAGTGAAGAACAGCCCTTTTCCTAGGTAAAATATTATTTTTTGTCTAATTTCATTCAATTAAATTAAATTAATCTAAAAAAAATTAAGAATACAATATATCAAACCTTAGTCAAAATTAAAATTTTAAAGTATTAATACTAGGATAATTTAAAATAATTACCTTAATAAATAGTTTCTTAAGGAAATTCATAAACATGGGCTAATTGAAATTTAAGTTTTATGTGTTAGCGAAACTTATATTGAACTCATAGCTCGTTTGATTAGTACTTAGTAGAGTTTACAAAAAAAAAAAATATTTAATAAATTTTGTAATGTAAATACAAAATTTAAACAAATACAATATTAAGTTTGTGCCAAATTGATTCCACCCCCCCACCCCACCCCAACCCATATGTTTCACATGATTATTTACTCGATCAATTTGATAAAAAGAATAGGTATTCACTTATCAAACGTTTATATCAGTTCATGTAAATTCACTATAGTTGATTGAACTAATGAGGTGAGAATACATGTATATTATAATTATAATCTACGTATGAACACATACCCTGTATCAAATTAATTGAATATAAACATATGAAATAGATCGAAAAATATGCTTAACTTTTTTGATTTTGTAGGAACTATTATAAATGCACAACTCAAAAGTGCAATGTGAAGAAACGTGTTGAAAGGTCATATGAAGATTCATCAATTGTGATAACAACATATGAAGGCCAACACAATCATCATTGTCCAGCAACTCTTAGGGGAAATGCATCTTTTTTATCTTCATCACATTTTATGCCTAATTTTCCTCCACAACTATTTTCCCAAATGCTAAATATTCCATCAAACAACCAAAATCTCCTCATTACTTCTTCGACCTATAATAATAATAATAACAACAATTATTATTACCAACAACAACAACATCAAGGCTCAGAATATACCCTATTTGGTGGAGGCACAAATAATGATGATGCGTCATGGGTCCAAAAACAAGAGCCATCTTAGCTCACTACAAGGTTTTTCGTGGTGAATCGATTATTCTTATCCACCAAGAATTTTGTACAAGTTTCTTGTAGCATTGACTATTTTTATATATACATACATGGTTGATTTTAATTTGAATTTCATGGTGATTGTTTTATAAATGTTCGCGATAATAGGTGATAGTTTTAGTGGCGATCCTTATGGTTGCTACCAAAAGTAACATTATAGTGGCGATTACTTTTAGTCTATCGTGATTTTGTACGATTTCTCCTCTAAAGAAAAAAATAATTTTTTTTCTATCGTGACGATTACTCACTTAAAGATCATGGTGACATAAAATGCGATAGTTTTAATGAGTACGGAGCCAAAAGGGTAGAAAATATTAACAAAAATTTCAAAAGGGTATATAAAATTTTATATAAACCAAAACGGTAAAATCGCTCCGCCGGCAGCGATTTACTTCAAGTGAAAAAGTAAAATCGCTGCCCCAGCAGCGATTTTGCAAAAAGTTTTTTTTTTCCTTACAAATCGCTGCCCGGGCAGCGATTTATAAAAAATTTTTTTTTTTTAAAAAAAAACATAAATCGCTGCCTAGGCAGCGATTTACATAAAAAAAAAAATTTTTTTTTTGGTAAATCGCTGCCTAGGCAGCGATTTACATTTAAAAAAAAAAAAATTTTTTTTATATAAATCGCTGCTACAGTAGCAGCAATTTATTAAAAATTTTTTTTTATATAAATCGCTGCTACAGTAGCAGCGATTTATATCAATTTTTTAAATAAATCGCTACTGTAGCAGCGATTTATTTAAAAAATTTTTTTTTTATTAAATCGCTGCGATAAGCAATTTTTTAAACTAAAAAAAATTAAAAATTTTAAAACAGCGATTATTAAAAAAAAATGTATTATTTAAAACTTAAAGATTTAATTTTTTTTAATTGAATATAATTTTTATTATAATAATTAAAAAATTAAAAATTTAAATTTCAAACTTTAAAAGTTAAATTTTTTTAAATTTTCAAACATTAAAGTTATAAAATCGCTGTTTTAAAATTTTTAATTTTTTTTAGTTTAAAAAATTGCTTATCGCAGCGATTTAATAAAAAAAAATTTTTAAATAAATCGCTGCTACAGTAGCGATTTTTTTAAAAAATTGATATAAATCGCTGCTACTGTAGCAGCGATTTATATAAAAAATATTTTTTTAATAAATCGCTGCTACTGTAGCAGCGATTTATATAAAAAATATTTTTTTAATAAATCGCTGCTACTGTAGCAGCGATTTATATAAAAAAAATTTTTTTTTTTTTTAAATGTAAATCGCTGCCTAGGCAGCGATTTACCAAAAAAAAAATTTTTTTTTTATGTAAATCGCTGCCTAGGCAGCGATTTATGTTTTTTTTTTAAAAAAAAATTTTTTTTATAAATCGCTGCCCGGGCAGCGATTTGTAAGGAAAAAAAAAACTTTTTGCAAAATCGCTGCTGGGGCAGCGATTTTACTTTTTCACTTGAAGTAAATCGCTGCCGGCGGAGCGATTTTACCGTTTTGGTTTATATAAAATTTTATATACCCTTTTGGAATTTTTGTTAATATTTTCTACCCTTTTGGCTCCGTGGCAATTGTAATTGTTGTCACGAAAAATAACATTTAGTGACGATTCTTAATTAATTCACCATAAATCTTTATGAATTTATTTTTGTCTTCTCAATTTATTTATTTTCATTTTCTTATAGTACCAACAAATAATGCATTAATTATTATTGGAATCATTCTCTAACGTATGAAACACTTAATGTTTGGATCATCTTTTTTTACTATTCGAAATTTGACCTTTAGGAATTTTAGTTTTAAGATATCGACTTAAAGTATTAAACTAATTTTTTATTATATTTTATTATATGTATTTGCTAAAAGTTTTTAGTAAAAAGATTATTAAGTTCCATTAAACTTATGATAATTACCTATAGCTTAACTATTTATGTAATCAAATCACACATAATTAAACTAAACTAATTATAGCTTAACTATCATTGATAGGTTTAATAGCCTGAAATAATTTATCTACTACTACAAATTACTTTCTCGATATAAATTTAATTAATAAAATTTGTGATACGAAAGAATCTTTAGATCATTACGTGACTATAAATTATTTTATTTCGAATAAAAATTTAAAATTCATAGATAAAGGATTATCATTTTAAGAAATAAAAAATAAAAAATATCTCACGTCTATCTGTCAGTCGTACAATATATTAATATTATAATTATATTGACTATAGAGTACATACAATTAATGATTTGAGCATGACATTGTTGAATTTATTTTATTTTATTTTGAGTGAAAATGGCTATGGAAGAATTGTGAAAGTCAAAAGAGAGCAGGTTATTGTTAGGTTGGGAAAGCACTAGTAGCAGCAGCTAAGAATATAATTGATATAGACTTCTCCCAATACATTACACTGACGTAGCTAGTAATTTTACGAAAAATATTTAAATTTCAAATAAAAAATCGCGATCAGAAAGTCATAAAAGTCTTTTGAAATGACTTTTCTCTTAACAACATTTGATATCTTGATCGAAAATATTATGTCAAATTTCAAAGGGATCTTGTATTTTCTATGCTATGTTCATATTCTATAGAAACTTATATTTTAATGTAGTTTTAGAGATTTCATTCCCATAAATTTATTTTATTATTCGTTTAATAACAAGGTGAAATTAAAATAATTGAGCTTGTTAGAATATTAAGTTACGACTTACAAGTGTGATTGCTATTTATAAATAAAATGAAAATAAGTAATAGTAATAATAAAATAAATACAAAATTATAAAACATATCACAAAAAATTTTAAGGAAAAATTACATGAATTGGTACATTTTAATAAATAATTACTGATTTTAGCAATATTTTTTATTTATTACAATTTATAACAATATTATGTTAAATCTGCAATATCTATTAAAAGTAAATTATGTACGAATTATAATTATTTTTAAAGTATATTATGTTTGTTTGGTAAAAATTTGAAACATTGAATTATAAGTGTATTAAAATGTGTGATAAATGAATTATTTATCATTAAAATTTGTATTATATTTGAATAAAAAATTATTCTTTGTAATATGAATTAAACTTGTATTATAAATGAATTAAAAGTGATCAAGTGAAAAAAACAATTATTGCTATAAATAATAAATATTTTTTTATTATAGTATATTTATGTAAGTTTCCCAAATTTTAAACTAAACAAATAAAAATCGACATAATGCTTGAATATTGAAATATAATAGCCGGATACAAACAAACGTGAATATTGGAATACAAGGGCCTTTAATCATTAGTATTTAAATATTGACTTTTCGTTTTTATATTCTTAGTTATGAATTTATTTTATTAAGTTTCAAATATTTTATCTATTTATCAAAATCATTAATTAAAAAAAATTATTTTACGTTTAAGATTAATAATTTTTTAAAGCAAATAATAGTTTTAAAATATGAAAATCGCTGCCTAGACAACGATTTTATAAAAATAATTTTTTATATAAAAAAAATAATAAATCGTTATCTAGGCAGTGATTTTATATTTTAAAAAAAATTATTTCCTTTTTTTAAAAAAAAATCGTTTTTTACAAAAAAAATTGAAAATCACTGCCTAGGTAGCGATTTCAATTTTTTTTAAAAAAAAATATCACATTTTGCAAAATCGCCACAGTGGCGGCGATTTTGCTTTTTCCGGTGGAGTAAATCGTTGTTGTTCCAGCAATTTTTTGCCGTTTTGGTTAATATAAAATTATATGTACCGTTTTGAAATTTTTGTTAATATTTTGTACCCTTTAAGCTCCGGACTCAAATATTTATCTAGTTTATTCCTATGTGTCTTATTATTTGTATACTTATACTACTAGTTAGATAATTTTGCATCACGGATGGATTGGTTTGTTTTGGATAATTTTAAAGCATTTTTCAAAATAGTATTTGGGAAAAAGAATGTTTAATTTTAAGAACTCACTTTTAAATCAAAATAATTGATTAGTCATCTAAACAGGTAATACTTCATTAAACATAGAGAAAATGAAAGAAGTATATAATGGGGAAAACTAAACCTTCGTCAATTCGATGAAAGTTCAAATAACCACTAAACTATTAAAATTTCTATGAATTTATTACTTTAAGACGTCTTTAGTATTGACGGTTAATTGTAAAAAATAAAGTGTTTATTTAAAAGAGTTAAGAGTAAATTAGTAAGAAATACTTCTTATTTATAATTTTTGTAAGAAGAGTAAGAAAAAAAGTAATAACTAATATATATGGGATTATATATATAAATAATCTAAGATATATTTATACTATAAAATCATTTTTGTAAAATATACTAAAATAATGAGTATGATTTTTTCAAAAGGTCTCACACGATCAAATATATTCATCATCTTATAATTATATCTATTTTCATTTCAGCCAATAAATATAAGAGTTTATTCGAACATCCAACTATAATAATGGATTCAATGCATGAACCTCAAAACTCATAAAATTTAAATTTTGAATCTCTCTGACAATCGTGATCACTTAAACCTAAATTCACGACCCAAGTTTGACGAATCACTATTGCAAGAAAATAATAATAAATTACAAGTGTGACTAATTTTGTCTTCTAAGCTAGAAATAATCAAGATCAAGCTAAAACTCCATATATTGGTGACTAATTTTGCCTATGGATGTTCAAGAATCTAATCTCAGTCATAGCCGTAGAAAACATAACTTATATAATTGCTTGGTAAATTCCACACAGCACTGGAACCTAGATGTAATATGTCCTCTTCGTGTGAGTCTTGCAATGATCATTGTTCATTCCATCATATCGAGAGAAGACGAATATTGGTCCTCTGTCATGATTCCATGCTACTCATATCTCCATGGACATGAAAATACGATTTGAATACCTGATGAAGAATCTTCCGTTTTGTTGAATCAAGCATCTTTGCACTACGTCGTCTATGAACTCCAAGCCTCAGTGTTTCTTTCCCCTCTTTGGCAGCTCGTTTCCTCACATAAGTCAGTAAAGTCGTTCCTGTGGAATCCACACTTGTCTGGCATTCGGTTTTCTCTGCTACATTTTCTGCTTGCTCCGTGCTGTTTTTGGCATTGTCATCATTCAATTTGATATCCTGGTTACCATCAGGACTCTTGTTTCCCCACCACCTATACGTTGCAGTAGACAAGCCATCGGATGGAAAACCATATTTGAATTCATCATAAACTGAAGTTCCTTTTGTCAAGTTAGAGATACGGAAATGCGGTGAACTTCCAGATTGAAAATTCCTGGTTCCTTGCTGCTGTGAGAAGGCCCCTGCTCTTGGCATTTCCATTGTGGAACTTAAACTCTTGTTTGGCAAGGGGGAGCCCCTACATATTTGATGGGAAGCATCTCAATAGACATTAATGATTTCTATGTTTCTTTCGTTAAGGTAAAGGTTTATTGACTTGAGTACCAAGAAGGTACCAAAACAAAAAGTTACAAAAGACTGCTCGGAATATCCATACAGTCAATTACAACATCTCCCTAGTAACTTCAAAAACTCCATATATTGATCTATATTATTAATGAAACTACTTTTACACCAACAAAACAAATTATGTAAACACTTGTTTTTAACTCTAGAAATATGGTCTTTTTGTCCATCAAAACAAGCTTTATATCTTTCTAACCAGATAGTCTGGAATATGAAAAAGGGTATAGTTCTCCAGATTTGCTTCAAAATTTTATGTGTTCTCTGGTGCTGCCAACTCTCCAATAATTTATTCACACCCTGAGACATGATACAAGAGATCCCGCAAATACTGAAGAAAAATTCCCAACATTGTCTAGCTAATGCATAAGAAGTTGTTTCACAGTCTCCAACTCTTCTTCACATAAGTAACATCAATAACTTGCTGCAAAATCCTTATTCTGACCATTATCCCGAGTAAGGCAAGCCCCTGCACTAATGACTTATATTCTGTTGTAGCACAGTCGTTTGGTCTACCAGAAACAGCTTCTCTACCTGCCAAGATAGAGGTAAGGTTTGCGTATATACTATCCTCCCCAGACCCCACTTGTGGAACTATACCGGGTGTGTAGTTGTTGTAGTACACTAGTTTGAAGCTAATGCAATAGATAATCCGAAGTTCACGGTCAGCTCAGGAAATACCAGGCATCATCTAGTAAGGTATTACAACAATGCGTGTTATTATACAACCTAAACCATCTAAAATATCGAGGGCTTTGATATTCAAGAAAACATGGTCAAGTATTTAGTTCCTCACTTCGTGGCAGGACTAAAGCTGGAATCAAATTGGGGAAAAAATGTTCTTGGCCTATCTAAGTCGTTTGTAAAGAAAAATAATATTTTATAAAAATGATAAAAGTATAAACTACACCTGATTATAAAATTAAGATAAAAACATGAAATAAGACAAAATATGTACAAAGGTTAAGACATTAAATAAGCAAATTAAAATTAAATGATGTAATAAATAAGTATAAAAATACATCTGGCTGGTACATGATTAGATTTCAGTTCCAGTGTAACCAACCATATCCAATCCAGGGGTAAAATCATCATTAGGTTTTATGCAGTTGAATTGTGATCAATGTATAAGAAACACCACATGTCATGAGATAATGAATAATATGAAATACCCTAGTTGCTAATATGTCAAGCATTTAAGAACAAACACTGTACAAAATGAAAATGTGACCCAGTGTCGCAAATTTCGAGAAGTAACAACTCCCTTACAAAGTATCTAATCGGCATACCAGAAACACAATTGTTAATATGGTGGTACATTCACCTCCAGATACCGGTACCACATGCCCCCTCCCTTCCTGCTCTGTTGTCAATTGAGCAGGTGAGTCAAATACATAAGCCAGCTATACTAATTTACATAATCCTAACATGCACCCATGTCCCGTGGTAAAGCTGCATGTATTCCGGCAACTTTCTACTGCAATGTGTACCAATCAGAGAACTAGACTAGTTAATGCAGGGTAAAAAGGAGTTTTAAGAATGACAAAATATTGTATCTCAAATAACTATAATTTATTTCCACAAAGCTCCATTAAGAGTCTCTTACATGTTTTCATTCTGAATTGAGTTTCTAATCCCACCTAATTGTTTTCTAAAGAATAAGTTTGGCGGAGGAGCACACCATTTCTCAACCCGAGAACCCCAATGCAGATGGTCCAGTACTAATATGGTTTAAAAGTTGACAGGTTCCTAGAATACTAGTAGTTTAGCAATTAGTGCCATACTTAAAGTTACAACTCATGAATGGTATAACGAGTAGCTGCAGATATTTAAGTAGTGAAAAAGAGGACATCTCGAGAGTTTCAAATGTATGGATTTTTGTTTCCTATAACAGTCCTTAGCGAAGATGACAGAAACTAGGCCGGAGTTATGCACGAGTCCTGACCACATCAAGTAAACAGGTTAAATTCTCAGTGTTCTTAATCGATCAGTAAGGGCCTTACTCAAACATCAAGCATTTAAAACATAAAAAGTCATGCTTCGAAGAAGCATTTCCAACATCAAGTTCAAGAACACAACTAATTGAAGTATTTAATTAGTCAGAGTCAGATAGACATTTTTTTATGAAGAATTTTATTGATATGATTAGACATAATAAGTCGAACTCAACTAAACAAATTATCACATATTAAATAACTTACGAAAATGATGAGATTGCAGAACTGGCTAAAGAACCATTCTTTTCTCCAGGAGCTTTAGGAAATTCCAGGGATCGCTCTTGCTTTTCCCTTAATGCCTCCTTCTTTATATCTTCAATACTCTTTCCAGAGCTGACCTGAAAATCTCAAATAAATGATACATAAACAAGAAACGCTCAAGCACTTCTTTGGATCTCATTACCGTAATAATGTGTATTGGGCAATGAAAACATGTGAATCATATCACATAATTGACTGCATTCGAAGTGTCTTAACAACCTGAGAAAAGGCAATAGTTCAAGCTATTGGCTCCTTCAGACAGACTTCAGGTGATGTGAGTGCTTAAAATTTAACGTGCAATACACAAGCTTACTTGTGTACAGCAAACAGTATAATTAAACCAAGAATAGATAAATAGTGTTCTATAAATAAATCAAATAATATTTGATCCAACCAGGAAAATATCACCTCAAAAAGTTTCAAAAAGGTAACAAAAACATTCTACTGTCTGGAATCAACTAGGTAATTCTTCATCACAGAATAAAAGTGCTGGTCTGATAATCTAGCATTTTCGCTATCTTGTTGGAAACTCTTATCTTCAAAACTTTCAGACAGTATACTCAACATAAATGGAGATAAAAATCATGTTCCTTCCCTAAGCTTCAGTTAACTGTCATATTTTTGTTTCTTTTCTCCATTCATCCATTCTAGCCACACATCCACCAAAAAAAATTCCTTATCAAAATATTCTGGTAGCATCAGAATAGGACATTCTTTTTGTTAGTAGCAGACTAGCAGAAAGAGATAGGCATGTCAAATATACATTTTCAAGGCTTTATTTTCTTACTAGTACTGGATTTTTTGAAATTAAATAATTAACAGTTGTCACTGATAGTCACATAAATTGGTGGACTTCTCAAGTTTCATGTATTAGGATTTCCGACAACAATCCATTTTTTGTCGAACTTCCCATATTTGGAAGCCTCACATCCTAAGCATGACGCCACGTGTTTCCATTTGGAATAGATACTATCATCCTCAGTCAAAAGAATGAGAAAATTATCTTCAGAATGATCTAAGCAAAGGGAAATTACAGCTTATCAGGAAATCAGTAGTTTTCTTCTTGAATAAATTGCTCAAAGCCCATAATATTTTCTCTTACATATTCAGCAATAGAAAAACTTAGGGCACAAAGATGCTTCAAAATGGTAAAAGTTTTAGTGTACTTCTGGAAAGAGTACAATAATTCATACTTGTACAGCCTACCTTTCGATATGGCCACCGCACCAGACCATTCTCATAGCATATTTTCTTGAGAACACTTGCACAAACACCTACAAGATAAATGCCAATTTACGTACGCGAGAAATCGGTTAACATTGCACACAACTGAATTGATAACAGTTCAAAACAAGAAATGATCAACATAACAGCTGAAAAGTAGTATGATCAACTATACTTCCCTTATCCTTCAAGAAAAAAGTTAAATAGTCAAGTCACGAAGTATATTATAAAAAAACTGTCATTTATGAATGAAAAACATACTACAGTGAGACAGGGGTAGGAAGAACAAACAGCTAAACAACACCAACAAGCAGTTCAAGATCTGTATTGTTTGTAATGCAGGTTTCGAGTGTATAAGTTCCATGCTCATAATTGTCAGTATATTTTGCTTTTTTGTTAACAATTCCAAGTTCAAATATTCAATAACTATCCAAAAAATTCAAGTTTACAAGGTCGAAACCTTAAATACGAAGAATTTCTTCATTTTTTTCCAGAATCCGCCATTTTAGGTATCACAAGTGCAGAATGAGAGGTAGAGAGAAGGAGAATACCTAGGGATTCAGCAGCATCAGAGAGAGGCAAACTGAACAACTTGGAAACGTCATCAAAGGATACAGATTTTGGGTCCGCAATTGGTTTCGGATACGGATTCGGATTCGGATTCTGAATCGGGTTTGGGTTAGAGCTTGGAGCTGAACCCTGAAGATTACTCATGCTCAATTGGACCCCTGGTTCAGTCAAAGACGACAACTAGTTTATTCAAAATAGTATTACCCTCAATTTATTATGATTAAGTTAATATTTTGAAAAATATTGTGAGTAAAAGTATAATATATTTAAAAATTATATAAAAAATTTGATTAATTTTTGAAATTGATTTATTAGTGCTACATAAAAAATGGACAAAAGAAGTAATATATAGCATTTAATTTTAACATTATATAAAAAATATTGTTTATCTCAATAATTAACTACGTGACATTAATAGCGGACTCAAAATTTTCGTTTAGGAGGTTCGAAAAAGTGTAAATGAGCCAACAAAATAAAATTTAAAGGAAGTAGTAGTATATATCTTTAGTGGCGGCAGTGGCGGATCCAAAATTTTCATAAAGTGAACTCAAGATGTGAAAAATAAAACTAAAATGTGGGAATAGAAATTCGAACTTGGATTAAGCCATCTTCGCCACTGGGCCAAGGATCACACTTGTGTTAGTGGAGTCAAAGTTAATATATACATATAAAATTTAAAAAACTGATCAAATACACACGTATGCAGTGTTATTTTTCAACGAAGTGAGTTCATATGAACCCACTTGACCCTCTATGGGCTCACCCCTTAGCGGCGGACCCTTAAATTTTTGTTTATAAAATAAACAAACTAAACTGAAACTACAAATAAAACACTAATAGAGGGAGTTGAAACCTCGTTATGTAGGTTAATTTTAAAAGGAGCCCTGACACTAGACTATCAATTTTTCTTTGTCATTAAAGGAGGTTTCAAAATATAGATGTATATCTATACAAATATAAAATTTTTTATCTTATTTATATCGTGTAAATATTTTATCAAAAAAATTCAAATGAATCGCTCAAATCCACGTGAATCCACCCTTGCTTGATGCAATGGGATAATCCATCAATAATTTACAATATTTAAAAATTATAAATATTAAAATTTAATTGATTTTCTAAATTCTATACGTACATAAATTGAGATTAACACATAGGGCCCGTGCTAGAAAGGGCCCGACCCGTTTTCTTCTGATTTTCTGGGTTCTAACTTCTTCTTCTTGTTCTACTATTTCTCTCTGTTACAAGGATTTTCAGTAAGTTTCTTCTTCATCT
This sequence comes from Solanum chilense, assembly GCA_032847665.1. NCBI lineage: Eukaryota > Viridiplantae > Streptophyta > Magnoliopsida > Solanales > Solanaceae > Solanum > Solanum chilense. Next base: position 4,964,492 of record CM064974.1, on the reverse strand, counting down.
TCTTTTTATTGATTTCGTTTCTCAAAATCCTCCATTAAATTTTGCGTTAAGCTTTCTTAATTATACTCCTGTTGAAATTCGATAATTTTTATTTTTATAGACAACCTTTAATCAGCTAGGTATGAAAAGAATTGATTTTTTGTTAGCACTGAATATATATCTGTATGTTTAAGAGCAAAAACAAACCTTTAGGATGTTTTTAGACTCAATTGTGGAAGAAGAAGGGTAATTATGAGCCTTTTGTTTTAATAGAGTTTTAATCTTTATATATAGTGTAATTAAGGAAGAAAACGCAATTATTTTTGGTTATCCCGTTTGCCTCAATCTTCTCAGTTCTGTTAAAGTGATGCTTTAATGATTTATTTGAGGTTTGGATGAATATAAGGATATCTTTTGTTTTGTCAAAAGGTAATATCTTTGTAGTTCATGTTTTTACCTTTTTGAAACTTGGCAAAACGCGGAGCTAGTTGTTCTTGGGGTTGTGGTTCTCGTTTCTTTGTATGGTTTCTTCGGTGAATTCCTATTGATTTCACTAAAACTGTCATGACTGAGCTAAGTTTTGGAAAGAAAAATAACTTTCTTACTATGCTTTTTACCTAAATGTCAAAGTTACTATCTTCGCAATTTTTCTATTTGAGTTTTTGTTGGTTATGTGACAGGGTATGGGGATTATGAAAGACGGTTCAGTATCAGGAATATTACCGACTAACGAGGTCTTTGCTGTTCATTACCCTGCTTACCCTTCTTCAGTAGATCGTGCTGTTGAGACACTTGGTGGCATTCAAGGTATTGTCAAGGTATTACCATGTCTACATTTTGTTGATTCGTACTGTAACTACTTTGTATAACTTGTGCAAATTACCCACATTGGCATTTGAAAGTTCAGTTCCTAGTCACATTCTGTGTTATTTATGAGTATTGATCTCTTGGTTCTCTTTACTTTGTAAAAACAGTCGAAAAGCAAGTTCATCTAGTTTAGTTTTGGAGCGGAAATTTTTCACTTGTCTAATAACTACTATTAAGCTCATTCAAGGTTCTGGAGCAATGAGCACTTAGCCGACTCTGCAAGAATGCCCCTTTTCAGCTGATGGTGGTGAAAACTGGAAAACATTCCTAACTGTTTTAGCCCAAAAAATGTCCGAGCTTCTAGACAAATACTCAGCTGAATTTAAGGCCCAAAAAATAATCGAGCTTCAATGAAAAATACTCAACTGATTGTACCAATAGTGCATGTCGTAATGGATTCGTTTGAAAACAAAATTTTAATGAGCAATCCCAAATGAATAGTGCATGTCATAATGGATTCATTCATCTATTGTGCAGCTACCATTTTTGTTATCTGATAAAATGAAGATGAAAATAGATGTAAGTGGTCGTACATTTATTGCTTTAAGAATGTAAATCATGGGCAGTGGAAATTTACTTCAGAAGAAGCACTTCATGGATCATCTTGAAGTTTGATGAAGCAGTTTGATCCCTTCGTACGTTTACCCGATCACTTAAAATTTAGGACATGAGAACAGTCAACATTCTCTATCTAATCTTGCATTATTAACCTTTCTCCATTCCTCATATAGCATAAATATTTATCTAGCCTTGTTGTATCCTAGATTGCAATTTGTTGAGGAACCAGAAGTAGTGAATATTTATGGAATAATATTTGTACACAAAGTGGTGATGACAGCTGTTGTAAGAAACAAAGGAGAAAAATATTATTGAATTGTGAATCTATATTATTACACTAAGACTATATAGATACTATATTACAATCCTTTTCCAAGAAGGATTGTATATATTATGCTTGTTCCTGTTCCTATTCTAACACAACTCCTCTAGCTGGTGTATACAAGTCATATGTACTTAGTTTGTTATAGATGTAATTAATATGATGATCAATGAGGGACTTGGTGAAGATATATGCAAGTCGATTACTCGACTTCACAAATTTTTAACAGTATCTCCCGAGAGTATCTTTTCTATGACAAAGTGACAATCAATCTCAATGTACTTAGTCCTCTCATGAAATACTAATTTGATGTGATATGAAGAGCTGCTTAATTATCACACTTAAGTTCCATCTGATTGGGTTCTCTAAATTTTCGTTTTCTCAGCAATTGTTTGATCAACACTAGCTCAGAAGTTGCTACAGTCATTGCTTGATATTCAACTTCTATACTATATCAAGCAACCACACTTTGTTTTTTCCTTTTTCTAAGACACCAAATTACCTCCTATTAAAGCACAATATCCAGATGTAGAACGTCCGGAGTGTGATCCTTCACATTTGTATATCCAATAATATACTTATGGCCTTGATTCTCGATGACTAGTTCTTTATCTGGAGCTGACTTCATATATTGCAGAATACGAACAAATACATCCTAATGACTTACCATAGGGGAAGTCATAAACTGACTTACAACACTGTCAAGAAAAAGAGATGTCGGGTCTAGGCACCATGAGATGATTCAACTTTTTGAATAAACGTCTATACCTTCCAAGATCACTAAGTGGCTCACCCTTTCTTGGCAGGAGTTTAGTATTTGGATACATAGGAGTGTCAATGGGTCTACATCCCATCATTCCTGTCTCCTCAAGTGTCTAAGACATACTTGTGTTGAGAAATAAAAATACCGGATCCGGGCTGAGCTACCTCAATATCTAAAAAATACTTCAGTCTGCCGAGGTCCTTAGTGAGATGGTCAATTTTCTATTGTTTGATATTTTTGGCTTTATAGACATATGGTAAATTTAATGTCTATAGAATTTGATCTTTGCGCCCACTCCTTGTAATTCAGGCTCGAACTTCACAGTCCAATAAGTTGGAGCTCCATTTCCGGCCAGAAGATCCATATTCACACCCTACCTTCGGGGAGCTTAAGCATAGCAATAACTTCTTGTTGAAAATATCCAAGTGTAAAGTAAGGGATGTCCGATCTGCTGACTCTGCTGACAGTAGCTGTGGAATAGGGATACAATCTTCAAGGAGTCTTGTTAATTGTGAACAAGAAAATGCTGCACCGAAGTTAAACGAGTCTAGATGTTCATCTGCTGGTGCTTCAAAAGAAATTGAAATGCAGACAGCTACTAATTTGCAGGAGCATCTCTCAGCTAATATTGTTTCTCATGTTTCTGAAGCTTATCATTTTAATGGTGAGAACTAAATTTCGATGCAGACTACTTCATCCTCTCCAGTTTGTCTTTCTGCTCTACTTTGAGTTGTAACTTTCTAATTTCTTGTTTCTTTTTTTCTTTTGGATGCACAATGGTGCTGCTTTCAAAGGAATGGTAGACTATCAGCATGTTCTCGCTGTTCATGCTGATGATGCAAGAAGGAAAAAGAGACAGTGGGCAGAGGTGGAACCTAAATTTGGTTAGCCATTCTCTCACTATTCCTGCAATCTCAAAATGTGGGAAAATCTCCGTTCTGATACCTAATTTCTTGAGTTTACTGCTTGTAGAGAAGGGAGGTCTTATGGATGTTGATCAGGAGGATATGATGATATTACTACCCTCTCTGTTTGCCTCAAAAGATATGCCTGATAATATTGTGTAAGATGCTCTGGCTTGTTAATATCTACTTTTGCAATTTTAACATTTAGATATTGTATACATGTACACACTTTCTTATTGCACCATGGTTTTAGCAAGTCACTACTTCCTATCGTCTCTGTCTATGTCTCTCTCCTTTTTGTCTGTCTCTATCTGTCTGAGTTTCTGTTAGTGGAAAAATTGCTGCTTTTCTTCTCTTCCTCCGCTATTGCTGTTGTCTCAGATATTTTATGGACTTCGTATGGGTATGTATTTGCTGGGACAATCTTAGTTGTCTCACCATTATTGGTTATTTGATGCAGACCACTTCCTTTGTCTTAGTTAATCATTCTCTTTATGAGAGGTATGTTGCTATTGAAAAATTTCAAACATTTTGTAATTTCAGATTAAAATCTTGTACAACTGTGGGCTCGAAAAGAAAACAAGAGGGACGACACAATTGGGAGGTAATTTCTTTTGCCTGCATGGAAGAATTCTCTCTTATTTTAAATTCGTTATTTTCAGTCAAATGTTTTCTGCATTTTTATTTTAATCTTTTCAATCAATCTAACAAGAACACTACAGATCCCATGTCGTGTTGCCTTGGCAGTAGTACATTTCTTAACAAGGAAAATATGTCTTCATAGTTTCATTTTAGAGTAATTCTGGACATTGGATTGCCTTTGATGGACTCTCTTATCCCGTGTCTTGAGTCTATAGGAACATCATTTTTTCTTTTGGTAGTATATTACCAACTGAACCAAAGAACTTGACGTCTAAACTTCAGAGAGTGAGTTGGAGTTGAAATGTCATCAAAGCATCTGCGTCAAACTGAAGAAATCTGGATATAAGTATTGTAGAAAGGAACCACAGATGCTTTGATGGAATATGAGTCTTTTAGAGGACCATATCCTTACCAATTATTACTCCAGAAAGATATTTTCCTGCAATTGCCAATTCGGCAGAACTCCTTTTCTTTTGCATTCTTCTGATATACCAAGATTTACCTCATCTGTGCTACAAGTATTTACTCATGTACTTCATATGTAGGTCAGGTTAGCTCATGTAACCAAAAAAATTAAGATTAACTGGAAACAAGTCATGAAAATATAATTGAATTGTATATGAGTTAAATTTGATAAATGGAAGAAATATCATTTTCCCCATAATGCTTGCATACCTTGGCCAGAAAGCTTCCAATTGTATAAATGGAAACAATCGTAAGATATTGAAGTAATACCAATATAGGTAGGACGCCTTTAAAAAACTTAGGTAGATTTATGAAGTTCGTAAGAGGGATGAGCACGTGTTAGCTGCAGAGTTTGATCCTCTTTAAAAACATTTTGGGGACTTCATGAACAATGTATGGATAATCGATTCCACCTATTTCTACTCATTGATCAATTTCTTGCTTCTCTACAAACAACACAAGGGTAGACAGTCATTTTCACCTTGTTTTGTTTTTTATTCTCTATGTTTTGACTTATTTTCTTGGATCTCTTAATTGTTTTTTTTCCATCTCTTTCTTATTAGCCTTCATATGTGATAAGACCATTATGAATTATTTTGTTCTGCCTTAAGTAATCTTCAATTTACTTAGCGTTTATAGTGCTGCATGCTTGACATACTCTGTTTTCTTTTACTTGACAATCTATATACATACTTCAAATACTTATCACACTAGTATCTTACTGATGTGTTTTTATTTTCTTTTTCAATGTAGAGGGAGATGGAGCCGAGTCTTGCAATTGATTTTGCTATCAAAGATATCCTTACGTTCTGCAATGCATCTCTGTGTTCTTTGTTTGTAGTTAGACTCTGGTATTTAAACCTACTCCTTTCAATTTGTTTGTAGTTAGACTCTGGTATTTAAATCAACACACATGTATCACTCATTATCTTGCACCAAGAATAAAAGTGGTTCACTCTTTGGCTCTCTTCATAAATTTTGAAATACGTATCTTGAAGTGAAAGGGTGGAAAACATTGACAACTTGGTAAAATTATGGTGAGATTCATCAATAAATGATGTCTGGGAATCACTAGCTCTTTTATTACTGACTCAGCAGCCTGCCAGCCAGTTATTATATTTCTCGTCATCCCTGAGAAGTCTGAAGATTATATTATCTTGAAAAAGTGGATAATAGACATCATTATTCAACAAAATATACATATAAAACAATAAGTCATTCTGCAGCAAGATTGTATTGCAGCTACTTGTTTTTCTGCTTAACATTCATACAGATTCCAAAGCCAGTGGACTGGGAAAAATACATTCCTCAGGGCTCAGATCGTTGGAGATGGCAGAAGGCAGTATCTGAATTGTTTGAAGAGCGTAAAATTTGGGCCAAAGAGTCATTAGCTGAGCGCTTACATGATAGGGGTCTGAAATTTCGAGATAACATGCTAAAAAGGTAGCATTTACAATTCCTATACCTTCACTTCTTTTATACGGATTGAATTATTTAATTATTTCTTGGAAGTGAATATTGCTAGTCTATCTCCATAATTATGCAGACTTCTTTGTGGAGTAGCATATTACTTTTTGAATGGGCCTTTCCGTAGATTCTGGATAAAAAAAGGTTATGATCCTCGGAAGGATCCGGAATCCCGCATGTAAGAATGAACCGATAATCCTTTCTTATATTTTTTTTATTCTTTACTTGTCAAAAAGTGTTTTCCTTGTGAATCTCACTAATTGATATGTATTCACTATTCACTTATAATGCTTTCTGAGTTTTTTTTCCCCTCATTTCCTGATTTTTTAGAGGTTGTGTCATATATGTCATCCGAAATGTATCTTTTACTAGCTTTTTCATAGTTCGTTTGTATATCTTATATCCGTACAAACCCTGGAAAAACTGTATATTTGCAGTTGTGAGAGGTTGGAGGGGGGTGGGGGTGGGGAGTAGGGGACAGAAATCCTATGACAGCATACAGTTTAGGACTTAAGGTGAAAAAGTTCAAACATACATCTTGAAATTGACCAGATTTAGAAGTGTGATCTATCCTAGAGATGGAATGCCATTTTCTCCGGTGTTCCCCTCTATCTTTGGCCCTCCCCTTTTGTCTTCTTTTCTTTTGAAATAAAGCTGATTCCTTTTCCTCACAGGTGGGATAAAGAGAGAACTTTATATCTCTAACTCTCTTCCACTTTGTTAACCTGTTTTTATTTTTTGGTGAACTCTTACTCTTGTTAGGAAACTAAGGAAAGGAAGAAAAAGGATAGGAAAATGGGGAAGAAAGTAAAGTGATACTTTTTGTTTTCAGTTGCTTTTGTGTGTAAAATAAGAGGGAGAATAGGTTTCTACCCTTTTATAGCTGTCTTCTCCTTTAATATGTGGGTCCATAACAAAGATCAACTTTCTCGACCTCATTTTATTATATGCTCTTTGATGAAACAGTTCTCTTCCTTTCGCTAAATACTTACCACTTCTTGCCAAGGGCCTACATTAATATTTTTCCATATCATCTTTATTTTCAATAACAGAGTTATATGATCCATTTATAAGTATATGCATTTTTCTTGATCTAGTATTTCTTAAGTCTTAAAGTACTCAGAATCAATTCTCACATGTTATTTACTGTTGTGGTTTCTTTTGAACTCTTCATCATGCCAACAGCCCACTTCTTGCATTTTTCTTAACAGATACCAGAATATTGATTTCCGAGTGCACCATGAATTACGAAGCTACTGTGAGAGCCGTTCGTCATCTGGGTAGGGAATCCATTCACAACTCATATATATGTTTCTTTATAATTTAAACTCTCTGAGTTCTCTGTACTCATGTAGGTAAGAATGCTTTTATCTTTATCTCAAATTGAATCTTATCCATCTTTAAGCTTACATTACCTAAAATAGAAAGAATCTTGCACAACACAAGCAAGATTCTGGTTTTAGATATGTCCTATATGTCTGGTTTTAGATGTCAACAGGATTACATGTTTTTTGAGTTGTGTTCTTCTGATTAAACTGGAATAAATATTGGCGAGCTATTAAGTTCAATAAATTGATAAAATTTAAAACAATTCTTTAGCTTATTCAGCTAAATCTAACATGAAAAAAAAATCATGTCTCTGGCCTTACGGTGTCTTTAGATTGCAATCATTTCATATCACTCGTGATCTATGAATCCCTACGAGGAGAGAGCCTTATGTCTAGAGATTGTTCTGTGAAACAGCCTCTGCTTTGATTATGCAGTTATGGCTGCATATTGCTTAAGAGAGTGTCTGAATTACATTCAAATGAAAATGATTATTAATTTCACAAATTAACACTACTTTTTAATTTGATAACCATGGTGTGTGGGCCAACTTGCGTGTACTTCAACTAATTTCACAGGGTTCCTACTCACTCACCAACACACAAGTACTAGGTAACTCTGTCTGCTCAGGCTTGGACAGATGGGAAGAAAACACTAAGTCCACTGGGATTTGAATTTGAAACTTCATGGTTCTGAACCCACACCATTGTCTACTAGGCCACATCCTTGGAGCTACAAGTTTAAAACCTCTTTAATGTGTATTGATAGAATCCAAGAGATAGAATGAATAAATGCAGTTGCTACCTTCTTTCTGCAGCGGCATGTTCTCATATGTTTTGCTTTTCTATTCATGTTGTTTAACTGGGAAGCAATTAAATTAAGTCTGGTATCCAACTCAACTAGCCAATATGATCTTACATAAATCTGATTTAATTTGGTCTTAGTGGATAATGATAGCTAAATAGTAAGACTTCTTTTAATGCCGTATTTTCTTTTTTCTACAGATTGCAACATAGATGGGATGACATATGTGCCTTCCGTGTTTTTCCGTGTAAATGTCAGCTAGCATTGCAGCTTTGTGAACTCAAGGATGACTACATTCAACAAGAAATCAGTAAACCTTCAAAGGAAGAAACTTGCAATGTATGTTATATTTAGTAAAAAATTGATTCTCAATGAGAATCCTATATATTTTCTCAGGTTTATGAAATGTAAGTTATATGTTGATGCATGGATGGCTTGTGGTGCTCATGATGCCCCTGCTTTACGCAAATCAGAAACAACATTAGCATTTAGTTGTTCAGTATGATTGGAGTTTATGACGCCCACGTAGCAAATTTCCTGATTGCCTTTCCTTGCCAAAGTTAAAAAAGACTTGTGTGATTCACTGTGTAAACTACTGATAGAGTGAGTCGAGAAATGAAAATGTGTGAAACTATCTTTGAGATATTAATATATTTGTGTGTGCTGCACTCATGCACATATTGTCAAAAGTCATATATCTTTTCGAAAGACCTCTTATTCTGAAAGATAATTAGATCAATTGACTTGAAAATCTTGAGGATTAGAAGTCAATCTGGCGTAGAAGAGATTTTTGTCCACTAGAGATTGATCGTTTTACTTCCTTTTTTTAGCTATGCTAAGGTTCATGTTACCTCTTGATATTTCCTTATTCTTTAACCCTTTTTTTTTCTTTATGTCTTTTGGTTCTCAAATTGGATGTATTACTATGAATAATGAACTTCGTTAATTATATCTAACATGCTCTGCCTGGTGCCTTGTTCCTTCTTATGTGCATGAGATAATTGATTGTTTGCTTCCTGGGGGTTGTATGTGTGTGTATGTGTTGTACTCCGATTTGCTTGAATGGTTCCATCTTTGTGTATTCTGACAAATACTGAAGAAATCTCCAGTGATACTTTTCCTCTGATTATTTTATTTGCAGAATGTAACAGGATGGTTCTCCTTTCATACTATTGATTGCTTGAGACGTCGTATTGATGTGAGATTTATGTCAGTATGCCCTCATCCGCGTGCTGAGTCTTTACTAAATTCTATGTCCACCCGCTTTGAGAAGTCAAAGAGGACTCATACGTATGTGAAAGTTGCAAGACCGGAAGAGCAAGAAAAAACCAATAAAGGTTTAAAGCAGTCAGTGTTATTTGTAGTCTATTTTATCAATTTTAATTGTTAACATAATTATCTCTCAGGAAACTTAATTGTTAATGTAATTAACTTTCGTATTTTTGGAAATTTCTAAATCTTAAATATTAAAGCTAAAATTATTCCTACAGCTGATTTGCTCTCTGGAGTGCTTTCAAACTTCTGAAATTTATTTTAATCTTAATATTGATATATTTTATCTTTTAACTAGTTGTCATTGTAGTAATATCAGTGCTTCCACTCAAGTATTATCTCTTTATAAGTTCCTTGAAATGTCAGATGCGGAAAACAATGAAGTCGATGAACAAGCAGAAAACCATGATGTTGATGAACCTGATGATTTAGAAGATTATGAAGATGAGTTCGATGATGATAATGTTGAAGAGGAGATGGATGCATATGAATCTCTTGACCTCGTAAGTTTATATTTAAATATTGGATGCATTCACAAGTTATTTGTAATAAGCATTCCTCATTGTGAAGTCACCTGATGCATCCTCTTCTTAGGCTGTCCAGGAAGGGAATGTCTCTCTACATGATGATCCACGTATCCTTGGAATAAGACCATATTTATTATATCATTTTTCTCTTATTTGTACATGCTGATGGATGGGATTAGTTGAATGATCCGCAAACCTGCAACAGAACTGATTTTATAGTTTAGAGTCATTCTCCTTTTGCCTTTTCCTTTCTAGGGTCTTCTAGTGATCAACTTCTGGTTTATCAACATTTGGCATTGTGTGCCTAGGATTTTGTTGGCAATTTCAGTTTCCTATATGCTACACAGATACAAACCACGATAATGTTTCAAGAGACTACTTGCAAGAGCTTTTTGGCAATTTTCCATCAAATACAGCCGGGATGGATGAAGTGCAAGATGATCAAAGTCTTGGAGAATATCAGATATATGACCAATACAACGATGACTCTTATTCCGAAGATGAGGACTACTAAATCATCATGTTAGTGTTCTTTTTAATCTTTTGCAAAATCATACTTCCCTACTTCTGGCAGTTTTCCATCACTTACATACCATAATCTTTTCCGTGCTAAGTCTTTGTGGGTGTTTTACATCTTAAGGGCCCGTTTGGATGGGCTTAATAAAAGCAACTTTAAAAAACTACTTTTGAAAGTGCTGAAACTTATTTTTAAAATAAGCAGTTATACGTTTGGATAAAAGTGCTGAAGTTGCTATGCCAAACGTGAAAAGGGAAAAATGGAAGAAAGAGATGTTAGGTTATGTTGGTAATTTGGAGATTGTATAAAAATATTAAGGGCAAAAAGATAAAAATGTGATCAACTTAAAACAGCTTATAAGCTAAAAAAAAAAAAAGCATCTCTACCCCAGCTTTTAACTTTTAGCTTAAAATAAGTTTTTTTAACTTAAAATAAGTTATTTTGAATATTGCCAAACAGCTAAATAAGTCAAAAATCAGCTTTTAAGTCAGTTTGATCAGCTTTTAAGCTGAGCCAAACAGGCTCTAAATCATAAACAAATATTTTTCTGGTGCAACGAATTTAGTATTCTTTCGATCTTGAATAGTTATACTTGTCATTTTTTCCCCTCATACTAATCTCAGTGAATAGTGTATTTGGTATGGCTACTAACTCCCTCATCTTGTTTCGAATCTTTTCTGGGGATAATTGCAGGCTAATTAGTGATGGAGTGAAGAACTTCTGCTGCAGAAAAGGGTGGAAATGAAGCATTTATCTGACCTCAAGTCTACAGTTGAAAAAGCTTAGTGTTGTCAGTATTTCCCCCTAAACTTGTTCTGGAAAATCACTAGTCACGTTTTAACTTTACGAGCATCCTATTACTCTGAACTTATATCAAGACAACCCCGTGACCCTAAGCTGCCATGTGGGGAAGGTTGTGAACTCACCTCCAGTTAGGAGCGTGAAGGCTGCGTAGAACTAACTGAATGAATATTTTCGATTAGAAGCTGACTTGTGCCAAGTGTAGAGGTGTTTTTAGTACTATGAATAGTTTTGGAGACGAAAGTAATTAATTTGCGTCAAATTTAAAGGTGTTTTCACTTTGGTTCTTTATTTAATCTTCTCTTAACTTTGGATGCAAGTACCAGCATATTGTTATTTGATTTATTATTCTATTTCCTAATTGTACCTTGTCAAAACCAACAAAATTGGCTAAACTCTACATTTAATTGCATATGATACCATCAATCCATGTAATTACAATTCTTAGCATATTCTTAATAAGTTCAAAAAAAAAAAATGTGTTTTGACACATGGATGGAGAGAGATAGGCACAATATGGGGTTGAGAATCATGAGGTCGAGGATGTGGATCAAGTTAAAAATTATTTACGCATTCTAAAAAAAACAAAAACAAAGAACGTATGTCGATATTTTTTAAATTCAAAGATAGTAATTAACAAGAGTCAAGAATTTGAAGTAAAAGGATTCTAAAAGAATGGATCATGATATATCCTACTATTCAATTATTGAGAGAAATTTAAACTAAAGAACTATAAGAATTTAAGTATATAATACCTCAGATTCGAAGATAGTGGCAAAATCAGAAATTTGAACCATAATCATATCCTAAACATGGAAAATCCACATATAATCCTTAAAGTACATGATTTCAAACTCAAACACAAGTGAAATGTACCAAAATATAGCTAAAAAAAACTCTAATTTTCACATCTTAGTGTATAATAAACATCATTTTCAGCATCTTTTGTTAACACCAATTTTTATTTTTCAACTAATGATCTCTTTCCCTTCTCATGTATATATACTCCTCTTATGATCCCTTCGTTAGAAGCAAAGAAAAACAAGTGAAAACTTTGTAAATTTCTAAGTAAATAAACCAAAAATACAATTTTTTTTCTTGTTCTAGTCATAATGAATAATTCTCAATATCAAAAGAAGAAGAAGAAATATGACTTCAACAAATTGATAAAATTGTTGAAACCAAAAGTATATATTACTGAGTCTTGTAATTTCAAGAATCTTGTTCAACAACTCACTGGTAATAATAATGGTTCAATTATTTCATCACCATCTCAAGATCAAGCAAGCCAAGAATTGGATTTTTGTGAAGAATATAAGAGAACAGAATCATGGTTATTATTGGAGTCTGATAATTATTATAACTATGTAGAGTATCATCAACAACAATTAGTGTCTCTATATGATTCTGATTATCATTTATGTAATCTTTTCTGATTTATATAAACATTTCATGTGCACATATATATAAATATTCTGATCTTTAACGGCAATAGCTTAATTATATCTAAATATATGTGTTTTTAGCGGCAATCATTGTAAATGTCTCTCTTAAGGCTTATCGTTTTCGTCTTTTAAGTGTTGTTACTCAAAAGGATAAAATTCAAAGTGTCACATTTACAAATAATATTACATGTTCTTTGTTTGTATTATGCTATAGAAATGTACATCATGTAGTGAGAATAGGTGGGAGAAACTGAGACTTGTTGCCAAGAATAGCAGCTTTTGTGTCTGGGAAGAACTTGAATCCAGGAAGTGTTGTAATCTGTCCTGTGTTCGAATTAATATCGATAGGGTAGCGAAGAAGGTGGCCTGGAAGATCTATATCAAATGTATCATTTGAATAAAGTTTCCAGCTCTCATCAGCCATGCCATTTACTTTCCTAACACATTCTAGACTCGAGGGATCCGCGAAAGAGTCATCTGCATAGTTTAGATGTTCACACCATAAGGACATTCGAAAACCGTAGATTTTCCCTCTAGGTGGTTGATTAGATGCAAGATGATATGGTTGGTAGCCACCCATAGCAATCTCAGAATCTCTTGCACCATCCATTGACCTTTGATTGATGTTAGCAGATCCAATTATAATGTATTCATCATCAACTTCAAGAAAAGAACAAAAGAAGCAAACATTAGTTTGATCAATAAAGCTAAAATTGGTATTCCCTCCGTTTCAATTTGTTTGTCTGGTTTCTGACTTGACACGGAGTTTAAGAAAGTAAAAAAGACTTTTGAAATCTTGTGGTCTTAAGCTAAAGATGTGTAGAATGTAGCACTTAAACATGTCGTGGAAAGTTGGAACTAAAGAGTTGTCAGAAAAGGAAAGAGATATTCAGAAACGGATTAAAAAGGAAGGGAACTAAGACCAAAAATATTGAAATTGTTTACTCACCGATCATCATTTTTGAATGAACGTAGATCATAAAGCGCCTGAATTCTTGAGCTCTTGCATAATTAGTATCAGGAACTGGTTTCTGAGGAGGTTTGTATTCTCCAGGCTTTTCGACTTCACGGTTTCCAAGGCAGAAGAATGTCAAGTACTCTCTAGGATCTGCATTAGTATTTCCCTTGGCCTTAAGGGCATTGCATATGTCTGTGTACATCATTTCCATTGTCCTTTTTTGCCAATCTAGAATTGCCTGAACAGAATCACTTTCCGGTATACCTTCTGGCCACATTGGAAGAACAACGTAGACCGTAAATCTCTCCCCTGCTTCAATCTTGCTCACAATCTTGAGTGAGATCTCCTTTGGGATAAGATGCAAAGCTCCGATATCCTCGAGCTTGATATCAGTTGTAGGCTTCCAACCATAGCAACTTCCAATAAAGTATTGGTTTTCAATGTAAATGAAACTCTTAGCTCGACGAATGGCACTAATGTATGCATCGTGGATACTTTGATCAATGACGTTGTTTTTTCCAGTAACAAGGCCTACCTCAGAAGCTTCGTCAGGTTTTACAGGGAAGTCGGTAACAGCACCACCATCAATAGACCGAAATATCTGAACATTCCAGGTTTCTCTGTCCCTTGATGCTGTAACTTCCGTTGGACGAATAATAAACTTATCAAGCTCATTTATTGAGTAGATAAATCTATTTCCAATCTGCTTCCTCCACCTTTGTTCAAAATTATACAACACATCCCACGCAACGGGCCCTTCTAGCCTACAATGAATGTCATGCCAAGGCTCTCTTGGACCACCTTTCGCGATGGAAGAGCCTGGAAAGGCAGGCTGATAGAAATCTTGCTTATGTACTGTATCCAACGTCCTGAATAATGAGTGATCTCGAGTATCATATCGACCATCACAAAGATCAATACCACCAAGAAAACTTACTATCATCCTTTTATGTGACATCCCTCCTGGAATTTCAGTGTCTACCACGATCGTCTTTTGATGATGAGTAAACATTGTACCAACTTGAAACCCCTGAATCACTGTCTTTCCACTATCAGCATTACGCGGACATAAACAACAGTGAACATCCGTGTTCTTAAAATAATCCGCGGTTTCTTGATCATGAGTTGACATTAGTCCATCTCTTTTTAATACCTCATCTGAAGTTCTATCATCCCAAACTAGCAATAGAACATTAACTCCTTCACTTGCTTTCTTTTTCAGGAGCTCCCCGAGAGTAAGTTCTCCGCCTACCTTTGGCCTTCTTGGATTTCGTATCAAGGTAATTTTCGTATACACAGACCATCCGGCTATATAAATCATATGCTTTGCATTGCTGATTGCATCAAAAATGTCTTCCCAACATCTCTGTGGTTCGAAAAGTCCTTGTGACTTGAGATAATTTGTGATATCATCGTCTGAAACGTCTGCATCGGGGTAAAGTGTAACTTGACACCCCTGTCTCTCCTTGAAAAACGTATACGGGAGTCCTCCAAATGCAGGGGAGGTAATGCCTCTAGACCAGTTACTGTCTTGC
This sequence comes from Solanum chilense, assembly GCA_032847665.1. Lineage (NCBI taxonomy): Eukaryota > Viridiplantae > Streptophyta > Magnoliopsida > Solanales > Solanaceae > Solanum > Solanum chilense. The sequence continues at coordinate 4,949,339 of CM064974.1, read as the reverse complement.
TTTACGCTATAGAACTGCAACCTTACATGGATTTTTGAATGACCACTTATAGGATGTCTCTCTTCATCTACTATAGGTACCCATCTATCGACTATATATCGATTCAAGACTTCCTCAACAGGTAGATAAGCTCTTCCAATTAGTGTTGCACTAACAGGATTCTCATCTTTTACTGTAAATATGATGTTAGAAACCTCATGAGCACAGTATAATCGAAATGTGTCATTCCAATGAGGGTTCGAAGGCTCATTTTCCGCGATTCTAGTTCTTCCAACTCTAGCCTTATCGAAATCTATGGTTGCATAAAGTTTTGTAGCAGAAATCTGCAAAATTTTTAACACATTGTGAAAAAAAAGTTTATGATGGATAACGGATAGAACTTTCTCTGTCTCAATTTACGTGACACAGTTTGATTTGACACAAAGTTTAAGACAGAAACGAAGAGTTGTACTTCTTGGACTATAAATCATTTCATTAAGGGTACAATGGTAATTTTGAAGTTTAAAGTGTTTCCAATTATAGAGAAGTGACATTCTTTTTAAGACGGACGACTATAAAGGAATCACATAAATTGAGACAGAGAGAGTATCAAATACAGTTATATTAAAGTTGGTACCTTCGGCGCGCAGAAGAACAATTTCTTGACATTGTTCAAAACTCTTTTAGTTAATTTCTGGGGAGATGTCTATATAAGAAAAGATATGGAGATTAGAAAAATGTTGGAGGCTAAAATGGGATCAAATATTAATAAAGCACATAAATATGTATTATTACCATTATATTGAGAATTTCTAATATAATGTCATCAACCTTAATCAACACTTGTTAGGCATCACACTTCATTGGTTTTAGATTTTAGTAATTTCTATAACTGATTGAACTAAAAATAGCTGACAGATGTATAATATAGTATAATCCATGAATAATATGTGTATAATAAGGTATAATATGTGTATATCAACTAAAAAGAAAAAGTAAACATTAAATTTGTTCGGATATTTCTATTAGCTATATGTTTCTTCTTTTCCATGCATGAAATAATATGTGTATAATAAGGTACAATATGTGTATATCAACTAAACAGAAAAAGTAAACAGTAAATTTGTTCGGATATTTCTATTAGCTATATGTTTCTTCTTTTCCATGGGAAAATAAGGCAATAAGATTTTGTGTCACATGGCTAGATTTTTGTGATTTTTACATCTTGAATTACTATACTATATAGTAATAAATTTCTAAAGCACACAACCCTTCTATGTATACAAAATATTATTTTGAATGAGTTCATTAACATTAAAGTTTAAACTATGGTTTCATAGTTTTACTACAAAAATATGCCTCTTAATCATGTGCAGTTATGACCAAACTAGTACATGAATCAATTTTGTAAAAAAAAAAAAAAACCTCTTTCATTGCTTATTGTTAAATTGCAGATGCGGATTTGATATTTAAAATCGATGAAATCAGAGTAATTGTAATTTTATGAATAAAATTTAAAAAGAGATAATTAATGGTAAAAAGTATATTTGAACTATCATGTTTTGGTGAGTTTTTTCTATCCGATAATGCAAGTCTTATCAGGTGTTTACTTTTACTACGTACCTAAACTATCATTAATTATTTTTAAAAAAAACACACCTCAATTATTTGTTTGTTCTCTTTTCCTACTTGAATAATGGTGATATTTCAAATAGGAAGCCGACAATTAACGTATACATAACTAGTAATAATTCAAGTAGGAAAAACAATCACCTAATAATTCAATCAGAAAACTCACAAAAACATGATACTTTTAATATTTTTCTTAATCATTAACTCAAGTTAAAATTCTTTTTTTCATATGTATACATAGTTCGAGCAGAAAAACTTACCGGTCCACAACAATCAGCACAACCAGTCCTTATCTTATCAATTTCATAAATTGTAGCATGTAGAGTCCCATGCAACAGACGTGGACCCATTTTTCACCTAAGATAGATAAAAATAAATAAAACTAAAAGTCAAATAAGATAAAAATATAAAGCACAAAATTAAAAAAAAAAATTGAAGTAAAAAAAACAAACAAAGAACCTCAAAAAGGTAGTTTTTGTCTTTAAGGAGAAGAGAATTTGTGTTATACTATTAATAAAAACTTATATATATAACACCAAAAAAAAAAAAAAGGGCTTTACTAAAATTCTTGGAATCATGTAAACACATGAGTTGAAGCAACTTCTTTTAAGAGGAATCACTTATTCTAAAGATAGAATTGTTATTTTGCTTTGAAATTGCTTTGTTTGTGAGGTTTGTGTATTTGATCCCAAAGAAGTAGATAATTTCATGATTTCTACAATATTGTTATGTAAAATAATATTTTCACTCATTTTATTTTTTATTTTTTTGAAATTAAGTGTTTAGACAAATATACAGTTTACTTTTTCTAACCACTATACATAGATTGTACATATATTATATATGAACTATACATATATTATACGCTCGCCAGCTATTTTTAGTTTAATCAGTTGAATAAACAGCTATTTAGTTCCAATTATTTTTTTAGCTTAATCATCATACAACTTGTTATAACTCGCATGTATATCTCTATGTATTTACTAAAGATGAAAAAAGGGAAATTACTAAAATACCCTTTTAAAATTTTAATATCCTATTTAATTAACCCTTCTATAATCAAACTAGCCATTTTAAATAAGTTAGACAAATAGTCCAAGGCAAACCTTTATACTCAACCATTAGTGGAGTTGAGAAGCATCCTTTTTCTTTGCCTCAAGAGTTGTTTGGTAAGATTCTCAAGCAAAAGCAATATTAATTTGCTATGTGTTTTAATGAAAACACCGCTAAACTTAACGCGAATCGTTAGTTTCATCTTCAAACTATAACAACCTTAAAAATACCCTTTAAAATGACTAAACTCAACTTAACTACACCCTCAATCTTGCGGCACGAGTTAAATACATTCCTAAATTCTTGTCAAACTTAGCAGTTTAGAAGTGTTTTCAACACTTTTCTGACTCTTTTGTTAAGAGCATTGCTGCTACAAGTTTTTGAAACCACTTGCGCTGTCATGTGACACACTACGGGTGTATCTAAGTTTAATCAGTCAAGTAGATGAGTGTTTTTCATGGCATATTATACATACTATTTTCTGGATGTTCTGACTATATTAAACTGAAATTACACACCCAAAAGTATACACTATATATATCCGGATACAGTTTTCACAGCTTGAATATGAAGAACTTTATAATATTTTTTTAAAAATATAACAGAATACATATCCTTCTCTCTCTCTCTCTCTTGTAAAGGGAAGAGAAATAAATAAACCAAAACCATTGTTAAAATGTAAACAAGAGAGTGTTGGGAATTAAACACACAACACACACAAATAATCTAGAGAAAAGAGAAACGGAACACAAACGGGACACACAAGAATTTAACGTGGTTCGGTTTCCCTACTCCACGACTGTAACAGGAGGATTTTATTTCACTTGTGCTCCTTTTTGAATTACAAATACAAGGATCATATTTATAGGAAAACCAAATAGTTAACCTAGGGTTTCAGTAATGGGTCGGGCCGGCTCACAAGCCTCCACAAAGCCCAACAATCTCCCACTTGGAGGCTTGAAGAATTTCAACTGTCATCCACTTAGAACACTTGTATGTCTAGTAATCTTTTTCAACTCTCTCCTGCTGCAGCGTCCTTCTCATCAGTCAACTGAAAGGCCCGTTGAAACTCTCCGAAGCTTCAACACATCAGTCACGGCTGAAACTGCCATTGAATCGTCCTCGGTCCCTACCGGCTCCCACTTGAGACACGAACTGCCGGATCCTAGAACTCCCTGAGAACAAACACTCTCCATACTCAGCAAGAAATTTTCTGGAGACGTATCAACAGCTGGAATACTGGTTCTCTTGACCCACTGTCTTCTAGGAGCCTTGGCTGAAGCACGGCCGGTGCTCCCACTGCCACAAACGCCTCTGACTAGTCTTCCTGAACCTTTCCTTGCTCGTTCATCCTGAATCTGACCTGTGGCTCTGGGTTTCTTTCTTGCAAAGACAACCTTCTTCTGCCCAAGAGATTCTGTGAACCGGACTTTGTTTTTCTTCTGAACTGGGACGGTCACTCCCTCAGACAGTAATCCGACAATATACAACGATCCTCTTTTTGTTCCACGAGCCATGACAAGATTGCCCCTCACGACCTTCCACTGCCCATTTCCGAACTTCACATGATGTCCCTGTTCATCCAACTGCCTAACAGAAATCAAACTTTTCGTCAAGCTTGGAACAACTCTGACATCCTTCAAAGTCCAGAAACCGACTGGCGTCTTCAGCACCATGTCACCCATGCCCGTAACATCAAGAGCTCTATCGTCTGCAAGCCTTACCTTTCCAAAGTCTCCAATAACCAGATTCTGCAGTGCTTCACTGCTGTGGGTAGCGTGAAAAGAAGCACCAGAATCCATGACCCAGGAATCCACATTGCTCTCCGCGCAACAGATAAACAAATCCTCGTCGGCGCTGTCTTTTGCAATGTTGACTTGTTTGTCTTTCTGGCATTGATTCCTGAAATGCCCCACCTCCTTGCAGTTCCAACATGTTACACCTGAGCCATCCCGAGCCTTCGACTGACTCATTCTTCGGTTCCTGCTCCCACTACCTCTGTTATTTCCTCTGCCTCTGACGACGTTTAGCATATCACCTGATGATTCTCCAGAACTCCTTCTTCTGACATCCTCGCCAAGAACGAGATCACGAATCTTCTCAAAGGTGAATCCATTAGGTCCCACTGAACTGGCAACTGCTGTAACCGTTCCGGACCAACTGTCAGGCAATGATGATAACAGTAGTAAAGCTTGAACTTCATCATCGAACTTAATGCCAACTGACAAAAGTCTGGCTAAGATCGAATTCAATGAGTTGATGTGCTCGGTAACTGAACTGCCTTCCTTCATCTTTGTGTTCACCAACTCTCTAATCAGAAAAATTTTGTTTGCTGCAGATGGCTTCTCGTACATGTTAGACAAGGCTTCCAAGATGCCTTTCGCTGTCTTCTCCTTAAGAATGTTGAACGCAACATTCTTGGTCAACGAGAGTCGGATAACTGACATAGCTTTCCGATCCAAAACTGCCCACTCTGCATCAGACAATTTTCCTTGCTTGTCACCCAACACTACGTCCAAATCTTTCTGAACCAGCAAATCTTCAATCTGCATCTTCCACCAACTGAAATCTGTACCATCGAACTTCTCAATTCGGAACTTCCCATCTTCTGTCATCTCAAAGGACTAAATGAGATACTCGGTACAACTAATTTCAGATCTTGGTAATTTCGTCAGAAATATTGCACCACAAAAAAAAATCGCACACACCTTCGGCAATTCCCTTAACGGCGTCTTGCACGGCTGTAGCTTGCGAACGGCGGCGGCACACTCCTTCCTGCACACAGTTCTTCACACAAGAACCCTAGGTGACAATTTCTCACAATTTGTGTTACAGTGTTGTTGAAACCTCGCTCTGATACCAATTGTTGGGAATTAAACACACAACACACACAAATAATCTAGAGAAAAGAGAAACGGAACACAAACGGGACACACAAGAATTTAACGTGGTTCGGTTTCCCTACTCCACGACTGTAACAGGAGGATTTTATTTCACTTGTGCTCCTTTTTGAATTACAAATACAAGGATCATATTTATAGGAAAACCAAATAGTTAACCTAGGGTTTCAGTAATGGGTCGGGCCGGCTCACAAGCCTCCACAAAGCCCAACAGAGAGAACACAACAGTTTCATCGGAGAATCGCGTTTATTGATTATTGTTGTAAGCTTATAACACAGTAGATAATGTTGATGGAAGAAGTGTGCAGCACCAGCAAGAGTTTGCTGAAGTAACAAGGACTGTAAGAGCAACGGCCAACGCTGTTAAACTGACCGTGTACTTTGATTTTTCACTGATGGCAATATGCTGAATCTTCATACTTTCCATCCCACCTGTTGATCGGATTATGTTCAACGATGAAGTTAATCACGAGTTCTTTTCTCGGATACAATGTCAATCGTATATACAGTATGGAAATGAAAATTGCACCAGTTCATACCTGTCTTGTTCATTTTCTGAAACCTTAAGCTCGAAATCTTCTTCAAATGGCTCAAATACAAGGTTGACTTGCTCGTCCTCAATGTTTTCAAGAGTCGAAGGGTCCCACTGAGGATGAGTACAGGTTAGATAGCAACGTTCCAAGGCGGAGAGGACGCAAAGAGAGAGCAAAGTTAGTGTAATCACATTTAAATCTATTGTATAAATCATCAAAAAATGCTTTAATTTCCCAAATGTGACATAATCAGAAACACGAAATGTCCACAAAAACGCGTGAGTGTGTGTGTGTGAGTGAGAGAGACATACTTTCGGAGAATTGTCCTTGTCAATGGTAAGAGCTCTGATACCCTTCATAATATGAGACAGGATGCAAGTTAGATTCGAGAAGATCAAATATATCGAAAGCTGAACAGCATTTCAGTGATTACCTCATAGACATCACCAGATATTCTAGCTCTCAGTGTATTTATTGTAATTCTGAATTCTTTCTTCAGACATTCAGATAAGGTTTGCTTCCTCCCTTCCCGAATCTGAAAATATTTGAATATAAATAAAACAATGCAGAGTATAGAGCATAAGAGAAATAACATAATTTTATGCAACTCAATCTTTTTGATCAAAAGGAATAGCAATGTTTCCTTGCTACTAAATATGCATCACAGAATTTCCGTTAAAAGCATAACAAGTCAAGTTTATCTTTCTCTTTTACACACTGATTGATAAGTTTATCATATCCTTCAAAGCAATTATCGTCTACAACTTATTAGGAGCACGGATGTTGTCCGTACAAAAACCAGTATCACTATGAACCTACTAGTAACAGGAAAAGTCGAATGAGCATAGTTTGCTCCACTAGAATTCAAACGAAACAACAATGCTTTTGTCCTAATTCAAAGCTAGGGGCTATTTTGCATAAGTTTGAAAAAGATAGACTTTCCAGCACTAGATAAATTGAGAGCTGCTATATCGAATACGAAGGGAATGTGACCATTTCGATGGTCTACTCTATGATAGACTATAAGAACTTAGAAAATAAAGATTATATCAACCATCACCATATCCGGAAAGGAAAGTTTTGACTGATTTTGTATGAAACAAAAAGGAGGAACTAACCGATCTTAGTGTAATTTTTAGACCTGTTGGGGATGACCTTTTTAGGCCTTTAAGCACTGGAACAATCCAACCATTTCCTTCTTTGCCTGCCTCAGTTTCCTGAAACGAAAGAAACCGTCGAGTTATTTATGTTATATCTATTATAAATCATCATTTTTACAATGCTGTGAAGAATTGTCTCACAAATGAACTGATAATCTCTGCAACAGAATCCTTGGAGAAGCACTCATCAATTATTGACTGCCTGCATGAGCAAACATATGTTACTCTTGATTTTCTTGATGAAAGAGTATAGAGTACAGTAATTATGACAAATATTACTTTTTCAAGATACTTTCTTCATCGATCTGAACGTCTGTCGAGAACTCCTTGATTGCAGATCCCACAGCAGCCTCGTCGCCAGTGTTTAAGCTTAGTAAGTGCTTCTCTAGCTCTGGCAGTTTCTGACATTTTAAAATAGCAAATAGAGTCAACTCTATAATTGGTTAAAGAAAAGAAAATACAATCTCAAGTCATTCACAAAATCGAAAACCGTTAAACTTTTATGTACTTTATGTTTTTATTTTTTTTGTGCTTCATCCATCTGCACGGACTATTTTGATTTTCTGTCTGTCAGGCATAAAAGTCCTATTATGAACTAGGGAACTTGACGAGAGACAAATCAAACAACGTTTGTTGATAAAGTGGTTCATTAGAGAATAACTCATATAGGAGAAGTTATTATAGTTCATTCTGGATTTGCAGGATATCAAATTGACTATGCAATGAACTTTTTGATATATCTCTACGTTCAGGCATATCGTATTGCATATAGTATGGCATGAAAAAGAATCCAACAAAGACAATAAACTTCGATGCAACAGGAATGTTGAAAAGAAAACACTACAAAGATGTAATGCATGGAGATCCAGTTCATGGCATAATTTACTTGAGTACTAACCACTTATAGGTGGAAAAGTGTTTAGTTTATGCATACAAGAGGAACTATCCAATCAGATAGAGTTACTGGTATATTGGCCATCCAATGTATTATTATTAGGTGTTTTTTACTCTGATATCTTCTGGATATTCCAGTTGAAGCTTATCCACGGTCTATTACATGATACGATATTTCAATTAAAACGTATGTCTGGTCCATTACATGGAAAATGAATTAACGAAGATTAAGTGTTCTTATGATATCTTCTGCATATTGTTTTTATGATTTGTGTTCGGAGTAAGAGATTGTTGTGCATTAGACTCACCCCCAGAGGTACAAAATGTGTTGCAAGTCCAACAGCTACCAATTCTTTACCGTTCAGCCTCGCTCCAGTTAAACCCAAGTATTCCCCTAAATAAACAGTAAATGCATCACAAATTCTCCTTTGGTTCTTCGATTAACACAAATAGCATAAAGACAAACTACCTTGTCCCGATGCTATTTTAATGCTTACCGAGTCTACCAGGAAGTCGAGAAAGCATGTATGAGAAACCGCAGTCCGTGTGGAAGCCTATACTTGCTTCAGGAGTGGAGAAAACCTATAAAGGAAGAGTAAGATGCAATATAGTTAATACACTACTTGAAAAACAATATGCAGTAGTAGATATATTTGTACGAACCGTCTTTTCAGTCACAACAGAGAACTTCATTGGAGCCATTAAGGATGCACCTCCGCCCATTGAGATTCCATGAACAAGAGCAACCTGTACAGCGTATAAAACGGAAGTCAGAGACGAGTTTTCAGAATGAACACGTGCTCGATTCTATTTCAATATAAGGATTGCAGAAGAGTCGTATGAATACTGCACCGTGGTCTTTTTATATGTATGAATGTGATTGCAAAGCCAATACATTCGATAAACAACCTCAAGGCAGGAATCCTCTGTGAAGTACAAGTTACAAATGCCAGTAAACAAATGGTAATTCAATAGTCTATAGCTATGTCACTCGAACTCTCCAAAAATGCTGCAGCACAGTGTCAGATCCTCCAAAAGTAGTGATCCGACACGCACCTGGTGACATTTTTTAAGAGTCCAAGCAACATAGATCTAAAGTAAACAACAGAACTTTTTACTGTTACAAAATATTACTTGAGTTCCTGCCATTATAGAACATCTTCAAATCCCCACCAGCAGAAAAAGCCCGGCCAGCTCCCTGTTCATTTTATGAAAAACGAAAACAAGGCTGAACAACATTTTCAAAATTCTCATCTCAATCATATGTTAGCACTAGCTAGAAATTACAATAATATAAGAAACAATAAAATTTGAAAATTTTGGAGAGCAGAAACAGGTTACTAACCTTGATGATAACAAGTTTTGCATTCTCATCTTTCTCCCACTTCTCGAGATTCGCTGCAAGAAGTACTACCTACTTGAAGGAAATAAGAAGTTTTATTATATACATTAATGGTCTGAACTATATGTACATATTCAGGTCACTAACAAGATACTTAAAACTTAAAAGCAAATCTCTATGATATGTATTACTCCGTTCGTTCGGATTTGGTTGACAATTGTCTTCTATTTCAAAAAGAATGTCTCTTTCCCTTTTTAACAACTCTTTTAGTTTCAACTTTCTACTGACATGCTTAAAACGACAAGATTAAAAGACATTTTAGTACATTCTTCTTATCTTTAGTTTAAGACCATAACATTCAAAAGTCTTCTTAATTTCTTAAACTCCGTATCAAATGAAAGCCAGACAAACAAATTGAAACGAAGGAAGTAATTGGTAGCTTTCTTAAAGTCTGTATCAAGTTAAAGCCAGACAAACAAATTGAAACGAAGGGAGTACTTGGTAGCTTTCTTAAACTCCGTACCAAGCTAAAGCCACACAAACAAATTGAAATGAAAAGAGTAATTAGTAGCTTTCTTAAACTGCGTGTAAAGTGAAAGCCAGACAAACAAATTGAAAAACGAAGTGAGTAATTGGTAGCTTGCATAGACAAATCCAAAATTTGAACTTCAATGGTATTACTAGAATCAACATTTTACCACAACTACATAACCTAAGCTTAAGTTACTAAAACCTACAATTTCTTCACTAGGTCCACACAAAATCTTTACACTATCAATGCATATAACTTAAATCCGATATAACTAGAAATAGATAATCTCAAGAATTCAAATTCTTCAACATACCACTTTGGGTGAAATGACATTCAACTGTTTTGGGTTATTTAAGGTAACAACTCTAGCATTTCCAAGTTCTTCAACCAAAACAACCTGAAATGAACAATCAAAGCAATTCAAGAATCAAGATCCACTAGAATCAAGAACTTAACTTTATACCCTTTTAATTGAAATTTGAACTAACCTCTTGTTCAAGATTTAATGTCTCTTGAGCCATGATTAATAAAATTCCCAAAACAAGAACCTTTTATAAGGAAAACAGAATTTCAATGAAGATAATCTTAAATACAAATATTTAGTATAATTACACAAGTGAATTCTGAAAAGGATAAAATATACGACAAAGCTTAACAATCAAAATGGGATTTTACTTATAAAATCAAATTAGGATTTTAAAAGTGACTTATATTGAGGGGCTATGGAGTTTGGTAAGCTTATTATTAGTAGTTGTAGTAAGTTGTTGGCTGAGTTTTCTTCCTATTGTTTGGTAACATCATTACCCACCTACCACTATCCCTGTTATTTTAAATTATAAATATATAAATAGTAATGTTAAATGATTAAAAAAATTAGCTATAAATTCAAAAAAATTATAATATTTTTTTTAATTTTAAAATAATTTTTTTAATTAAAATGTATTTAAAGTTAAAAGGGTAAAAAATATTTAAAAAGGAAAAATAACATAGTGTAAAATATGTAATTTTACCATTTTAATCAAATTTTCTGGGTAAAAAAAAGATTTTTCCATATACAAATATATATATTTGAATTTGATTTCAGCTTTTATATATAGGCTTCAATTTTGAATTAAATGAAATTGAACAAATAGATATATATACAATCTATGTGGCATAATACACCTTGAATGTCGTGTAAACTATCAAATAGGACAAATATAAAGTTAAAGATATAAATGTTATATGAAACCAAGTTAAACATTAAGACAAACAAACTGAATAATTTTTTGTGGTCATTATCTTAGAATGTTATCTTCTCATCATATTAACATAAAAAATTATCTTAATATGATGAGAAGATAACATTCTAAGATAATCATATATTCAAGGTGTATTATCTTACAATCATCATATATTCAGATAAACTTTTAAATTTTTAATTTATTTTAATTGTAAAAATTAATCAAATATATATAATATATAATATGATTGTATTTGCACCATTTGTAACAAACCATATATTTACTGCATTTTTAGCATATCAAATTAGGATAAAATTATAATTGGTTACTTGTTTAAATTAAATATCAAATAAAATTATGATGGAATTATTAAGAATATACAAAATAAAAAATTGCTAATATGCTTTGAATAGTAAACGAACATTTATGTGACTTCATGGTTTGAAAATCTAACCCCTCCAGCAGCCCATACTGACCCGTTTGAGTCCTACCAACCCCCATTTTGAATTCATGGTGCAATGTACCTTTATGTTGTTTGAGATTTTTAAAAATATTAACGGGTGCATATTAAATGTGTATTTGAAAAATTAACATCAGTATAATAACAATATTGAAGGGTTCAAGTAATATAGATGATATCTCAAGAGATGGCAATCAATCAAAACCTTAGCTATGTCGATATCATATTTTATTTATGATTTAGTTTGATATATTAAAAATAACATGCATTGTGAAAATAAAATTTTGAAAAAAAATTTATTCTTCATATTTTTTAACTTTGTATATTTTCAAGGGCAATTGTGTCTTTAGTCATGTTAATATATGCAATAATAACATTGATATTTAATACTATGGTTCGCTATGTTTTGCCTCCATTTCAATTTGTTCGACAATGTTTTGACATGATACAGAGTTTTTTAAAAAAATATTTGAATCTTGTGATCTTAAATTGAAGATATGTCAAACATACAATATTATATTTTAATCTTTTGGTCTTAAACATGTCATATAAAAAGTTGAAATTAAAGAATTGCTAAAAAAGAAAAAAAAAGATATTTTTAAAAATTGAATGAAGAGAAAAAGTAGGTCAAGCAAATTAAAACTGAAAAAAGTATTAGTTATTCATATGACAATACTAAATAAGTTTTAAAAATGTATCAAATAAAAAATAAATATTACTATAACTAATCCATGTATTATTTTTTATAATACGAACTAATATAAAGTGTATTGGGCCGGACCACAAGACCCATTTTGATAGGCGGACCAATTGGGTTGAAAAGAGACTGCAAGACTGCAAGTGGCCACTATTTGGGCTACTATTTAAGTTAGAAAAATTACTTAACTACACAATTTTTCTTTTCATAAATTCTAAAATTTTCTACCATTTTAAAATATTTTAAAAATTTCCCTTTTTCTCTCATGTTCCAGATACATTATTTACATCCTTTTCAATCCAATGTTTTTGTTCCTATTTTTACGCCTAAAATCACTCCATACATCAACAGTTACATCAATCACTTAATTTTTTAATTTCAAATTTATTCTCTCTCAAGTTCATCAATTTCAAGTTCCTAAAGAGGTAGAACTATTTCTTTATCAATTTTTATTTTCAATTCTTCAGATTTCATTTTTGTTTATTTTATAAAAAAATAATGTTTTTAATTTACAATTTTCTTATACATATGAATTCTGCTCCGTCTTTTTAGTATGTTACCTTATGTATTTTGTTTTGATGATGAAAACTTTCATGAAATAGATCTATTCAACTCAATATGATTTCGACGATGATGATTGGGCCGAAAATAGATCAAAAGCTTGTCGGATCCAGTCACAATGAAGAATGATGATATTTAGAAGATGAAATCGAAGAAGAATGAAACTTCATCTTTTAAAGCGGATGTGGAAGACCCAAAAAAAAGGGGATAAAATTGTTGCATTTGCTATGTGGTGTGTTATCTTTGAAGAAAATGATCTAGGATTAACAATCTTAGGAGGTTGGTTTCTAGATAATTGGTAAGTTTTTTAAAAAATTTGTTATTTTGAATTTAAATTTTAAAATGTACTTTAATTTTGATCTTATTATGTATATTTTTCTTTGTTTTTTGGTTATAATTATAGTGCTTGTGGTATACAATACAAAATAGGATACTTTTAAAAATGATCTGATACAAATAAGTTTTATAAATTTAAGTATCACACAATTTTATCATTCAAGAGGTTGTTTATTGAGTTAAAGATACACTTCATATCTAACCAAGACAAGGTATATTTCAACATGTACCAATTAAATAAATTAATGTATCAAATATACTATTTTATTTTTCCTTTTATAAGTGATACTTAACATAAAGTTACAGTAAATACAGTCGTTCAAAATCATGATGTATCATATACATTATTATTAAAATAAAAATATATATATTATATAAATATTTTATCAAATTTATAAAATTTAATAGTTTAACAGTGTAGTTAAATTATTTTTCAGCAAAATTCTATTTATTAATTTAACAGTAACACTTCACTATATTAGAAATTGAATGTATTTTTCTAAAAAGAATGTATCACTTTTCTTTGGGTAAGAAAGTACAAGATCGCGTACTGTGACTTTCATGTCTATAACATCCACAAAGATTTCTGCTCGTAGTTGGCTTATCACTTGAGTTCTTTTTTATTTCGTGATCGTCGAAACATTCTTTTGTATTGTGATGGCAAGACAATTTCTTATCTGGTAATGGAATCATAAAATCTTTCAAAATTACTTATTTACCTTTCAACGTAAACAACATAATGTTTCATCAGTTGGCTTATTGTTTCTATTAAGTATTAATTTGACTGATTTATAATATGTAGTTAGAATTATGTATCAAGTATAATTTTACATTTTTATGTATCATATTAAAGCTTATTGTTTCTATTAAGTATCAATTTGACTGATTTATAATAGTTAGAATTATGTATCAAGTACAATTATACATTTTTATGTATCATATTAAAGCTTATTATTTATATTGAGTATCAACATCATTTTTTTCAATTTCAGAATATCCGATACTTTATTATTAGTAGATACAAAATTTTGAAAAAAGATATTATGTATATGATATATCGTTGCTTCAAATAATACTTTTTTTACATGTCGTCTCTTTTAACTTTGGCACACATCACAACTATTGATACTATTATTCTATCTAATACAAAATTTACAAGCAATTAAGTATCAGACACACAATAATGTATACCAAACTAACTTTATCAAAAATTAAGAATAAAAAAATGTATCAGAACTGAAAACATAACATTTTCATTTATCACATATAGTAACCTAAAAGTATTTCATAAAGTATCTAATTTGACAATTATTAGACATGAAGTAGAAAAGTACTTCTAAAAGCAAGCATCAAGAATCTTTCGGGAAGAAAGTACAGGTTTGCGCCCCTTTTTTCACCTTCAAAACACACAATTTCACCGGTTATTGCATCAAAATTTTGTATCTTTTCATCACTTTTATCCGATGTATCAATGCATAGTGAATACATACCGAATCCTACCTCATGTTTCTTCATTCCTATGCACAATTTCACCCCCATATCATTCCGAATACATAATGGAGACAAATTACCTTTAACAATGTATCTGATCTCGATGTTTTTTTTTTCAATTCATCAATACCCAATTCAGCTACAATTGTTGAAAGAATATTTACGAATGAAATATTTTTTCCAACCACTATCACATCACTTCTGCACCGCTCGTATCTAATATCACTTTCCCATGATCCAAAATGCCTTAACAAGATCAAAATATTCATTTCAAATCTTCACAAAATTGCGTTTCAAAATTGTTTGAATCAAACTTTAAAGTTTTTTCGTAGAACGGGAAGAAGATTTCACAATTTGAAATTTAAAAATTATAATTGAGTTAGAGGTTTATGACTGATTGGTTGAAGGAAGAAACGTACGCGTGATTTGTGGGAATTAATTAATTTTTATTTTTAATCCCTTATTTAATGCTTAAGCTGATAACAACAACTTAATAATTTAAGTGTTAGCGGAAACGTGAAACTAAAGAACAAGGAAGAACAACAATATTTAACGTGGTTCGGATCAAAATGATCCTACGTCCACCAAAGAACAACTGCACCAATATTTATTTCACTATACAAAGAATATAAGTGAAATACTACAAGAGAGAGAACACAATGCCTTAGAAGGTGAGAAGGCAAGTGAAAGGATGATTTGAAAATGAATTAAGAGCTACCTATTTATAGGAATAAATTCATCCTATTGATGTCATCCATGACATCACTATGTGTCAAAATTGTCAAGGTTAAGATAGCAAACCATTTTATGGTTTGCCTAACTTTCACCTACCAAGATACAATCTTTGACTTGTATTTCCTACTAATTATTTTCCTACCAAATATTCATATTAATTCATCTTCCATTTAGTTTGATTCCACAAGAACCAAAACCAACTCTTTCAATCTCCACCTTGGTTTGTGTTCCAAGCATGCGTATAAACAACTCCGGCCAAAACTTCTAAGCTTACTGGGCAATCCCATTGTAAGAAACAAGAAGAATCAAACCTTTGTTGAACATACCAGCTCCACCTAGCAGTTGTTCTCTTAGAGTTGCATCAATTGATGCATACTCCCGCCAAGTCCTTGCAGTGTGCAAACTTGGCAAGCGGGACTATTTTGGTCAACATGTCTGCAGCGTTATCGTCTGTGATAACCTTCTCAACCTTGATAGCTCCCTTTTCTACGACATCTCGAATAAAATGAAATCTGACATCAATGTGTTTGGTGCGCTCATGAAATCTTTGATTTTTAATCAAATGAATAGCACTTTGACTATCACATTTTAGAATTGATTTAAGCTGAGCTGAACTCAATTCTGCCACCAAACCTTTCAACCAGATAGCTTCTTTCACTGCCTCCGTTGCTGCCATATATTCTGCCTCTGTTGTAGACAAAGCGACAATCGACTGTAAAGTCGATTTCCAACTAACGGCACTGCCAACGAGAGTAAAGATGTATCCAGTTGTGGACCTCCTTCGATCAAGATCCCCTGCATAGTCAGAATCAACATAACCGAGAATTGAAATACCTTCACTTTTCCGAAAGGTTAGGCCAACATCAGGAGCTCCTTTGAGATATCTCAATATCCACTTGACAGCTTCCCAATGCCTTTTTCCTGGATTTGCCATGTACTTGCTTACTACACTTACAGATTGGGCAATATCTGGACGTGTGCATACCATAGCATACATAATGCTACCAACTGCACTCGCATAAGGAACCTTTGACATATGCTCCACCTCATCCATAGATTGAGGCATTTGTAACTCTGAAAGCTTGAAATGAGGAAGCTAAAGGTGTACTTACAGGCTTGCTCATATCCATATTGAATCTTTCAAGAACTTTTCGGATGTACCTCTTCTGAGAAAGATGTACAACACCATTTTCTCTTGAAATTTCCATTCCAAGGATTTTCTTTGCAACTCCTAGATCCTTCATGTCAAATTCCTTGCTCAACAGTTTCTTCAAAATATTTATCTCTGTTATGTTGTTAGCAGCAATAAGCATATCATCAACATACAACAAAAGATAAATCATAGAGTTACCAGACATCTTCTTGTGATACACACAACTATCAAATGCACTCCTCGAAAATCCATGTGTAGTCATGAATGCATCAAACCTCTTGTACCACTGTCTAGGGGATTGCTTCAAACCATACAAAGACTTCTTCAGTTGGCATACATGGTCTTCTTTTCCTTCAGCTAGGAAACCTTCAGGCTGATCCATATAGATTGTCTCTTCTAGATCACCATGTAAAAAAGCAGTTTTGACATCAAGCTGTTGAAGCTCTAAATCAAATTGTGCAACCAATGCTAGCAGCACGCGAATTGAGCTATGTTTCACGACTGGAGAAAAGATCTCATTGTAGTCAATTCCCTCCTTCTGACTGAAACCCTTTGCAACCAATCTCGCCTTGAACCTAGCAGCTTCCACTTCTGGAATACCTTCTTTCTTTCTGTAGACCCATTTGCATCCAACTGTCCTCATCCCCTTTGGCCTTTTAACTAAGACCCATGTCTCATTTCTGTGAAGAGACTCCATCTCTTCCATCATGGCCAACTGCCATTGTGCAGCATCTTTGCAAGAAGTTGCTTCAATATACGAAGAGGGCTCGAGATCCTTAATCTCTTCTTCTGCAGCTACGAACGCTTGTGCAATCAGATTTTCTTGCTCTATAAGACGTTCCGGTTTCCGTATCCGCCTTTTGTCCCTTCCCTTCGCAATTGTGTATGGTTCATTGGAAGCAAGTTCTTCTGCATCTTTTGACTCATCACTTTGAGTCTCTTGATCCCGTTTCTTGGTAAGCTCCACCGGTAGCTCCACCTGCTCATTGTTCTCGTTTCTAGATAACTCCACAGAAACTTTACGAGGATCAAGTATAGAGGATTCATCAAAGGTAACATCTCTACTAACTACAAATTTGAGTAAAGACAAACACCATAGTTTGTACCCTTTTACTCCATCAACATACCCTACGAATATGGCCTTTTTAGCCCTTGGTTCAAGCTTACCTTCATTAACATGATAATAAGCTGGACACTCAAATATTCGTAAGTATGAATAGTTAGAGGGTTCACCTGACCAGACCTCATTCGGAGTCTTAAAGTCAATCGCTGATGCTGGAGACCGATTGACAATATGAGAAGCAGTATGAACTGCTTCAGCCCAAAATACTTTGGACATCTTAGCTTGTAAGAGCATACAACGAGCCTTCTCAAGAAGAGTTCTGTTCATTCTCTCGGCAACTCCATTCTGTTGTGGTGTGTGCCTGACCGTCTTATGACTTGCCATCCCATGAACCTTGCAGAAATCATTGAACTCTTCACTGCAAAACTCCAAGCCATTGTCCGTGCGAAGATACTTGATTTTCCTCTCCATTTGATTTTCAACCAAAATCTTCCACTCTTTAAATGCTTCAAAAGCATCACCTTTTGTCTTCAGGAAACGCACCCAAACCTTTCGTGAAAAATCATCAATGAATGTGAGAAGATACCTCTTTCCTCCCTTTGATGGAAGCTTAGAGGGACCCCATAAATCTGAATGGATGTAGTCTAGCACCCCTCTTGTCTTGTGCTTGCCAGTGCTGAAGCTGACCTTTTTCTGCTTCCCTAAGACGCAGTGCTCACAAAATTCAAGTGTGCTGATCTTCTCACCATTCAAAAGGTTGCGGTTGCTCAACATCTCCAATCCTCGTGCGCTCATATGGCCTAGTCTCATGTGCCATAATTTTGCCTTGTCATCATTAGATAACTGCACTGTAGATGCATTTACAGAGCCAATAATGGTGCTTCCCGCAAGTGTGTAGAGGCCATCCTCCAGCTTGGCCTTCAACATGACTAAAGACCCTTTAGTCACTTTCATAGTTCCTCCTTCACTCATGTACTTATAGCCTTGTTTATCTAAAGTACCCAGGGAGATCAAATTCTTCTTTAGATCAGGAACATGACGGACTTCTGTAATAGTCCTCATGATTCCATCATGGCAGCGAACATGAACTGAACCACTGCCAACTATTTTACAAGTTGCATTATTGCCCATTAATACAGTTCTTCTGCTTGTTTCATAGCTGCTGAACCAATCTTTTCGGAATGTCATATGCAGAGTACAACCAGAGTCTAAGATCCATTTGTTGTCATAGACTCCATTATTGCATGATGTTGTTAGTACATAATCATCATCATTATCATGTACTTTCTCAACAATGGATGCACTCGCCTTTTCTTTGGACTTCGACATAGGGCAATCTCGTTCAAAGTGCCCCTTCTTGTGACAGCCCCAACACTCCGCGTTCTTTTTGTTCACACGAGACTTTGATCTGTACTTCGATTTGCTCCTTCCCTTTTGGCTAGTACGACCTCTTACAAAGAGTCCACTAGCTTCGTCACTTTTGTCTCCTTCAAAATGCATCCGCACATCACAAGAGTTTAGTGCTTGCCGCACTTGCTCAAGTTTAATAGGTTGTTTGCTATACATCATTGAATTCTCAATATCACGATATTTTGAAGTCAATGAAAATAGTAAAGAACATGCAAGTGTCTCCTCGTCCTTTTTAATTCCAGCAGTTTGTAAGTCCATCACAAGTTTATTGAACGCATCTAGATGGTCTTGCAACAAAGTATCTGAATCCATCTTAAATGTATGAAGACGCCGTTGTAACAACATCCTTGTTGTCACTGACTGGTCCTGGTAAAGCCCTTCCAGCTTTTCCCATAACTCTTTGGCCGTCTCTTCGGTACTTGTACTCACTTCACAAAGTACGTTAGGTGCAAGGGACAGTTGGATTGCACTCAATGCATCTCCTTCAATCTTTTCCTTGTCGGAATCCGATATCTTATCGGGGTACTTTCCGTCAATAGCATGGATTGAACCTTCCCTCCGCAGTAACGCTATCATCTGGATTTTCCAGATATTAAAGTTGTTGCGCCCACTAAATCTATCAATTTCAAACTTCATGGAACTCATTTTTTTTTTACTTGTTCTTCCTTTTCTACTACAATGTATTTGGAACTACAGAAAACCAAAGTAATCCTTTTCTGATGTGGAAGTTCAGACTGTGCTGCAACCACAGAGCATACTCAGACAGAACCTTGCTCTGATACCAATTGTTAGCGGAAACGTGAAACTAAAGAACAAGGAAGAACAACAATATTTAACGTGGTTCGGATCAAAATGATCCTACGTCCACCAAAGAACAACTGCACCAATATTTATTTCACTATACAAAGAATATAAGTGAAATACTACAAGAGAGAGAACACAATGCCTTAGAAGGCGAGAAGGCAAGTGAAAGGATGATTTGAAAATGAATTAAGAGCTACCTATTTATAGGAATAAATTCATCCTATTGATGTCATCCATGACATCACTATGTGTCAAAATTGTCAAGGTTAAGATAGCAAACCATTTTATGGTTTGCCTAACTTTCACCTACCAAGATACAATCTTTGACTTGTATTTCCTACTAATTATTTTCCTACCAAATATTCATATTAATTCATCTTCCATTTAGTTTGATTCCACAATAACCAAAACCAACTCTTTCATTAAGTATCATCCGTTATTAATTAAAGTATCTGTCTACAATATTATGTATCCGAAAAACACTAAAAAAGAGATTTTTAATAATTAACGAAAGAGTATGAATAAAAAGTAATTTTTCTCTTATACTATGTAATTTGCCTAATTTTTACTTTAAGTTAAGCATAGATTTTATAAATTATTTAAATTTTAGATATCTGAAATAGGTAATTTGACAAGAAAAAAGAAATGATTGCACAAATTTATATGTAATTTCAAAGTTAATCATTGATTCAAACTCTAGTAGCTTTGCCTAACAAGGGGGGAAACTGAGTCGAGTCACGTCAATATCCAACTTGTCTTTTTAAAATTAACTTAATACTCCTTGATAAAAATAACTTCTGGATTTTTGTAAAGAAAAAAAGATATAAAATTATTATATATATGTGTTTTTTTTTTTCTACATGGTGAAATTAGATAGCATAATATTCCACTAGAAAAACAAAAATGAGGACTGAGACCTTGACTAATATAGACATCAACATTTCATATTGAAGAACTTCGACATGTGCTTTGAATTTTTGATTGTTGGTTATAATTTTCCAAGAATTAATGGTTTAAAAGAAAAATATAACAAGTCTGATATCTTAAAAATAGTTTATAAAATATAATTATTCAATCAGTTTAAATTAAATATGTTGTTGACTTTTTATATGTTAATTTAACCAATTATATATGATTCGTTCATAAGCAAATTTAGAAATTGAATTAATCAAAATCATCAAAATATTTTTAAAAAGATATTTTTTATTTTGGTTTGTTATGTAACCATTTTCATATAAGTTCTTAAGCAAAGTTATAAGAAAAATGAATAAATAATTTGAAATGTAATAAATATTGAACGAATTGAACTACAACTCGTGTTAGCCTAGTGAATTGATCAACTAATTTAATATTTCATTTTAATAGTTCAAATTTAATCTAGCTTGCTCATTTAATATTTGAATAATAAATTAATAGTTTGTAAATTCACTAAAATTTAGTTAGAGAAAAGTATGTTGGGAGCAATAGATGAGTATACATTTATTAGATGTGGGAAAAGTATATTATTATACAAGAAAACAAGAGTTGACTTGACTAAGAATTAGAATGAGTGAATGGAAATAGTGGAAGAATAGAGACAACTTAATTACTTGGTAACTAGATTTCTTGTCTTTGATTGAAATTTTTTCTTTAAAAAAAAAATTTGGAAAATTATACTTTCGTACTCCTCTGTTTTAATTTATGTGACATTTTTCATTTTTCGAAAATTAAACAGTTTAAGTTTGATAGAATATTTGTGCGTAGAATCTTCAAAATTTCTTAAAACGAATTTTATATATTTGTAACTGTTACAATAATTGACAATTCTGTTATGAAACTATATGAAATTAGAAGAAGAAGAAAGTAGTAAGAAGAGAAAGACTTTTAATTTCTCTTGAAGTATATTTAGGATTCATAGATCTTTCACAAATCTTATTTACAATGAAGGAAAACCCTTTATTTATAGGGAAAACCTTACTTGGTCCCCAAATAGGATTCCTAACCATATCCTACAAGGACTCCACATAATTAGACATTCACTATAATACAAATTGTTTATAACACTCCCCCTTGAATGTCGGTAGATTATGTGCCTCGTTAAAACCTTACTAGATAAAACCCAGTGGGAAAAAAATCTAGTGAAGGAAAAAGAGTACACATGTCTAATAATACGCATTATGGATGCCTCATTAAAAACCTTACAAGGAAAACCCAGCGGGACAAAACCTTGTGAGGGAAAAAGAGTGCATCGCGTATTAACTCCCCCTTATGAGAACATCAATTCAGAGACTAGAATCTTCATTTTTCAAGCTTGTACACCATCTTCTTGAAAGTTGTAGTTGGTAGAGACTTGGTGAATAAATCAACAATAATATTACTTGAACAGACCTCTTGCATGTTGATATCATCATTCTTGAGAGCTTATGATTGTAGAAAAACCTTGACGAAGTATGTTTTTCTTCTATTTGCTTTTATAAATCTTTCCTTCAGGGTCAAAGATTTCGGCCAGTTCCTTACTTCAACTTCTTTAAGCAAATAATCTATTGCCTTTTGAAAACTCTTCAAGAGTTTCAATTCTAGTTATCAACTTGCATAACAATATTTGTATATGCTTCATGTATTTTGAATCGATTTAATCCTTATGAGGATGATAAACAAGTTTTCCAAAAACTTGTATGTGCTTTAGAATTTGAACCCATTGGATATTTAATTTTGTCAAGTAACAACATTCAATATTAAATGTATGACATCTTTTAGTGCCTAGATTGCAAGTCAAATAAGCTTTACGCTTACCAAGATGCATTATTCCACTTTTCACTTGATAATTATTTCTACACAAGCATGCTTTAATAGATGTAGAATTCATATCCTCATAATCTTTTACAATATTGCGCTATTGTATTAAAGATATCGTCAACGATATACCATTTTGTATCGATCCACAACACGACAAAACTTATTGAGATCTCATCACTTCATTATTTTTAGGTAGCTACCCCTCTCATGGGGTTTCATAAAGTGTTATGTCGTAAGCTCTCCAAGAGCACATTATCTCCTTATTATGATCATTTTGATTCTTTGATCCTCCCCCCTTTTCAAGGATTATTTTATTTAAAAAATTGATTAGTCTATCATAGACTTTATCCTTAAGGGACATTCAATAGGAGTATTTACAACTCTTCTGTTGCTTCTAGTCTCCCCCTTATGTTAGACAAACTAACATATATCTCAATCTTTTGGAAAAATTATCTTTGTGCATCATAGTATATTCATTGATCATATATTGCACATCAAAATTATCAGATGAAAAAACCATTTGGTCCCTGACCATAAACCAATTAACATAAAAATTGATCATAACTTATTGGTTTGATTCATACAATTATGTTTGTACGTAATATCATATTTCAGATCAACATATGAAACTTTATTTTCGTAAGCAATGATTCACTATATGAGACATTTAGTGTCACATCATCTTATATATTTATCAATATTATCAAGATGAATTATCTTGATTTCATATTCTGAAATTGTGCTCTTAACTCAATTATTTTTGCACAAACAATTTTGTGAATGTCAAACTACATGTTGACAACAACCGCACATGTGATTATCTTATAGATGCATCTTTTTATCATATCACATGATAGGTGAATGGGCCCATATTCACCTTTTATACCTTTCAGAATTTAGAGATTTAATCTCAACATTAGTTGATCCAATCAACTTGTCAATGTATGTTCATTACTCAGTATGCACATCTTTGGGATGACCAAATTATTCATGCCAACTAATAAAATTATTAGTACTTGTAAACACCAAGTTTACTACGCCATGTGCCTTTTACTTTAGTAAATTTCTGATTTACTATTATATGACTAAATTTCAATTTTATTACTCCAAGAGTAATTTTCAGATTTATTTCTATTGTAATATAGAGAGGATGTAAAATTAGAAATAATAAAAAAGGGTAGAATAGTCTTTTACTTAATGGTAGTTATAACAAACTTATCACATTGTGAGTTAGATAAGTTTGTTATTAGTTAGTTAGTTAGTAAAAATGAGCTATATAAATAAGCACATTTATTGTACATGTAATACACACAATTTTACAGGAAATAGACTATACATTCTTCTCATTCTTCTTCTTCTTCTTCTTAGCTGCATTTTCTTCTTCTTCTTTTTCTTATGAAGCTTCCCTTCATTAACGAACATGGTATCAGAGCCACTGCTTCTCAGTGAACATTGATGAAGCTGGAAGAATCCATTGAATCAAAGAATCGTTGTTGATTCATAAGATTCACAGGTGTTTGTTGCTGAAAAAACCATAGAATCAAAGAATCAGCTACTGGTTCATAGATTCACAAGAGTTCTGTTGGAAAGTTGTTTAGTTTCAAGTTGATTTCAAGTCCAAAAGTTGATTGTTGCATTTTCAGATGACAGTTGAGGGTGAGAATGCAGATGTGACTCAAAGCAGAACACAAGTTAGTTCTGGGCAAAGTCAAGGTATCGACTATAATCATCCTTTGTTTCTTAATCCTACTGATGCTAGTGGTATGAGTATTATCTCATTTCAGTTAACTGGTGTTGAGAATTATACTTTGTGGAGTAGATCGATTAAGATAGCTCTACTAGGAAGAAATAAAATAGGGTTAATTGATGGAACTGCTAGAAAGGAAGTGTTTGGTAAAGAACTGTGGGGGCAATGGGAGAGAGTGAATGCTATTCTTCTATCTTGGCTAATGAATGCTGTATCTAAGAGTTTATTAAGTGGTATTGCATTTGCTTCTAGTGCACTTGATGTTTGGACTGATTTAAAGGAAAGGTTTGATAGAGTAGATGGCTCTAGAACCTATAGTTTACACAAAGATATTGCTACATTGCAACAGGGTACAGTTTCTGTTTCCATGTATTATACAAGACTGAAAAGTTTGTGGGATGAGTTTGAGGTGTTGGTGCCATCTCCTTGTTGTAATTGTGAAATATCCAAAGGTTTTGTTGCTCATATGAATAGGCAGAAGTTGTATCAATTTCTAATGGGATTAAATGAATCATATCATCAAGCAAGAAGTCAAATCTTGATGATGGATCCACTACCATCAATCAACTATGCCTATGCTATGATAGTTGGTGATGAGAATCAAAAGGCTGTGGTTAATGGTGTGAATGATATCTCTGCTGCATTGGAATCTTCAGTTGCTTTGTACTCTAAAGCAAGTAGTAGTTCAAGTGTAAATCAGAAAATTAAAAGGAATACTCTGTTGATATGTGATTTTTGCAAGTGTAAGGGTCACAGCAAAGAGTTCTGCTACAAAATTGTAGGTTATCCTCCTGATTTTAAGTCCAAAAGGAAGATTCAAGGAACTTCTCCTGCATATGGTACTACTGGAAACATCAACTATAATCAAAATTCATTAACACATGCAAATCTTACCTATGGAATGAACACCAATGTTCCTCCACCAGGCTGGGAGCAGCATCAATCTTCATCAGAAACTTCAAGTGTTAATAAAACAGTAAGCACTGCAGAGAAAGAGGTTCAACAGTTGCTTCATGGATGTACATTTACAAAGGATCAATATGATCACATTCTAAAAATGGTTCAACAGAAGTCTGAGCCTGCTGTGTGTAATACTGCAAACACTACAGGTAAAACATTTTTTGTTTCTGAACACAGTAATATGTGGATTGTAGATACTGGTGCAACAAACCATATGGTGTCCAGTTTGAACTTGTTGGATAAAAATACTGTGCATGAACTTGAGGTTTCTAAGCCTGTATATCTGCCTAATGGTACTACTACTCAGGTGTCTCACATTGGTTCTTGTAGTTTGTCACCAAGAAGTATTATATCAAATGTGCTTCACATATCAGAATTCAAGTATAACTTGTTATCAGTTAGTCAAATCACTAAGGAACTAGGTTGTTCTGTTACCTTCTTTCCTCATTTTTGTGTGTTCCAGGAACTCTACAGTGGGAAGGTGAAAGAAGTTGGTAAGGAGGAAGGAGGATTGTACTTACTAATAAAGCATTTAACCACTCAGTGTACTGGTCAAGAAAAAGAAGTTGAGACTGCATTTGCTGCTCATGATGTCATGGAAGAAGACATGGTGTTATGGCATAAAAGATTGGGTCATGTATCATCAACAGTTTTGTCTAGAATGTTCTCAGTGAATAAGAAAAGTACTTGTAGCATTTCTAAGTGTCTTGTATGTCCATATGCTAAACAAACAAGGAACGTGTTTCCTAAAAGTAGCATTAAGAGTACTGCTTGTTTTGAGCTGCTTCATGTTGATCTTTGGGGTCCTTATAACACAACTACTATTGATGGCAAGAAATACTTTCTAACAATTGTGGATGATTTCTCAAGAATAACTTGGTTGTTTTTACTCTCACATAAGTCTGATGTGTGTAGTTCTATTCAAATATTTCTGCAATTTGTTCAAACTCAGTTTGGAAAAAGAGTTAAAGTATTAAGGACTGATAATGGTACTGAGTTTGTAAACTCAGGTTGTCACAAGTTATTTGCAGAATTGGGAATTTTACATCAAAGATCATGTCCATATACTCCTCAGCAGAATGGAGTTGCTGAGAGGAAGCATAGACACTTACTTGAGGTTACTAGAGCTTTAAGAATTCAAGCTCACATTCCTATTAGATATTGGGGTCATTGCTTGTTAGCTGCAGCATATATCATTAATAGGTTACCAAGCAGTGTACTAGAGTTTGATGCTCCTTATGAAAGGTTATATGGTAGAAAACCATCAGTGTC
The DNA here is from genome assembly GCA_032847665.1 of Solanum chilense. NCBI lineage: Eukaryota > Viridiplantae > Streptophyta > Magnoliopsida > Solanales > Solanaceae > Solanum > Solanum chilense. The sequence goes on along the minus strand of CM064974.1, from coordinate 4,922,627 downwards.
TCATGTCAAAACACTAGGATGTTTATGTTTTGCTAAACTTCTTACAGAACATGATAAGTTGATGCCTAGATCAAGACCTGCAGTACTAATGGGTTATTCAGGACTACAAAAGGGATATATACTTCTTGATCTCACTGATAAGTCTTTTTTCACAAGTAGGGATGTGGTATTTAGAGAAGACTTATTTCCTTTTGCAAAGATGGATCAGTTAATACAAGAAAGAGTATTTGTGAATCCTATGCAAGTATCATATATGCTAAGTGAAGGTTTACAGTATACAAGTCCTGTGGTTTCCAGATGTTCTCCTACTAATGTGTCTCATGAGAGTCCTACTGTGTCTTCATTTAATGAGATAGATCATTCAGAGTCTTCAACTGTTGATACTGAGGGGAGTTTAGAGCCTACAACTCTTACAAATGTTAGGAGGTCTGTCAGACAGAAGCTTAAACCAACTTGGATGAAAGACTTTGTATCTTTGACTGTTAACAAAGATGTCAGGTATTCTTTAGGAAATTATATGAGCTATGCTCATCTTTCACCTACATATCAAAGTTATATTGCAGCTACTTCTGTTATAAAGGAACCTGATTCTTATCTAGAAGCAATTCATGATGAGAGGTGGATAGAAGCCATGCAGAATGAGATTCAAGCACTAGAAAGTAATCATACTTGGAAGCTAACAGATTTGCCTAAAGGAAAAAAAGCTATTGGGTGTAGATGGATTTATAAAGTTAAATATAACTCATCAGGGGAGATAGACAGGTTCAAAGCAAGGTTAGTGGCCAAGGGTTATTTTCAACAAGAAGGAATAGATTACAAGGAGACTTTCTCACCTGTGGTTAAAATGGTGACAGTAAGAACTGTTGTTTCTCTTGCAGCAGCTAAGCATTAGCATATCCATCAAATGGATGTGTTCAATGCATTTCTTCAAGGTGATTTAAATGATGAAATTTATATGCAGCTACCTCAAGGATTTGTCAGTCATGGGGAGAAAGTATGTAGACTAACAAAGTCCCTATATGGTTTGAAACAAGCTCCAAGGCAATGGAATCAAAAGCTGACTGAAGCTCTTAGCAATCTCAAGTTCAAACAAAGTCAACATGATTATTCCTTGTTTATCAATCAGTCAGAAGAGGGAACTATATTAGTGTTGGTTTATGTAGATGATATGCTAATTACTGGCAGCAGTCTTAAGCTAATAGAAGACACAAAGAAGGCATTACAACAAGTATTCAAGATGAAAGATTTAGGAGAACTAAAATACTTTCTAGGCATTGAATTTACCAGATCAGCAGCTGGTATATTAATGCATCAAAGAAAGTATACTCTGGAGCTCATAGCTGAGGTTGGATTGACTGCAGCTAAGCCTACAGGAACACCTATTGATATCAATGTCAAACTAACATCTAAACTGTATGATGAGCATGTGAATAAGGAACAAGAAGAATCAGGTGATCCTTTGGTTGATCAGACAGCATATCAGAAAATAATAGGCAAGTTGTTGTATTTAAATATGACAAGGCCAGATATATCTTTTAGTACTCAGACATTGAGTCAATTTTTACAACAACCAAAAAGGTCTCATCTTGATGCTGCATTAAGGGTGATCAGATATTTGAAGAAACAACCTGGTCAAGGATTGTTGTTAGCAAGTGATTCGGATGGACAAGTTACTGCATTCTGTGATGCAGATTGGGCATCTTGTCCACTCACTAGAAAGTCTGTGACAGGGTACATGATTAAGATTGGACAATCTTTAATATCATGGAAGGCAAAGAAGCAAACAACAGTGTCAAGAAGCTCAGCTGAAGCTGAGTATAGGAGCCTGGCTTCAACTGTTTCAGAATTGGTGTGGCTGCTGGGATTGTTAAAAGAATTAGGTACTAAAATTCAAGTACCAGTTCAAATATACAGTGATAGTAAGGCTGCTATTCAGATAGCTGCTAATCCGGTTTATCATGAAAGGACTAAGCACATTGAAATCGATTGTCATTTCATAAGAGAAAAACTACAAAAGGGGCTGATTAAAGTTGAATATATTCCTACTAAGGAACAACCAGCTGATGTGTTGACAAAAGGATTATCTAGACTTCAACATGAACATTTGTTGTCCAAGCTAGGGGTTTTGAATATTTTTGCACCTCCTAGCTTGAAGGGGAGTGTTGTAATATAGAGAGGATGTAAAATTAGAAATAATAAACAAGGGTAGAATAGTCTTTTACTTAATGGTAGTTATAACAAACTTATCACATTGTTAGTTAGATAAGTTTGTTATTAGTTAGTTAGTTAGTAAAAATGAGCTATATAAATAAGCACATTTATTGTACATGTAATACACACAATTTTACAGGAAATAGACTATACATTCTTCTCATTCTTCTTCTTCTTCTTCTTAGCTGCATTTTCTTCTTCTTCTTTTTCTTATGAAGCTTCCCTTCATTAACGAACAATTTCTTCTCAATTACTTTACCCTTTAGGTAAGTCTGTAAACATATTATTTGTGCCAATAATTTTGCAAACATCAAGTTGTGAGATAATAATAGACACACATGAGACCATATAGAAGAAACATTTATTAGGACCATTAAATGTCTAAACAATCCACTAGGTGGATGACTAGGTCCACAATATTTGTATACGTTCCTAGAACGCAGAGAATTTAATCTCAACTTTCGTTTATGATGGTCTCACAATTAGCTTGCTTTGTCGACAATCACTACAAGAAAATTCACGTCTAGCATGGTGGCTTATCACCTTATTCACTCTAAAGAATGAATCTGTATTTTCACCATTTATCAAAGGCTCTCATTCTTCATGAATGGAACACAATTATCTAAGTACATCAATTTTTGATAACTTAGTATCTCATTCCATATTCATGTGCATCATTTAATCAATTGTCTTCTTTTAGACATTTATGCACTGCTACATTCACTTTGGGGAATGGATCTGCTTTAATGAGATATATTTTATGACTAATTTTATCAAAAACTCATTATTTCCCTTAGTCATTATAATATCATCAATATGGTGCATTGAGACTCAAACCCAACGTCGTATGCCATAAATCAATAAGGGACTTGAATCCAACATTTTTCATCACAAAGCATCAAGACTTCTGATGTCTTACCCTCTTGGTGCGATTGGACGTAAATCCATCGTCTTATTCTTTTGGTGCGATAAAACTTAAATTTATCGTCTTACCCACAATGAGGCTCAACCTTAAGCCTTTAATATAACTGCAATTTTATCACTTTTGATGATCATTAATATGATCACATATTATAATAAAACACAAAATTGAGTATATTGATTTCTTATAACCAACACTAGCAGTTAATAGATATAGTTTAATAGATCACGTACCTCATATAAAGATTGAAAACATATCTTTCACTAAATTGTGCATATTTAATTATTAAAATAAATTACGGAATTCTCTTCCCAGTCGGTTAAAATTAAACGTATAGATAGTCAACAAATCTCTTTAAATACTTACTTTAGATGGTACCTCCAGATCTGTCACATAAATAATTATAACATAAAGATAAATCATACCTTGAAGATATAAGAATCTTATTGAATAACTTATGCAACATCTCTTTTGTACTTTTTCTGTCTTCTTCATAATTCTTTAAGAATAGAACAATCATGCTGATAACGTGTTATGAAACTATATGAAATTAGAAGAAGAAGAAAGTAGTAAGAAGAGAAAAGACTTCTAATTTCTCTTGAAGTATATTTAGGATTCATAGATCTTTCACAAATATTATTTACAATGAAGGAAAACCCTTTATTTATAGGGAAAACCTTACTTGGTCCCCAAATAGGATTCCTAACCATATCCTACAAGGACTCCACATAATTAGACATTCACTATAATACAAATTGTTTATAACACAAAATATTTGAAAGATTTATTAAAATTTAGGATCAAATGTAAACTTATTTAAATCTCTAAATCTAAAAAGTGTCACATAAATTGAAACAAATAGAATACGAAACACTCTTGTAACTCAGTCCCCCCCCCCATATATATATATATATATATATATATATATATATATATATATATATATATATAAAGAGAGAGAGAGAGAGAGAGAGAGAGAGAGAGAGAGAGAGAGAGAGAGAGAGAAATTTCATACTTAGGTCCCTTATATTATAGAGTTACTTTATAAATATAGTGACATAATTACAAATATACCTCTTGTATTATAAAAATCTACATTAACAGAGTTTTGACATGATCACTAATTGACATGATTCTAAAAAATAATTTATTGCATAAAACATTTTACATTAGCAGATTAGTACAATGAAGAGAAAGGGGAAGGATCGTACCTTATTCAAGAGGTGTGATTTAGAGGGTTATTGACAGTTTCATTTAATTCAAGTATTAGTAATTGTTTTCACTATTCGGAATTTTTTTTTCACATGGCTCGAATTAATGAAATTTTGAAGACAAAAAATTGTAAATTTTTAAAATAGAAAGAAAAAAAAGTGAAGTCATTAATTTGGTCCGTTGAAGACGTTATTTTGTTTTCCATCTCACCTTCTTGATTACGTCCACATGCATTATATATGTAACGACTCTTGGTGAATTCATGAAGATAATACTTATTAAAGCATGTTCGGTATGATAAAAAATATTTTTTAAAAAAAAATAGTGAGTTTAATTTCTTATGTATTTGACATCGTTTATACACAAGCAAAATATTATATTATCTCAAAAATATTTATGTATAATATAGGTAACACTACGTGGGGTGGGAGAGGTAGTCAAAGGGTGATGATAGGGGAGGAGACAATGAACACGAAATATCACTTACATAACTTATTTTTCATATTCCATTAAGGAAGTGAAAATGATCTCACATTGACCCGGGACGAGATCGTTGGACTCATTATATTGCTTGAACAATCTTTTTCCTTCTGAGCTAAGTTTTTAGGATGTAAGTTAGGTCTGAAATCTATTCCTTAACATGAACTAAACATATATATGGCATGGATGATGAGAATGATTTCACATCAGACCAGAACAAGATCTTTAGACTTCTGATATGGCTTGAACAATCATCTTCATTTAACTAACTTTTGCATTGTAAATTTCATGCGTCCAAAGTCCACCTTATTTTACTAAAAAGAATATTTTCTACGAAAAACATTTTTCAGAATATATTTTCTTTCGTTCCGAAGTCCACCCTTAATGACTTTTATTATATCATGTCATCTTTCATAAGTCATAACATATTGATAATTCTAATCACTCCATTGTCCTAATCTTTAATGCGTGTTTTTTACGACTTGCAAATGAATATATTTCTATTTCCACCCTATAAATACCTTGAAAATATAAACTATTTTCCTCAAGGCAATTTCTCAAGCATTTCAAACATTACAAAAATAAAAAACATAATTATTTCCATGAATTAACATTATCTCATCCTCAAATCAATATTTATATTCCCTTTTTCAAACCTAGAGAATGAATAAGGTAATTATGTATAGTTTAAATGTGTTTTTATTTTTTACTAATTTGAGTCTAGTTTTAATTGAAAAATGGTATCTAGCTAGCAAAGTGGCAATATATGATTTTTTTTAATCATGGTATTGTTAAGCTAAGAAAAATGGTATCTACCTACTATTTTTTTTTGAGTAAATCTTATATTTATATTGAGAAATTCATAAAATATATAAAAACTATTCATGGGGAACTTAGTAACAAAGTAAATATTTCCTCTATTTTTTTTAAAAAAAAAAAACAAACAATATTGGTTCATTTACTAATGCATGGTATTATAAAATTTGGGCAGCAAAAGGTTGTTATTAGATTATCCATAAATGGTCATGATAAAAAATCAAGGTCCAAGGCTTTCAAGATTGCCGTTTCTCAGCCAGGTATGTACAATACGTGTCATATATTTATTAGTTAGGTGCATACAATCGGTCCTTCGTTTCATTTTATGTGATACAAAAAACGATGAGGTCAAACCTACCCTATTAGGTTAACCTCAAAAAAAAAACTTTGTATATGTGTGTATGTATCTTGAAGAAATATCGTATATTTTAAAAGTACACCTCAAATATATATCTTTTGGATTTGGATATTGAATCGTCGTGCCCCTTAGGCTGATGGCGGAGCCACTTTATAATTAGGGGGTTCATCTAAATCCCATTCGGCAGAAAATTATGTTTATATATACATGGTTAAAATAATTATTTTAGTATGTATAGTAGATAATGAACCCCTTTCAACTACTTTGTTTGTTTATCTTTTCAGATTGTGAACTCCTTTATTGAAAAATCGTGGCTCCGCCACTGCCTTAGACCCTCGAATTACTTCAATTAATGTACTTGTTGAATGCCTTGAATAGGACCCGATACTTGTTGAATGCCTTGAATAGGACCTGTTAGGGCGTAGCTTAGCACTATATATATAGACGCTAGGGCAAACCCTATTCTGTAATTTCTGTTTTTTTGCCTCTCCATAATAAAACTGCTCCCCCTCTTCCCGTGGACGTAGCCAATTTATTGGTGAACCACGTAAATCTGTTGTCTTGTTTTCGCGTTTATATTTTCTCGTATTATATCGAATTCCGCATAACAAATTGGTATCAGAGCCTCTCGGTTAATCGGTGTTCTTGGAGAATTCGAGATGTCTGCTTTGAACGTGAAAATCGACAAATTCACAGGGAGGAACAGTTTCAGTTTATGGCAGATCAAGATGCGGGCTTTGTTGAAACAACAAGGTTTCTGGGCGCCGTTGTCGAAAGACAAGAACGCCATCGTTACTCCTGAGATGGCGATTCTGGAGGAAAAGACGCACTCGACGATCATGCTGTGTCTCGCGGATGACGTCATCACGGAGGTCTCGGATGAAGAGACTGCTGCTGGTCTATGGTTGAAGCTGGAGAGTTTGTACATGATAAAATCTTTAACAAACAAGCTGCTTCTGAAACAACGTCTATTCGGTTTACGAATGGCTGAAGGTACACAACTCAGGGAACATTTAGAGCAATTGAATACTCTATTATTAGAATTGCGTAATATCGATGTGAAGATCGAGGATGAAGATGCTGCCCTGATTCTGTTAGTATCTCTCCCAATGTCGTTTGAGAATTTTGTTCAATCGTTCATTGTTGGGAAGATACTGTGTCGCTGGAAGAAGTCAGATCGGCCCTTCATAGTAGGGAATTACGGCATACGGCTAATGGAACAAGTACGGACATACAACCTTCCGATCTGTTCACCAGTAGCGGAAAGGGAAGGAAAAACAGCGGAAAGAAAAATAAGCCGATGTCGAAGGGTGCAAAGCCGGATGATGTCTGTAATTACTGCAAGGAGAAGGGACATTGGAAATTTGATTGTCCGAAGAAGAAGAAGCAATCGAAAAAACAACCAGTTTCTGCTGCTGTTGCTGAAAAAGACACCAATTCTGAAGAAGACATTGCCCTAGTTGTGGATGAGCACACTCATCATTCAGATGTGTGGGTTCTCGATTCTGGGGCATCTTATCACATATGTCCTAGGAGAGAGTGGTTCACGACTTATGAGCAGGTAGACGGAGGCAGCATCTCGATGGCCAACAGTTCTATCTGCAAGGTGGTTGGGACAGGCTCGATCAAGATAAGAACACATGACGGTAGCTTCTGCATATTGAACGAGGTCAGGCACGTTCCATTGATGATGAAAAATCTGATATCTCTCAGTCTTTTGGACAGCAAGGGATTCAGCTGGTCGGGAAAAGATGGAGTCTTGCGGGTCTGGAAGGGTTCAAATCTGATTTTGAAAGGTGTCATGCGTGGTACTTTGTATTTTCTACAAGGTTCCACTGTTACAGGTTCAGCCCATGTTGCATCGTCAGAAATTCACAAGGAGGATATGACTAAGTTATGGCACATGAGACTTGGTCATATGGGTGAAAGAGGGATGCAAATTCTGTCAAAGGAGGATCTTCTTGCTGGTCATAAGGTTAAGAGCCTAGAGTTTTGTGAACATTGTGTATTTGGAAAACTACACCGCAACAAGTTTCCAAAGGCCATTCACAGAACAAAAGGCACACTTGATTATATCCATTCTGATTGTTGGGGTCCATGCCGTGTTGAGTCTTTGGGAGGCTGCAGATTTTTTATGTCCATTATTGATGACTACTCAAGGATGACTTGGGTGTACATGATGAAGCATAAAAGTGAAGCTTTCCAGAAGTTCAAGGAGTGGAAAATTTTGATGGAAAATCAAACAGGGAAGAAGATCAAGAGGTTGTGAACTGATAATGGGCTGGAATTCTGCTGGTCTGAATTTGATCAATTCTGTAAGGATGAAGGGATTGCTCGACATCGTACAGTCAGAAATACACCACAGCAGAACGGTGTAGTTGAGCGGATGAATCAAACACTTCTGGAGAGAGCAAGGTGCATGCTCTCTAATGCTGGGCTAGATAGAAGATTCTGGGCAGAAGCGGTTAGTACAGCTTGCTTCTTGATTAACCGCGGACCACATACAGGCATACAGTGCAAGACACCTATGGAGATGTGGTCAGGAAAAGCTGCTGATTATTCAAATCTGAAAGCTTTTGGTTGTACGGCTTACTATCACGTCAGTGAAGGTAAGTTAGAACCAAGAGCTAAAAAGGGAGTATTTGTAGGCTACGGAGATGGAGTGAAAGGTTTCAGAATCTGGTCTCCAGCAGAAAAGAGGGTTATTATGAGCAGGAACGTTGTCTTTGATGAAAGTTCTCTGCTTAGAACCATTGTGAAGCCTACAACTACGTCAGAAACTGGGAGTCTTGATAAACGGGTGGAGCTTCAAGTCATTCAGAATGAGAGCGATTTGAAAGAACCTGAAGAGGAGGATCAAGAGCCACAGACAGAAACTGATATTCCAGAATCTATGCCATCAGATATCCATCGGAGTATAGCTCAAGATCGGCCGAGGAGGGTTGGAGTTCGGCCACCTACGAGGTATGGTTTTGAGGACATGGTGGGTTATGGACTGCAGGTTGCTGAAGAGGTAGATACATCTAAGCCGTGTACTTACAAAGAAGCCATTTTAAGTCCTGATTCTGAAAAATGGTTTGCTGCTATGGGAGACGAGATGGAGTCCCTACACAAGAATCAGACATGGGATTTGGTCATACAGCTTTCGGGGAGAAAGATTATTACTTGCAAATGGGTTTTTAAGAAGAAAGAAGGGATATCACCAGCAGAAGGAGTCAAGTATAAAGCCAGGGTTGTTGCCAGAGGTTTCAACCAAAGAGAGGGAGTGGACTACAATGAGATCTTCTCACCAGTGGTCAGACATACTTCCATCCGAGTGTTACTAGCGATAGTTACACATCAGAATCTGGAGCTTGAACAACTTGATGTGAAGACAGCGTTTCTACATGGAGAGTTGGAGGAAGAGATATACATGACTCAGCCGGATGGTTTCCAAGTTCCAGGGAAGGAAAATCACGTCTGCAAGTTGAAGAAGTCCTTATATGGACTTAAGCAGTCTCCAAGGCAGTGGTACAAAAGGTTTGACAGCTATATGGTGAAGTTGGGTTATACTCGGAGCTCATATGATTGTTGTGTCTACTACAATAGGCTCAAGGATGATTCATTCATCTATCTGGTGCTTTATGTAGATGATATGCTGATAGCTGCAAAGAAGAAGTATGACATTCAGAAGCTGAAGGGTTTACTTAGTGCTGAGTTTGAGATGAAGGATCTGGGAGCAGCTCGGAAAATTCTAGGGATGGAGATCATTAGAGACAGAGAGAGAAGGAAACTTTTCTTGTCACAGAGAAGCTACATTCAGAAGGTCTTGGCGAGGTTTGGCATGTCTTCATCTAAGTCTATTGATACCCCCAGTGCTTCCAATATCCATCTCACTGCCATGTTCGCTCCACAGTCAGAAGAAGAGAAAGAGTATATGTCACGAGTCCCTTATGCCAGTGCTGTAGGAAGTTTGATGTATGCTATGGTCTGTACAAGGCCAGATTTAGCACATGCAGTTAGTGTAGTGAGCAGATTCATGGGACAACCAGGAAGAGAACATTGGCAGGCTGTGAAGAGAATTTTCCGGTACCTTAAAGGTACATCTGACGTTGGTCTCATTTATGGAGGTGATACTCAGTGCTTGGTTACTGGCTATTCTGATTCTGACTATGCTGGAGATGTTGACACAAGAAGATCGATGACTGGCTATGTGTTTACCCTTGGAGGATCTGTCGTCAGTTGGAAGGCAACTTTGCAACCTACAATGACTTTGTCTACTACGGAAGCGGAGTACATGGCCTTGACAGAGGCTGCAAAAGAAGGGATTTGGCTGAAAGGGCTGGTTAGTGATCTTGGTCTGCATCATGATCAGGCTACGGTGTATTGTGACAGTTTGAGAGCAATTTGTCTAGCCAAGGATCAAGTCCATCATGAGAGAACCAAACATATTGACGTGAGGTATCATTTTTCTGAGAAGTGAGAAGAGAATCAAGGTGAAGAAAGTAGGAATTGCTGATAATCCTGCTGATATGTTCACAAAGTCGGTTCCACAAAGCAAGTTTCAACACTGTTTGGACTTGCTCAACATCAGAAGCTGTTAATTGCCCTGCGGGGCAATTCTGAGGAAGAGGGGGAGGCTTGGCACTGTCATAGTGCATCTGAAGAATCTGTTTGGAGAATTCAAGTCAAGGTGGAGATTTGTTGAATGCCTTGAATAGGACCCGATACAACAGAAAGGACGGGGGTCTGGCTGACCGGTCAGCAAGTCGGGGGGTCCAGGGGGGCGACGCGCCCCCTGGCCTGGGGGTCCGGGGGGGCGGAGACGCCCCCGGCCCGACGGTATACAATGTTGTTGTATTGGGCCCTTAATTATCTGTCAATTCTGTATGTTGGGCCCAAGCCTGTTAGGGCGTAGCTTAGCACTATATATATAGACGCTAGGGCAAACCCTATTCTGTAATTTCTGTTTTTTGCCTCTCCATAATAAAACTGCTCCCCCTCTTCCCGTGGACGTAGCCAATTTATTGGTGAACCACGTAAATCTGTTGTCTTGTTTTCGCGTTTATATTTTCTCGTATTATATCGAATTCCGCATAACAGTACTAAAGATAGTGATGCATCTATCATGCTTAAAATCCTGAGTCCGTCTCTGTTCACTAAATCTTTCAAACTCCTATTGATTTTTCTATGTCCCTCTAGGTGTGAATTCAGCAGCTATGAAAGGGGGAGAAAATAACCAATTAGAAGTGGAGGGGGAGCAAATTGATGCAGCTGTGCTAACCAAATTGCTGAGGAAGAAATTGAAGAAAGGAGCAGAGTTGTTAAGTGTTGGCCCTATTGACAAGAAAGATGGTGATAAAAGTAATGATCCAAAAATAGAATTAGTTCCAATGATGCAATGGCCATGTCATGTTGTACCTCAATATCCATTTTATGAAGTTACACAATCATATCAAGGTGGTTGCTCAATTTTATGAAATCAGTGTTGATTTATTGTCATAATTCATAAAGTAATATATTATTGGGTTTTAAAGGCGTAAACGGGAAATGAAGGGTTGTGACTCTCCTGAAGAGTTATGACTTTTATGAAAGGTTGTGTCTTTTCTTAAGGGGTGTGACTGTTTGTAGTTGTGCCTTTTCTAAAGGGTTGTGACCTTTCTGAAAGATTGTTTTTTTTTTCTCAAAGAGTTGTGACTTTTACCTTTTGTTGGCTATAAATATAAAGACTTCCTCTCATTTTTCTGCATTAAGTTATTCCGCTCTTCTGCATATATTTCTTACAAAACAACATTGATCGATCGTGTATGTTTATGTGATCTCGTTGCTGTCTTTTTGAGTTCACTGAAATTATTGAGATTTGAGGTATCACTACTACTTTAATGGTTAATCCGTTTTATCTTGGGAGGAAGTAATCTGTAACCTCGGAGTTGGGGGATGAAATTTCTTAAGGATACATAGTAATTCTGTGAACTTTGATAGTTCTTTTCTTTTTCTTTTCATCTTTTATTATTTCTAATTTGTTAATATGAATACAGGAGATAACATTTATGAGTTTGAATTTGAAGTTGATGAGTTCGAACTTATCCAAGTTATCATATAAATAAAATAAAATAACCTACAATAACGTGTAATTCTTCATATCAAGTCTGACACAATAACTTAAAATGTAAAGTAACTATTTACTATATATAGTCAGATAGTCAGGTAGATTGCTTTCATAGAGTCAATATATATAACTTAAATCGTTACGTTACGATAATTACTAGTAAAAATTAGCAAAACAATTACTTACATGCAAAAGAAAAGGGAGATTTAAGCAAACCTAATTTTTTTTTTCTTTTGGTGTTGCCAATTGGTATTGATGGATCTGCCTGTCTCCTCTGGTACCAACTAGGAAGAGTGTCAATTTTTTTGACAATACTGTTCTTAGTTGGCATCCAGGGAGCCAGGCAGAACAATTTCATTTCTTGGACTTGGATATATATATATATACAGAGAGAGATAAATATTCCTGCAAATTTCCATAAAGAAAATGTAACGTTAACGAGTTGACTCATGTATCTTAAATCAACATAAGTGTTACTACTAGAAGAGAAAGTAATTAGGGAATATTACATTTGGTTCATATTATGTCTTATTTATAATAATATTTGACTTTATTGCTCTATTTGGAGAAGTATAGGTGAATTCTGAAGAGTCAATAAAGTTTTTTGAAAAAATCAAATACTTAGGAACAAATTTAACTTCCAGAAAACGACAAATAATACGGACTAAAATAGTAATCGAGTAGAGTACATAATAGTGGCGAAATGAAGTGACTCTCACCTATACCTTATTTCGTAGTTCTTCCCTTTACTTTACTTCACTCGTTATCACTAGACTCCGCATATCTCATGAAAAATGATCAAAAGAATAAATATATTCAGAAGAAACTCTATGAATGTTTTCTAAGAAGGGTTTAACGAAATATTTAAAGGCCTAGAAAAAAGGCAAGACAACACAAAATCCAAGCACAAGGGTAGTAGACAAGCCACTTTGGGCAGCAGACGGCAGATATGCCTACAAAATGCACATGAGGGGGTCGATATGATTTAATGATTATATTATATGGTGATAAAACCAAACAAATTGTGTGTTGCTTTGTGTATTTTTAGGAGTTTTGGCCTTTTGCTTTTGATGTGAAATATTCATCTTTACTACTCATATAAAAAACAATTCACTCCCATCATGATTAACTTTTAGGGGAAAAAAATAAGTATATTAGTTTAATAAGTAATGACTAAATAATTATCCCTAAAATATGTGAAATGAAACTGTTTTATCTTATATTAATATTTACGATCAAATATATCTTTTTTTTGTTGTTAAATAATTGTCATATAGGGGTCATTGGAGGACGGGAGAAACTAAGGAGGAAGTAAGGATGATTGACAGTAGAGATAGTGGCGAAGATAGAAATGGGATTAGAAATAACTCAAAATTAGTAGAATGGTCAATTTTCTCATGAACTATATGACGAATTTACCCTTTGTTTTAAAAATAATAATTCTTAATTACGGAATATATGACATTATCGAGTGCTAAGTTCTGCTTATTTGAAAATAAAGGTAAATTTAAATTATTTAATTTACACAAAAAGACAAATTTACCCTCCATTATTAATAAAAGACAAATTTATTTCATTTCTCATCGTTCTTTGAGAAAAATTAACCATTTGCCCTAGTTCAATTTAAATATATTTGGTGTTACAAATTTACTTTGGTACTAACAAATTAGTAATTAGCATGATTTTTGACAAGGCTAAGGCCACTGAATGGGACAAATCTAGACTTGATTGGGGGAATATGACGGATCATTTCATGGTCATAAATCATTAATATATATCATTTTGAAGATAATGATAGTAAGTATAATTAGGTTTCATTTATTTTAATTAACATTGACAAGTTTGAATTTAAATACACATATAAATATTAATTAATATTTGTATTAAAATTTAGATGTCTAAATCTAAATATATATATGTATGATTATTTAGATATTATATTCAAATTTGATTATTAAATAATTAAAATTGTTTCATTTTTCAAAATCTCAATGTATTAAAGAAAATCTTTTAATGATTCATGATTATAAATTTCAACGGAATATTAAATTAATCTAATATTTGTTGTATTAGCTCTGACTGTTTTTTTAAACCATAATTGGATTTTCCTTTTCCTACTTATTCTTCCTAGTGGTCTTTTAACATTTGGTGGCAATACAATTTGCTCCAAACATATCATTGACATTTTACGTGTGACACTTCAACTTAAGATAAAAAGTTTCATATCGATTAAGAGAGATTGAGTATATAAGTAAGGAGACAATATTAACTAGCGATGCCTTTAAAAGGCGTGCGTACCTAGGCCTACTAGAGCCACACATATGCCAACTTTGTCGATGTAGGCTAGATTTTAATGAATTTAGACAATACTAACTAGCGATGCCTTTAAAAGGCATGCGTACCTAGGCCTACTAGAGCCACACATATGCCAACTTTGTCGATGTAGGCTAGACTTCAATGAATTTAGACAAATTAATCATGATAAGGCGGGATAAACCTCAATGCTAAGTTTAAGAAAATCACATACGGTGGGGGCGAACCTCAGAGATGACGCTGAGTCCATAGTGGACGAATATGTGACACCCTAATAGATATAAGAAATGTTGAGTATATAAATAAGTAGACTTTATCGACTATTCAAAGTGAAAAATATCGCTAAAGGAATGGATAGTTGCAACATGTGTCTTGAAAATTTCTATTGATTTAGTACAAAGACATATAGTCCTCTCCATGTAAGTCGCCATACATATTAGTATTTCATTATCGTTAAATCTAACTTGTCAAATCATATAAGTCACGTTTTATTATTTTAAATGGATAATATATATTTTTTCATTGAAAATCTACATTATTTGCATACTTCATAAGGATATATACATCCTAACCTCTTTATATGCCTCATTCGTAGAATTACACTGAATATGTTATTATTATTAATTGAGAAAATTACGCGATTAAGCAAACTTATATTATTTAATTACCCATCATCGCTATAGTTTGTTATAACTACCACTCGCGACTAACATTATGAATTATGTGGGCTGACTTCGAGTTTGTATAATTAGTCACTTTTGTATATATATAATTCGCCAGAATATATAAATACATATGTATAATATACAATTATCTTATCGATATACATATACAAATCACCTCTCTGCCACTTTTTTCCATCTCTCGCTTGCCTCACTACAAAAAAAAAAAAAAGGAGATTAGTATGAAAATTTGCAAGAAAATAAAAATTCCTGCAAACTTTCATACTAATTTCCAAAGAAATCTCCATATAATTCACAGTTTTCTTGTAGTGTCTCTCCTCCCTCTCCCAATCTCACTAACCTCTCTTCTCTCTCTCCCAGTCTTGCTTGTCATATATACAAGTCCAGATGTATAATATACAATTATCTAACTTATATACATATACAATTCACCTCTCTCCACTCTCTGCCCTCTCTCTCTTGCCTTTTTCCCAATCTCGCTCGCCTTTCTCCTCCTTCTCTCAATCTCTCTTGCTATATATACAAATACATATGTATAATATATACAATTATCTAACCAATATACATATACAATTCACCTCTCTTTCACTCTTTGTCCTTTCTCTCGCCTCTCTCATCTCTCCTCTCTCTCTCTCTCTCTCTCTCCTAATCTTACTCTCCTCTCTCCTCTCTATAACATGTAGCTACAAATTTTAATTAGTAAACTATAACTATTGAGAGTAATTAGACTGTTTTTGAGTGCTATTTTTGAGTGATTATATGTGAAAATTCCCCTATTTAATTTATATTAATTAACTAGAAAAAAGAATTAATATCTCTTCATAAAGTTCGGCTTTTAACAGCCATAAAATGTCAAAATCAATTTTATAAAAAAACCCTTATTTAAAATCAACATATCTATCTACTTTCAAAACAGAGCTTTGATGTCATATTACAAATTTGAGAAATACAAAAAGCAAAAAATCTTGATCCAAAAAAAACAAAAAGATCTCAACAAAAAAAATAATCAGAATTACAAGATAAAATTACAAATATATACAAAATTCAGAAACAAAATTATTAATACACACTGTTTCTTTTTATAGTAAGCAAAATTAAATCTATTTCAGAAACATAAAAAACTTACATGTAGAATTTCATCTATCTCCATAGTTGAAATAAGATTGAATACACATTATTACTTTTCATAATTATTATTTTTTTGAAAAAATCTCTAAGAAGTATAAATAAGAGTAATGAGGATAATCAACTGACTGAGAATAAATTAAGGAATTTGATAGTTTCAAAAGCCTATATTTATGGAAATGATATTTGGTCAATTAATTCAGTTATTGTATTTAAAGAAATTCATTTTTTATAATTTTCATTTCATTTATTTATTTGTTAAGTATTGTTAAAAATCTAATGCTAGATATTGAAATTAGAAAATCATATTAGAATTATCAATATTCACTCTTAAATACATTACTATTTAGGCCTCATTTGTTTGAGTCTGAATCTTAATCTTAATCATTCATATTGAGCCAGTACCTTTTTTTAGGTCTGAATCATGCATATTCAACTCATTAAGTTCATTTATTTTATTTTTAAAAAAACCTCAGAGGTCTGCTTTGAGCGTGCCTTTTTATCTCATGACTAAATACTTTCTTTCTCTCTTTTCTCAATCAAACACCAATTTTTTCCTATAAGTTTTCATAAATCGTTTCAATTTTTTTTTATATTAGTAATTTTCTTGTATTGACACGCGTCGAGAATACTGGTTGCAATAATATTTTTAATGTATTATTGTTTATCAAGATTTTGAATGAAAAAATAGTATTCCAAATCATGATTATTAAATTTTTTAATTTTTTTTAATCTACAGTCGTATATTTTGTTGAAATGAAAATTTTACAATATTTTATTAATACAATGTTTAATTTCACTTTTACATTCAGATATTAAAAACAAATAACATTAATTATTTAGTGTTCAAATTTAGAGAACACGTCTTAATATTCAGATGTGTATTCAGATCAAAACAATCAGATCTTAATGCAAATCTTAATATTCAGATGTGTATTCAAATACAGACCTATTAATCTTAATGAAAATAAATGAGTTTAACTAGTGATGTAATTTTTTAAGGTAACATGACATTTTAAAATTAAAACACAAAGTTTAGGAATTCTTTTTTTCTTAATTCAGTTTGTTAATGAAGATTGTAAGAATATATTATTTGTTAGATGACAATAATATATATATAAAATTATTTCTTAACAAGGAGTATATTTATTTTAAATATCAAAGTTAAGAGGTTTTCTTGCCTTTTTTTCCTATACGTAAACATAAAAATTTCCTCTATGAAGGATATATATATATATATTATGATAAGTCTTTTTTTAATAGGAAAATTGTATATAATAGCAAACTAATAACCTAAAATAAATGGAATAGCTAGAGTTTGATTTAATTGTGCTCCATAACAAACGTTAGCTAAAATTTGCCAGAGTCTCTCTCCCAGAAATCTCGCTCGCCACTCTCCATTCTCGCTCGCCTCTCTCGCTTTATACACATAAGTGTATAATTCTGTTTCTGTTTTGTATAAAGCGAGAGAAAATTTTTTATACACATGCAAATATATGTATTTCGTGTTACACACTTAATTATACAATTTACAAACATTTTACTTCAAACATTGCAGATAAAAAGGCCAACGAATTATACAATTGCGAATTATACAATAGCAGTGAAATACAATTTTCTCTAACTTTATACAACAAAAGTGTATATATTGTGTTTCTGTTTTTGTATAAAGCGAGAGAAAAACATATATCTTCTTGCTATACACTTATAATTATGCAATATACATACATTTTAATTTGATTCAACTGTATGCTAAGCAAATTTTATAAAAATATTACAGCGAAATAGGCAAAGAATTATACAATTGTGCATTATACAATCCCAGTGAAATATGATAGCGAATCGTACAATTGCAGTGAAATAGGCCAGCGAATTATACAATTTAGGCCAGCGAATTTTGGCCAGCGAATTATACAATTGTATATGTATAGCGAATTATAAAGTTTTATGTTTGCTATGGAGTGCAATTATACAAAGTTTACTATAACATACAAATATAAATTTTTTGTTTGCTATGTGAAAGTTGCCCATTTTTAATTTATTTTTTTCCTTAACAACCAACAACCAATGCGTAATTCATGTCACAAGTTTAGGCAAATTATGTCAACGGGCTCCTTAAAACTAGCAGCTGCATTTCTATATTAATGTAATGTAATAAAGTTCGAAAATTTCACCATATTAATTGGTTGACTGTTTAAAAGATCATTTTTGTGTTAGAAATTATCATTTATTAGGAGTAAGACATTTTCTTATGAAATAATTGTGACTTCCTATTAAAAAAAAATATTTATAACCTTTGATTAAGAATAAGATAGTCTTTATCACTTTATCACAATTTTGATTGGTGTGTGTCGTCTTATTGAGAATAACAAGAGCATCTCTTAATACTCAAAGATCTATATTTGAAATAAATTTTCAACAAACGATTGCTTGAGTTTAAACAAATACGATAGTAATGAATCATAAACTTGAGCTTAACTCTTTCTTTTAGAACCACGTAATAACCTGGAGCCGCTATAATATATGTCATAACCTCTATCATTCGAGTTTGCACTCCATGATGAGTACTTTATGTATATTAGGTAAATCTCCATAGCCTACAAACTATAGGGAAGATGTAAACCACACTAGACTCAATTATTTTACCATTAGCTTTTAGAAGATTCCACTAAAATATTATCACTTACTTTTCGAACTTTTAGAAATATATTATATTCATTTATTAATTTTGTATGGCTCGCCTTTATTATTTTCAAAATTTTAAAGTTGATTAAACTATTCAAGAATTAATCTAAACTTTGATAATGATCATTATTCTAATATTTCAGTCACTACTATGATAATTCTTTTTCTACCATTTTATATTAAACATAAGGATATATATACCAATAATAGAGGAACCAAAAGTGTTATCCACTTTTTACTTTTTTAAATTTCTTTGTTTCATCGTCTAAAGTGAATATTTCTATTTCTCTCCAGCCCAAAACTACTTTTGAATAGTGCATAGCACATGGATGGAATTATTTGCTACTTTAATATTTTGCTTTGTCCTTTTCAATGAAATTAAGATAATAATAATAATATATTTAATATAATTTCATCAATAAAATTTTAAAAAGAATATTTTATTATTTTAGTGAATTTAAAAAAGAATAATTTTTTTATAACATTTTAATTTAAATTTTTCACGTAACTGTTTAAAATAACAAAATAGTCATTAAACTAATCAGGAGTCATTCTATAATATAAATTTATTTAACCACTTACTTTTCCATTTATAAAATAGTCAGGGGCCATTCTATTAAAACTTTTTATTTGATAGGGGGAATTTCTAAAAATCTAAACAAAAAAAAAATCATAAAATCAACAATAATAAATTGGTTAATTATTTTTAAAAACTCTAGATTTAAATCAAGTCAATACATCATTACATTCATATAACATGCAATAATTCAATTCATCCACCCACAAATAATTTAAAATATAATATGTACAATTTTTTTTAAAAAAATTATTTCTAAAGTCAATGAATCTTCTAAATAAAGATAAGATCTATAATTATTTTTAAAAAAAATTCAGTCTATATATGGTCAATAACTCAACCAATAAGATTCCTTATATTATATAAACTCTATTTAGCAGAAGAGGAGATCTCTGATTTTTATTTTTTTTTGAAGAAAATATGAAAAAATCAATATATTTTCTTCTTTCTATTTTTTTTACTCTATTGCTTACACCAACATTTGCCATAAAAAAGGTAATTATTTCTCTTCTGATTCTCTTTATAAATTGTACTACATTTTTTTTATTATCATTTTTCGATTAAAAATTTCATCGAATTTTCGAATTAATGAAACTATTTTTTGGTGTTTATATAGTCATATGTTGTGTACTTGGGTGAACATTCACATGGAAAAGAAGCAACATCAATTGATTTTGATAGAGTTATTAATTTTCATCATGAATTTCTTGGATTACATTTAAGAAGGTAATTAATTTGAATTTAAACTTAAGTATATATATGTTTTTGATTAAATGAAAATTAAAAAAATTTGTTTTTTTTTTCTTAATTTTTTTTTGTGATATTAACAGTATTGAGAAGGCTAAGGAGGCAATTTTTTATTCTTATACAAGACACATCAATGGCTTTGCTGCAATTCTTGAAGATGAAGAAGCTGAAGAATTATCTAGTAAGTGATTTTTTTCCCCATTTACTGCATTTTTAATTGTTTTTTTTTACTTTGGTACACATTATTTACTGTGTCGGAGGTGAATCTAAAATATTTTAAAGTTAGTAAGATAAGAATAAACGTAATCTTACTATATTGATGGGTGATTAATTGAATAAGAGATAAATTTAAAATTCAAATGAAACAATTATAATATATATATAATATTCGCGATCTGCATTTGTTATTGAGTTGAACATCTTTCATTCAAATATTATATGGTATATAAAGGACAAATATGAATTATCTTCTTAAACTTCTTTAGCAAAATATATTTCTTATTTTGATACAAATTATACATATACATTTTTTATACGTATATGTAATTATAGCGAAAAACAAATATTTAAGTTAATGAGTTTAATCAATAAAACCTTATTAAGATTCTTTATTTTATAGTATATTTTTCTTTAATTAATCAATGTGTAATATTTTGAATCCTCTTTACTAATGAGATTTAAATATCATTAATTAATAAAAATATTTTAGGTAATAATCAACAACTTTAAATTCATTTATATGATTCTTTTTTTTGCAGAGCATCCAAAGGTGATATCAATATTCTTGAACAAGGGAAAAGAACTACACACAACAAGATCATGGAACTTCTTGGGGTTGGAACATGAGGGAAAAATCCCTAAAAGCTCTTTATGGAAGAAGGCAAGATTTGGAGAAGACATTATTATTGGCAATATTGATTCTGGTATGCTTTTGTTTGATTAATCTGACTTCACATCATCGTATAAAATTTAATAAAAAGAAAAGTATTATATTTTTTTAGATTGTTATAGAGGTATTCCGTTATAGAAAATATATAATATTATTATATAATATGAAAATTAATTCGAACAAAAACTTGACAATTATAATGAAATATTGTTATAGAAGATGATTGTGTAATTTGATTGTGCCAAATATATGCCTCAATTAACAATTAGAGCCTGTTTGGATGAGCTTAAAAGTTGGTCAAACTGACTTAAAAATCAGTTTTTTATTTATTTGAGTGTTTGACAATTATCAAAGCGATTTATTTTAAGTAAAAAATAACTTATTTTAAGCAAAAGCTAAAAGTTAGGTGAGAGGTGCTTTTATTTTCAACTTAAAAGTCATTTTATGTTGACCAAGTATATTACTTTTTTGCCCTTAATTCTTTTATTATCATTATTATTATTATTATTATTATTATTGTTGTTATTATTATTATTATTATTATTATTATTATTATTATTATTATAATATTATTATTATTATTATCTTACTATTATTATAACAATTATTATTATTATTATTATTATATCATTATTATTATTATTATAATATTATTATTATGATATTATTATTATATTATTATTATTATTATTATAATATTATTAATATTATTATTATTATTATATTATTATAACAATAATTATTATTATTGACTTGTGATGACAAAGAAATATGTGAATGAGAGGAAATATTAGTACTTATGAATGTAAAATATAAATAAATTTTGTTTTAATAATTTTTAAGGATAAAAATAATAAATCAATTAACTTTTTATTATGTTAACATCTTTAAGGGTATTTAAGACATTTTGATTAAAAAGAAAAGTGTTTGCCACTACTTATTTGTCAAACATATCAATAACTTTTTTTTCAAGTGCAACACTTTTATCCAAACACATAATTACTTATTTTAAAAATAAATTGCAGCACTTTCAAAAGTACGTAATGAGTATTTAGTGTATTTTAGTTGAATTCTCTTGCAATATTTCAGTGTATTTTAATTCATTTTCTTAAATTCTTTGGAATTAAATCTAATCCATATTTTTTGCTTCTTAAGCACATTTGTACAAATATTTTTTGCAATTTATTATAGTAAATAAAATGAAGAGGATACTAATAAATTGCACGTGGTTCATTGACTTTATAGTAAGATTCTTTTTTCTTTTTTAAATAACACAAATTGTAATATTTAATGATTACTTTATGGGGAGCTTAGTGAGTGTCTACTTGGACAATTAACTATATATATAAATTTAAAAAACTATATATTTAAATATTTTATGTATCAAAAATCTCATTATTCTCCCAAGTTGGCCAATCCCATCAATCATGGCCCTAATTTTACATAGCTTTCACCAATTGATCAAATAATATGGAGAATTGGATCATTAAGAGCGTGACCTTTGTGGTAGATAAGATGAGAAAAAGGAGATCGAATGATTTAGGCATATAAAAAGTCGATATGTAAATGCTAGTAAGTAGGTTTGAGAGATTAGATGTAGGTGATACGAGGAAAGGTAAAGATAAACTGAATAAGAAGAGATATGATTAGACATGACATAACTTCAGCTTAACAATGACGACGATAAGATAATATGAAATTTAAAAACACTAATCTCAATTGATGATCATCCATTTCATTGATGCTACGTCTCGCACAATCAATACATACTCAAAGTTAGTGTGTTTATCAGGTAAAAGATATTTAGGTATGCATTTTTTAGAACTTCTCTCTCCTCTCTATCTTTTCGCTCGGTTAATAACTTAACTCAGAATCTTAGACTTAAAAGTGAAGAATGCTTATTATCCCGAGAAATTCGTTCTTATTCGTGTGATTGGAGGCAGGTGTTTGGCCAGAATCAGAAAGCTTTAGTGATGAAGGAATGGGACCAATTCCATCAAGGTGGAAAGGAACTTGCCAAACTGGCTCTGATCCCACATTTCGTTGCAATAGGTACTTTCTCTTTAATATTTAAGTAATGTTCAAAAGTTAGTTTGAGTACTTCAATGAATTTAAATTCTTTGAACGTTGCGAAAAGGAAAAGTTTGTCATATAAATTGGAACGAATGAAGTATGATATATACATGTAACATGTTTATGTTAGTGTAACATCAAGATGACTTTTGACCTATGGAGTTTTCCTTTAAATATTGAAGGAAGTTAATTGGAGCAAGGTACTTCATCAAAGGATTTGCTGCTGAGGCAGGAGCTCTAGTAAACTCCAAATTCTACACGCCACGAGACACGTTAGGGCACGGATCACACACGTTGTCCACAGCTGGAGGTAATTTTGTCGAGGGAGCTAACATTTTCGGATATGGCAATGGAACAGCTAAGGGAGGATCACCAAGAGCACGAGTCGCGTCTTATAAGGCTTGTTGGCCTCCTATTATTCCATCCGATTCGTGTACTGATGCAGATGTCTTGGCTGCATTTGATATGGCAATTCATGATGGCGTTGACGTGCTTTCAGTATCAATGGGAGGATTGCCTGTACCATATGCCCAAGACAGTATTGCTATCGGTTCGTTTCATGCTATTAAGCATGGCATTGTTGTGGTTACCTCAGGTGGGAATTCGGGTGCCTATCCTGGTACAATAGCCAATACTGCACCTTGGCTCATTACTGTCGGGGCAAGTACCATTGATCGCGAGTTCTCCAGCTATATCGTCTTAGGAAACAATAAACGTTACAGAGTATGTTTCTCTTGTCCACTTCTCTTTTTGTTTGCAAAACAATACAGTCAGACCTCTCTATAACAATCACCTTATATAACAACATTTCATCATAACCATCGACTTTTTATGTTATACGCGTTACTTCTCTATAACAATATTTTACCTTCAACAACAACGTCCATCATTGTAATGATACATTCTTTGAAAAGTTACCCCTCTCTATAACTCCTTGTGTAGAGTTAGTAAGCGTCAGTTCTCATTAGTTTTTGGATTTTTTTTGTTTTATAGGGAGTAAGCCTTTCAAGTAAAGCTCTGCCTGTAGGCAAATCGTTCCCAATTATTACTGGTGCATCTGCTAAAGTTGCCAATGCGACAGTTGAAGAAGCGTGAGTATTACCTCTCTTCTCTACTTCATAATGTACGAACTAATCTAACTTTGCTAAACCTTTTTTATGTGCTTCTGCAGTAACTTTTGTATAGAGGGGACGTTGGATCCTAAGAAGGCGAAGGGGACTATTTTGGTTTGTCATAGAGGGGGTAGTGCAGCGTTTAGCAAGTGCATTCAAGCTACTTCAGTAGGTGCAGTTGGTATCGTTATACTCAACAGCGCGTTCTTTGAAGATGAAATGTATGCTGAACCTTACCTCTGCCCTGCTACGTTTATCAGTTACTCTGATGGACTTAAAGTCTCGTCTTACGTTAGTTCAACAAGGTATAACAAATGGTCAATGAGTCTAGTGTTATGCATGTCATAGTACAACAAAATGAAATGAGTCAGCATACATTGTTAAACGTCGTTGTTGGTTTGAGCAGGAAAGCTACAGCTTACATTACTCGGCCAACAACTGAATTGGGAACGAAACCAGCGCCAGTTATGGCATCCTTTTCGTCCATTGGACCTAATAGAGTGACACCAGAGATTCTTAAGGTCTTTTACCATTTCGATACTGTTAATTTCTACTCTATTAACCAAAATGATTTCATTTTTACAAGTATTTATACGATATTATCTTTGCAGCCTGATATTACTGCCCCGGGAGTGAGCATACTAGCTGCGTATACTGGAGTTCAAGGCCCTGCAGATTCAGATTTAGATAATCGTCGGGTTAAATTTAACACAATGACAGGAACTTCAATGTCATGTCCTCATGTGGCTGGTGTTGTTGGCCTTTTGAAGTCCCTCCATCCAACTTGGAGTCCTGCAGCCATCAAATCCGCCATTATGACATCCGGTAGGACTTAACAACCTTTTCAATCAGTCTATACATTTCTTGAAGTCTTGATCAAATCCGGAGTATATGATTATGATACCTTGTTTACTTATCTTCTGGTGCAGCAAGAACACGAGACAACACGATTAATCCAATGACAAATTCAACTCACCTCAAGGTATCACCGTTTGCTTATGGATCAGGACATATATGGCCAAACCGTGCCATGGACCCTGGCTTGGTTTATGACTTAACAATCGATGATTACATGAACTTCCTCTGTGCTCAAGGGTACAACGAAACTCAAATCAGTTTCTTCACACAAGGCCACTTCAAATGTCCTGACCCTATTAGTTTCAGCAATTTGAACTTACCTTCAATCACAGTGCCCAAGCTCAAGGGCTCGATCGTTGTGACTAGAACATTGAAGAATGTAGGAACCCCGGGCACTTACAAAGCTCATATTCGTTCCCCGATTGGAATTACTGTTGTTGTTGAGCCAAACACATTGGAGTTTAAAAAGATTGGAGAGGAGAAAAGTTTCAAGATCACTTTGAAAGTTAAAGGACAAAAAGCTCCAAAAGATTATGTATTTGGCCATTTAATATGGTCTGATAACAAGCACTATGTTAGAAGTCCCATTGTAGTGAAAGTTACTAAAAATGTTTGATAACATTCATTTCTATATTTTGTATAATGTGTAATACTATTCATTGCTCTCAAAAAGTATTTTGAATAATAGCAATCATTAAAGCTTTATATATCATGATAATGTTTTGGTGAATGATCCAAAGAGCTAAGCAATGAAATTATAAAGTTAAAATTACTCCTAAATTATGTGAAATGAAATAGATATTCGTTTCGTTAATAATTGAGGTCAAATATGCTTTTGAGTCCGAAGTTAAGTAAGAGGCAAATTTGAGTTACGCCACTAACAATAAAGATGTATATATGACCAAATTTAATCAGAGTGAAAATTCATTCTATCTTTACGTTTGAGTTTTTAAAATTACCTTCTTGTCAGATTTCGGTCCCAAGATATATGTATTTAGCGCGTCTAGATGTAGATGTATTTCATATACATGATTCATGAGGTCAAACATAAGTATAATTTACTATAGACATAATACATAAATATGACCCTTAACTTGACGTCGGTTGAAAATTATGACCTTTAACTTTGGATGTGTACAAGTAGGTACTTAAACTTATATAAAATTGAACAAGTAGATACATTTTTCATACATGACATGATAAACGTAGATTTTCACGCTGGACACAAAATTTCCATGTATGGTGCCATGTAGATGAATGTGTCAATTTGTTCAATTTATACAAATTTAAGTGCCTACTTCTGCACTTTTAAGTTAAAAATCATAGTTGTCAACTGATTTCAAGTTTAGAATATGTTTATGTATATGCCATTAGTGTACGACTCTCTCACTCGTCTCTCTCCCTTATGTATATGTATATTATAAGTTATCTGATATCACATATGTATGTATTTAGTGTGATTCGTATCTCTCGTGTTTGTATTTGTATCTTATACTCCCTCCGTCCGGTATTGTTTGTCATGATTTCTATTTTCAGAGTCAAACTATAAAAAAAATTGACTAATATTTTAAGATATATTTTTTCATCATATTAATATGCAAAAAATTGTAATTCATAGTACTTTTTATATAGTTTTAGGATATCTAATTTTTTTGTTTAATATATCGAATTAATTTGATCCAATTTATCTTTGAAAATTAATCAAATTGAATTTTGATAAGTGCAACAACATGACAAATAATTCTGGACGGAAGAAATAGTATTTTCATAATTGTGAAAAGACACTTTTGACCTTTTTTTTTAACCTTCTTATTATCATTCCGGTGATGTCTAGAGAAAAGAAAAAGAGAGGTTTTTGAATATTTACAGAGCCAATCCTCTCTCTCTCTCCTCTTCATCTTCTTCTCAAACTTTCTATCAAATTACCAGAAAAAATCTTATAAATTCAAGCAATCAAATTCTCCAGCTCGTCAGATCTCATATCAATCATGTCGTATGCTTATCTTTTCAAGTATATAATCATCGGAGATACAGGTCATTTTTTCAATTTTGATTGATTTTATCGTTAATTTGATTTGTAAATATCTTTTTTCTTATGTAATGATTTCCTTTTTGCACCTTTTTATAATGTTTTCGTTTTGGTTTTTATGGATCTGGAATGATCGGGAAGGTTCTATCTGAATGGAGGTTGTTGTAATGATTATGCGTATGATTGAATTTATGCTATTATGAGAATCGCAGCATTTCAATTTTTTTTTGAATTTTGTGTTATTTCTGTTGTATTTGATAATTTAATGATGGTTCGGTGATATATCCATGGAGTTTGATGATTGATTTTTTTTTTTCTGATGATAAGGATTTTGTTAGGCTAAATTTGATGATTTAGGTCATAAAAATACGGTTCGTTAAATTTTTAGTAAATAAATTGGAGTTTCAGCAATTAGAGAATGTCTGTATCATCCAATACAGTTGGATTTGAAGTCTGTTTGGTAGAACTATATTAATGCTGCTCTTTTGACTTGTAAAATCGGTGTATTTTTTTTTTGTTGAAGTGAAGCCCCTTGAAAAATCTATAAAGTAAGTAATTTGATAATGATAAAACAGTAGTTGGAAATATTTCTGAGATATATGTCTTTTTTTGTGTATGGTGAAGAGATTATTGATTAAAACTCTGACTGCTCGTAATAATAAGCATATGATTTAATAGATGAATTGTGTATGACTTGTGGTGAGAATTGAGATTGCCATTATAGGAATCTATCCTCTTATTGTTTTAGGGGCATTCAGAACTTCGAAATCCTTATGAGTGGTGACGAGGTGCTAAACTCTTGGTTGTTCCTTGTATATGCAATACCAACTTTGCTGAGTGATTTCTCATACGAGTGCACTTTGCCCTATCATTTTTGTATAGTATGGAATATTTCCAATGTTGATGTATACATTGCTGAAGCCTTATATAAAACATCATATCTAACATGTTTGTTGCGCAGGAGTCGGAAAATCCTGTCTTCTCCTGCAATTTACAGACAAACGATTTCAACCGGTCCATGACTTGACCATTGGGGTTGAATTTGGGGCTAGAATGATCACAATAGACAACAAACCAATAAAACTACAGATCTGGGACACGGTTTGTCTTTTCTTTCTTTTTCCGCTTTGATATATGCCAAATTTCTAAAAAAGATGCGATCATTAGTCTAAACATTGCTGATCATTTTTTTTTCTTCATTTGGATCATTAGTCTAAACATGCGATAATCTTTGTAAATGCCTTACATTCTTTTCTAGGCAGCAGAATAATTTACATACTGTTCTCGTTATCATTTGCTTGTGCTGTCATTAAAGGGCTGGCAGCATGATTATAATGAATGATCTCCCTTTTCAGGCTGGCCAAGAATCATTCAGATCTATCACGAGGTCATACTACAGAGGTGCTGCCGGGGCACTACTTGTTTACGATATTACCAGGTATCATCCGGCATTATGTTTTTGATACTCTTTATGCATGAAATCGAAGTTAGTAAGCACAAATTTGCTCTCTTTCGTACACAAGACATATTTCTTTTCTTAGCTTTTTACTTGGATCAAAGTTCTTGAAATATTCCTTACACAAACTCAATCACCCCAACATAATTATCTATATATCAGACTTTTGGCTGCATCTGTAGTATACATTGTGATCTTCAGTTTAATTAATTGTAGAACATTACATTGTGCTCTTGTAAAATGTCATCTAATGCAATGTCTTTTACTTATAGAGAGGAACTAAAGAAGTTTCTTTAATGCTAGTGAGCACTCTGTTATTTTGGTTCATAAATCTATCTCTTGACATAAATGAACAAATCTATGGTCTTCCGAATTTAATTTGATAAGGGCTCCATGAATTCGGATGTGGACTATTATATTGACTGTATCGTTGTACTTGTGCCTTGTGGTGAATTGACGGTTTCTGACCCCCAAACTGAATTTCAAATGGAAATAAGGTCTTACATATTTTTGTTGCTTGCCTCTTTGCTTTCATAAGGGATAAATAACAAATATTATAGGGATCTACTATTTCTGTGGTCACTACTCTTAACCTCATTTCCCTGGATCGTTATGTTAGTGAAGAACTGATGATTTTCTTTCCTCCGGAAATTATAGGAGGGAAACTTTTAATCACCTTGCTAGTTGGCTGGAAGATGCAAGGCAGCACGCAAATGCAAACATGAGTATAATGCTGATTGGAAACAAGTGTGATCTTGCTCACAGAAGAGCTGTAAGCACAGAGGAAGGCGAACAGTTTGCCAAGGAAAATGGGTTGATATTTATGGAAGCCTCTGCTAAAACAGCTCAGAATGTCGAAGAGGTAAGAAACCATTTAACATGCTAGTTAGAGCTTTTATATTATACAATGAACGTCTCAAAGTAACTCATTGTACATCTTCAGGCTTTTATAAAAACAGCTTCCACGATCTATAAGAAAATACAGGATGGAGTGTTTGATGTATCAAACGAGGTATACCTTATCCTGACTATTTATGTATATTCTACTTAATTTGTTTCGTTGTGGACTCCAAATCTTCATATATGGTCTCTGTTTGCTGATGACCAAACTATTCACCAGTCGTATTGTCTAGTGAATACGACTGGCTTCATCAATGGTGTATCTCTTCCCTCACTGTATAACTTTTCTTATTACTCGTTACAGTCGTATGGAATAAAAGTTGGGTATGGAGGAATTCCTGGGCCATCAGGCGGACGAGATGGAGCTGCTTCTCAAGGAGGAGCTTGTTGCAGCTGAAAATGGAAGCTTTATTCTTTAAATTTGATCATATCCAGTGGTTATTATTTATTTATTTATGCTCTTCTAGCATGTTTACCTTCATTGGTGTAACCAATTTGTTTGTGCTTATGTTAATATATATATCTGGGCAAATATAAACAACTTTACTTATTGAAATGTTGTTTTGTATATATATCTGTGCAAAAGTACTATGGTATTAAATGGGAATAAAAATGTCAATAATAATAGGATTGGAAGAAAAAAAAATCGTCTAGGATTGA
This sequence comes from Solanum chilense, assembly GCA_032847665.1. Lineage (NCBI taxonomy): Eukaryota > Viridiplantae > Streptophyta > Magnoliopsida > Solanales > Solanaceae > Solanum > Solanum chilense. The sequence continues at coordinate 4,892,433 of CM064974.1, read as the reverse complement.
CCACATTGTGGTTATAAAAGAAAATATTGGTAGTTGAATGATTTTATAGATGAAATATTCGTTCCAAACTTTTTTCCGTTTCAGATTTCTCACCTGTGTATTTTGTTACCTCCTACTTATTAAAGTTTGCATCTCTCTTAACAAAGAATAATAATTCTAGTTAGAAATATATTTAAATATTATTTGTATACATTTTTGTAAGGTCCATTAAAATTGGAGTTATTGATAAGTTTTATATTTACCAAGATGAACTATAAAGCTTTTTCTTTTGGTTGTTGTTGTGTATATCACGCTATCTCGTTCTTGCTAGAAGATTTTCAAGCTACTACTTTGCCCATTTATTAAATTTTCTTTTCAAATTTTAAACAATTTACTTTAATAACATTAAAACTTTATTTGATATTTTAAAAATTTGAACCTAATTACCTAAATCCCATTGTCTATCCATAAGATTTTTTAGACTAATAACCAAGATATTGTATTGCAATAATTGGCTAACATATTTTATCAACTTGTAAAATTAAATTTATATATAATAGAGTAGTGATTTTTTTAGAGGTTATAGTAAATTTTTTGCAAATAAGTTAAATTAATTATAATTTGACATATTGGAATAAAAATTTGATAATATGAGAAAACGAAATTTTATATTTATATATCACTGTACAATAAATGGTAAAATTGTATAATAAAATGACTTGAAAATAATATTTAACTATATATAATAAATTAATATTTATTATTATAAATAAAAGGTCTCAATACCTAGAGTTTGGTTTGAATTGTTCAAATAAGAGACCAAATCAGATCAAGTTTTTATGTATTTTAAAAAATATTTTTAAGTTTTATTTTTAGGTTAATGATTATATTATATTGACTTGTTTTTGAGTAAAACTTTTCTCATATTTCATTGAAAATAGTACATAGTGAAAAACTGGAAGAATAGGAAGGGCAGTGGTACTACAATGGCAGCGTCCATGGGAACTTTGAAACCTTTTCACCATCCTATAATCGAGAATGTTGATCCTGCAATGTCCTTTCAATGTCTCTCTTTTGCATCGTCACAGTTATCCGGAGATAAATTGATGTCACCATTGTCATTTTGTTCTAGACGATTCAGTTCCAGCAAGAAGGCGTATCATAAAAGGGCTGCTATTATCGTGTCCCCTAAAGCTGTTTCTGACTCGTCGAATTCACAGACATGTCTTGATCCAGATGCTAGCCAAGTTAGTACAAAATTAACCACTTTTCTTTTCCATGTTTTCTCATTAGTTTTATAAATTTTATAAATTATCATATAGTTTGTATTGCAATCTCTCCCTTCCAATTTATGTAACAATGTTAGGCATAATATTTCAGAAAGAAAAAGTTCTGAAATTTGTGGTCTAAAAATAAATCTATAAATTATTTCATCCATATTTCACCCATATTTAGGTAGATATGCAGTGTTTGGTCCAAGTATATGACAATGTTTGTTAGACATAATATTTAAGAAAGATTTTTTTTTTTGAAATTTGTGGTCTAAAATAAACCTGACACATTTGTATAAATATAAATCATTTCATTTAGATTTATAACACATAATTGTTTCTTAACGAAGGTTTTGTGGTTGATCATGCTTAACTAACTAACTATGTTGTTAATGCAATTTGTTTTAGAGTGTTTTGGGTATTATTCTTGGAGGTGGAGCTGGGACGCGTTTGTATCCACTAACCAAAAAGAGAGCAAAACCAGCTGTTCCGCTTGGAGCAAATTATCGTCTGATTGATATTCCTGTGAGCAATTGTATTAACAGTACCATATCCAAGATCTATGTTCTCACACAATTCAACTCTGCATCTCTAAATCGCCATCTTTCACGAGCTTATGCAAGTAACATGGGTAGTTACAAAAATGAAGGTTTTGTGGAAGTTCTCGCTGCTCAACAAAGTCCAGAGAACCCGGATTGGTTCCAGGTACCTAATGTTCTTCCTAATGTACACCTTCAAACAACATTAAATTTGTAGTTATTTGATTTGAAAATGAGCAGGCAAAGTTGTCTCTTGGTTTGAGCTGTGTAAGTAACCACTAATGCTTGCATTGGGGTAGGTTGACACACCCTTTGGAGTGCGGCCTGTCCCTAGACCCTACTAATGCGGGATGCTTTGTCTTTTTTCTTTTTTTTTAAAAAAATTTATAACCTAAAGACAATCCGACAAGTATATAGCATGTTTGAAGCCACTGTAACGTTACAGTTTGTGCTCGACTCCTCTGATTTACTTCTGACATGCGTTTTGGTATAGCCGTTTTACTAGTTTTATCGCAACTACTTGTCTTTCAGGGCACTGCTGATGCAGTCAGGCAATATTTATGGTTGTTTGAGGAGCATAATGTTTTGGAATTCCTAATACTAGCGGGAGATCATTTGTACAGAATGGATTATGAAAAGTTCATTCAAGCACATAGAGAAGCAGGTGCTGATATTACTGTTGCTGCACTTCCGATGGATGAAAAGCGTGCATCTTCATTTGGTCTAATGAAGATTGATGAAGAAGGACGCATCATTGAGTTTGCTGAAAAACCAGATGGAGAGCAATTGAAAGAAATGAAGGTACATGCTACAATAGTTCTTTTTGCATATTTTTCAACAAACACACATTGTATATATGAACAAGGCACATATCTCGTTTCTTGGAAGAATGTAATTTATATTTGGTGCATTTAGGTGGATACTACTATTTTAGGCCTGGATGATGAACGAGCTAAAGAGAACCCTTATATTGCAAGTATGGGTATATATGTTATTAGCAAAGATGTGATGATAAACCTACTTCGGCAAAGCTTTCCTGCAGCTAATGACTTTGGTAGTGAAGTTATTCCTGGTGCAACTTCCATTGGAATGCGAGTATGTAAAATTCTTAATCTATTTACCATTTATAGTTCTAAAATCACAAAACTAGAAGAAATATACTTTTTGTCTCATGAGAATGGTATGAAACTTTACTTCCACACTACTCTATTAGTTATGATTGTTGCCATACCCATGTCGGACTCTCCAAAATGTACTATTTTTGAAGTATCTCGTATGAGATCTATTGATATTTTTGAAGAGTCTGAGCAACATAAGTCATAGGCCTTAGTGTGACTATCTTCAAGTTTTAACTTTTTTCTGCTGAATACAATTTTTGCTTAGTTTTACTTGTGACTATCTTCTAGTTTTAACTTTTTTTCTGTTGAATGTGATTTTTGCTTAGTTTTACTTCTAGATGTAGATGTATTAATAGTCTATAAGTTCAGGTGCAAGCTTATTTATTTGATGACTACTGGGAGGATATTGGTACCATTGAAGCTTTCTACAATGCTAATTTGGGCATTACAAAAAAGCCAGTGCCAGATTTTAGGTAATGTGAACTAATACTTCTCTCCACTTAGTTACGATTGTTTATTGTTCAACTCTAATAGTATACACTAATATTGTTATCTTCAATATTCTCTTAAGTTTCTATGACCGTTCAGCTCCAATCTACACCCAACCTCGATATTTGCCTCCTTCAAAGATGCTTGATGCTGATATAACAGATAGCGTCATTGGTGAAGGTTGTGTCACCAAGGTATATAATTACTAACTGTTTCTCACCTACACTATCTTCTAATTTTCATATTTTTAGAATTGGTTAACCAGTACATATTTGTCACATTAGGTTCTCATGAAGTTACTTTATTGTGTACAGAACTGTAAAATTCATCATTCTGTGATTGGACTCAGATCATGCATTTCAGAAGGAACAATTATCGAAGACACTCTTTTGATGGGAGCAGATTATTACGAGGTAATAGTTGAAATTCACAAACTATATGACTATTAGACTTACTTTGTATATATGCCAGATATCATATACTAGTTTTGGTTTGTCGTTAAACTCAGTTTGCTTCCTTTGTTGGTCCAGACAAATGAGGACAAATTGCTTCTGTATGCAAAGGGTAGTGTTCCAATTGGCATCGGCAAGAACTGTCACATAAAAAAAGCTATTATTGATAAGAATGCTCGTATAGGGGACAATGTGAAGGTTGGTTACTTGATCAATTATTCTTATTACCACTCAATTTTTATTATATATGTTTGATGAAAATCTCATTCTTCTAACTTCTGCTGACTTCTCTTGTCATCACATAAATTAGCTGTGAGGTAGTCTCTAACATGGAAATTTTGTGTCGTCAGATCATCAATATTGACAATATTCAAGAAGCAGCAAGGGAGTCAGACGGATACTTTATTAAGAGCGGAATTGTTACCGTTATTAGGGATGCAGTAATTCCCAGTGGTACCATCATCTAAGATGGTGAAACTTGGTTTCCTTTATTTTTTAATTTATCCTGCCAAACAACCATAAGTTAAAAGGAACTTCTGAGTGATCGTCAATGAACGTGGAATATAATTTGAATGTTTACTCGAAAAAAAATATGAATTATTCTGTTCGTTCGTGTTAGTATAGTATACGTTTCCCTCTATCATTATCCATATACATAATAGTAAGATGGAAGGAGAGATTTTTCAATTATCAGAAGTTGAACTCGAGATCTCTAATCCCTGGCCTAGTTAAAGTTTACATTCATTGCTTCATATTTGAAATCTCATAAAGTCTATTCTTTTAAGTCCACAACAAAATAGAGATTCATCACATGGTCATTCACATTAGCAGCCATAAACACATACACAATATATTTTAATACTCATGTGAAAGAAATTTTAGTTTGAATTCAGAATTTGAAGTTTAGTTTCATACGAAGAGAGATAAAAAAGTAATGATAAAAAAAAGGAAGAGATGTAACACCTTGAGGACTTGTAGAGAGTCTAAGAATATTCTTGGTGCTTCACAACAAGAATTAATTCATGGACAACACAAAGAAAAACATAGCTAACATATATAGCACTTCTAGTAGTGCCTTTGTAGATAGACATGCTTAATTTTCTCCTCTTCCCCCCAAAAAATATATAAACTTGATTACATTTTTATAGCAAGTTTTGACACAAAATTTATTCATATCAGATGTTTATATTAAACTAATAATATAAGAAAAAACAAAAATATTTTTTCAGCTAGTTCAAGAATATTTTTTACTCTTTGTTTTTCTTTGTTTTTATAGCAAGTCTATATGGATGGAATCAGCTCAAGCATAGATTTTTTTGTTTTAGTTGAAAATGAATAAATCTTGTATTAATTATCTACGAAATCATTATTAATTCATAATTTAATATTTGGCGGAATTTAACATGGATACTGTTAAGAGAAATCAAAAGAAAAAACTAAATATTGGTTTTAAAAAAATGGCTTAAATATGTTATTTAACTTTGACAAAAAAAAAAGTCATCTATGCATGTAATTAGTTAAAAGTTTGGCTCATTTGTGTCATTTTCGTTTGAGAATAAGCCCATTCATGTCATCGTTTGTTAACTTAAATGACATAAATGAGTAAACTTTTAACGAAGAACATAAATAAGTTTTTTTTCCCAAAGTTTGGATATATTTGAGTCTTTTTCCTTTAAAAATGATTTAATTAATAATGTGAGCGAATCATAATTGACCATGTGTAAGAAATGATTTTGCAAGATCGGAAGTATAATCAGTTAACAAATAATGACATAGATGAGCCCTTTTTAAAGCAAAAATGACATAATTGAACTAAACTTTTAACGGATGACATAAATGAGTTTTTTCTAAAAAATAAATAACATATTTGTGCCTTTTTCAAAAAAAATTATGGGATGTCCTATTTTAGTCCACCCCATTAATGTAATATCCATTTTATGTTTTTTTGCTTGCACGAATATTCAATATCAGACAACTCGTAGGCGAAAGAATATAAGGACGGTAGACTTGAATCTATATGATAAAGTAAAGGGAAAATTATATATAATGACCAACTAATCAAATCAAATTAAATGTTATAAGCACATTTTGATTTAATTGTGCACCTTAGCAAACTGTTTGCCAATCATCTCTCTCCCTCAAACTCTCGCTCGCCACTCTCCTTCTCTCGCTCCATCGCTATCTTTTATACAAATACAAGTGTATAAAATGTGCTAATCGTATAAAGCGAGAAAAAATTATATATATATACATATATTTTCGTTCCCCTCTCCCAGATCTCGCTCGCCACGCTCTCAGATCTCACTCACCACCCTTGCCTCTATCGCTTATACAAACTGAAACGATATGTATAAATTGAGTTTCTGTTTGTATAAAGCGAGAGAAAATTGTATATACACTTGCAAATATATATATATATATATATATATATATATATATATATTCATCTTATACACTTATAATTATACAATACAAATATTCCACTGCTCAATTTTCTTTTGTCTTTCTCTCTTTCTCGTTTTATACATACACAGATTACACAATTGATTTGTATACAACTACTTTCTTTTGTATATGTATAGCGAATTATTCAACTGGTTTCTTTGTATATGTACAGTGAATTATACATATTTATGTTTGCTACGGACATGCAAACTTTGCTATAACATAAAAATATGAATTTTGTGTTTGCTATATGTGAAATTGCTCTAAAATAATTAGTATACAACAAAAATAGCTGTATTTTTATTGCATAAAAAATAGTAAACAGTGATAGAAAATATATACTATTATACATTATGATACACTCAAAAAGCTGAATATAACTTACTTATACATAAATTATATATTGACTATGTATTACAATATATTCAAAAAGCTGAATATATATAGCTCAATTATAAATTACATAAAAAATTATCAATAGAGGCAATTAAGAGTTAATTATCGCTAAATATGGATTTTGAGCGGCAATTAGCACTCTTTGTATATGTCCCTAAATCCTTTAGCGACATTGTTTCTAATGACAATTAACTAATGCCGGTAAAGAATTTAGCACTCTTTATTAATGTCAATATTTATTGCAGCTAAAAATAATTTTTATTATAGTGATACATCAATTATATACTGATTATACATAAATTATACACTGACTATTCCATCCTCCCAACTTAATGTTGCTATAGTGAATATTATGCTATACAAATTTGTGTATTAGATGAGTTTTAATATAAGTACCATCTCCTTACACATTACCATGAATTTGTAGAGTATTCTATCTAGATTCAACTATATATATTTTCTAAAGATTATCTTCAGTAGTAGTATATACATATTTTTTTCCCTTCCATTTTCATTTCAAACAACAGTCGGAACTTTGTTATACCTTTAATTTGTCAAGAAATTTGCCTAATATTTCAGAGATTTAGCTAATATTTTAGTAGCAATTTATGTTTGTCAATACATTTTTGATAACAAAATCCAAGATAGTGTTTTAAAACAAATAACTATGCTTTTGTAAACTTGAAAAATAACTAACGAATATAAATAAATATAAGATCTTTGAGTATTGTTGTCTTAGTATTGTATGAGAAGTTCATTCTATCCCATAAAGAAGCTAAGGCTGATATTATCGTTGGCGTGTATATATATAGCATGTTACCTGCATTGCTTTGATTGCTTTTATATTGATTTATCTGCAAATTTAATAAAAGATCTTTCTTCGTTTGGTCTAACGAAGATTGATGAAGAAGTATATATGATCTGAATTTGCAGAGAACCAATATAGAAGCAATCGAAAGCAACTCAGGTAACATGTTATAGTCCTTTTGCATACTTCTCATAATAGATGGTATAGACAACTCGTTCCCAAAAAAATTAATTTGTGTCTGTTGCATTTCAGGTGGATACTACTATTTTAGGTCTGGACAACGACATAGCTCAAGAGAACCTTTAAGACTTTGGTTGTGAAGTTATTTCAGTGAAACTTCCGTTAGAATGTGAGTAGGTAGATTGTTCAATCATTAACATTTACAATTTTCATGTCACACTCCAAAATGTATTACTTTTGGAGTATCTGGCATGCATTCATCGTCATTTTTAAGTGTCTGGGTAACATATATTACAGGTCTTGGCTAGCTTCTAGTTTAAACTTTTTTTATACGGAATATGTTTTTTTTTGCTTAGTATTATTACTAATAGAGGTATTACTAAGTTCAGGTGCAAGCTTATTTATTTGATTACTACTGGAAGGATATTGGTATAATTGAAGCTTTATACCGTGCCAATTTGGGCATTACACAAAAATCAATATCAAATTTTAGATACCACCAACTAATAGTTTTCTGCACTTAATTACATAGTCTGTTAGCACTAATATTATTGACTTAAATTTCCCTGAAGCATCATTTTATTGGAGTTAATGCATTCACATCCAGACGAATGATGACAAAATGCTTCTGTATGCAAAGGGTAATGTTCCAATTGATATCGACAAAAATTGTCACATAAAAAAAGCTATTATCGACAAGAATGCTCATATAGGGCACAATGTGAAGGTTGGCTACCTAAAGTTTTCTAACTTCTAGGCAACATATAGTCGTAAGTGTCCAAACTTCTCTTGTCAGTATATTTTTTCCTTCTTATTTTCGACAATACACATGAGATTGAGATCGAGTCTCTAGCATGAGATTTTTGTATCGTCAGATTATTTACAATGACAATATTCAAGAAGGGATTCAAACGGATACTTTATTAAGAGCGGAATTGCAAATGTTATCAAGGAAGCAGTAATTACAGTGATACCATCATCTAAATTTTTATTTATTATTTATTTTGCCAAACAACCATGAGTTAAAAAGGATTTCTGCACTCGTTCAACCTGACCTTTTTAGTTTCTTGGTAACAAGTCAATGAACCAAAAAAATTGCTTTGTGTTCTTGAAAGTTGAATATAATTATGTTAGCTCCGGAAAAATATGAAGTACTACATCCTTTTATTTTCTCTGTTCATGTTCGTAATATACGAACCCTCTATGGTTATCCATATAACAAGACTGAGGGCGTTCCCACTCAGGAATTTTTCTATTATCATAATTTGAACTCGAGATCACTAATCATGGGAAAGACAAGCCTAGTTAACGCTTACTTTCATTGCTTCATATTTGAAATTTCATAACCACAAATAAAATCAAACAAAGTATATTTTAAGTCCACAACAAAATAGAGATTCCTCACTATTGATGTACATGGTCATTCACATTTGCTGCCGGGGAAGGATAGCCCCCACGGGGCGATGCCCTGGTGCTCCGGCGGTGGCTGCTGCTCTGGTAGTCCATCCTTTGTGTTGCTGCCATTATAATTTCAACACATCAAAATGGTATTAAAAAACACATATATGATATACATACTATAGTTTAATACTCATGTGAAGAAATTATGGTACGAGATCACTGAAAGATTCAGAATTTGAAGTTTAGTATCATGTGAAGAAATTATGGTACGAGATCACTGACAGATTCAGAATTTGAAGTTTAGTTTCAAACAGAGAGAGATCAAGAGTAATGATTTAAAAAAAAGAAGGGGGAAGAGACATTACACCTTGAGTACTTGTAGAGAAGGCTAAGAATATTCTTGTTGCTTCACCATATTCACACCAAGAATTCATGGACAACACAAAGAACACCATCACTAACAAAACACATGTTGTGCCTTTGTTGATAGACATGCTTAATTTCCTCCTCTTCCTTACAAAAACTATATAAACTTGGCCTCCAAATAAGTTCTCTTTATAGCAAGATTATTCACATTAGGGGTTTACGTCAAATTAATGAATATAATAATCAGTTACATAGATAGAAGTGGACTCATACTTGTTTATGCCATATGACATATACTCTTTTCGTTCCATTTTATGTCAAAGTAACTTTTTTTATGATAGTAACATTCAAGTCAATCTTCACGTAACTCATATTACCTCCCATGAGCATCAGATAACTCGACCCACTAAAGCAAGAAATAGATTTAAATAACCACCCTACCTACTGTAATGTCAAATCCTTTGACTTTGATACTAAAAATTAGAAATTATTTTTCTCATTTTTAAAAAACGATTTGAGTTATTTTTCCTTTGAATACACCCAAAAAGTCAATCTTTTCTGCTTTTTCTTTTCTTCGTTTCCCCTTCTTTTTCTTTGTTAAGGAACCCACGATTGTGACTAATGGAATACATAATATTCTATCCTAAATTGAGTCTAAAAATTTGACCAAGTTTAGTTACTTTTTTTTTTTCATTTGAAAAGTCTACTAACTTATGCTACATAATGTTATTTTTAGTTTTCATTTTTGTAAAAATTGAGTTACATACGTTGTGAATATAAAAATATATTGTCTGATCTCCTAAATGTATTTACAACCAAACATTTTTAAAATATATGGTTTATAATTTTGAAAATTAAATAATTACCTTTATTAACGAATAAAGATGATTTGACAATACAATAACTTACTCTTTATCTTGTTTTTATTGTATTTAATCACTATATTATTCTGAGATAAGTGTCAAAAAAACACATTTAAGCTATATATATAATTTTTAGTTTCATATCTAAACTATTGAAAGTTTAAGTTTCATATCTAAATTATTACTTTTTATTTTGAGAAACACACCTCTCTTTTATACTACTCTCATATGGTATGTGTAATACATACTCTCTTTTATACTACTCTCGTGATGTGTGTATATATATATATATATATATATATATATATATATATATATATATATCCCGCACCAAAAATGCACATACACTATGTATATCGTGATATATTTTTTAAAAATAATTCATAATTATGAATTAACTCAAATATATGTTGTTTAAAAACTATTTCAATTTCATAAACAAGATACAATATAATAAATTTAAATATATTTTTACGATCAATTTTACTAATATAAAAACAACAACAAAAAAAGATCTTTATAAAAATATCCCCCAATTTAAATTACAAAGGGTTATGTTCACAAAGTACAAGTACATATATAAATGTATATATCATTCAACATCCGAAATTGTGTTCCATAGAAACTATAAAATTTTGTACAAGCTTCATATTTTATCTATAAATAATTTCTTAAGACTTGAATAAGCTCACGTTCTTAACATAAAGAGAATTCATAAATTCAAAATTCTAACTAAAGGATATGATTCAATACCGCACCTTCAAAAATGTTTCCCAATTTTGATCTTCGAGCTTTTCCTTATTCTATCATGGGTGGTGGCGTTGGACTAACCCTGCATGTCATAAAGAAATACTACTCTACTATTAGCTAGCGTTTGGCCATAGATATTCAAATATTTTTGGCAAATATTATTTGGATGAAAATTTGGGTGAAATTTTACCATGTGTTTGGCCATAGAATTTGAGAAACATCTTTCATTTTTTTAAGAAATATGATTTATATCCATAAGTTTTTAAAACTATCAAACTAACCATAAATTTATATTACATAGCACAATAGAAATCTCACGTAACAAGATTTATGACTTCCGCAACAAATCAACAAAAATCATTACCGTAAATATTCGTATAGTGAAAAGGTCTTCGTACAAATCATGATAATGAAAATACAACTAATATAAATTCGGGAAAAAAAAGAGAAGAAAACAAAAGGAAATAAATATTGCAATCACAGAAGAACCTATGCTTTCTAAACTGAAAGAGTTCAACCTATTCTTTAATATAATCTTCCCACATTTTATGATCAATCTCTTCTCGATGAGCTTGCATTTTCGAATCAGATGATCGAGAAGATGAAGCGATGTTGTTACCCTGAGCCAATAGTTCGTCACTTTCATCAACAACCATATCATCATTTTCATATTCATCAAATATTCCATCACTACTTTGGTTTTCACGTAAAAATTTATTGATTGGTGTCAATAAATATATTATTTTTGTAAAATAAAAAGTTAAGGGTAAAAATTGAATTTCTAAAACTTTCCAAATAATGAAATTTTGCCCAAATACTAGTTTTTTCTAGTATTTGGGAATTTGGAAAATTTGCCAAAAAAATTTGCCAAATAATAGAAAAGTATGTGGACAAACAAAATTTGCCAAGTTTTTTCCCAAGTTTGACTTGCAAAATTTATGGCCAAACGGGCCATAGAGATCTTCTTTCAATAAAACAATATAAGTACGAAAAAATAATTATAGTAACAAAATACGTAGTGTCGATAACCAGGATTTGGTGAAGGTGAAGGATATAGTTTATTCGACATCTCTCTATTACTGCGACCTTTGAAATTGACAGTTGAGGACAAGTACAAGTTTAAGTTTAAGTTCCTCGATTCGTTTGATAGATATAATGATAAAATAAGAAATATTACTAGGAAATCAAATAAAGTAGTAGCAATTCTCTTCATTTTAATTAAAATTGAGTGTTTTTGAGATATATGGATTGTAGACTTGTAGTTGAAAGGAAAAAGACTCACATTTGGGAATTTTATTAATATAAAGTATTATTTCTAAAATACTTATATTTCAATAATGCCTTGTTGTACTTGTGGTAAACTCATAAATTTAGTCAAACCTCTCTTTGTGTGAACGGAGAAAGAAAAAAAAGGTGCAATGCACCTATTGCTATTATTTATTTTGGTTTTGAGTGCCAGTATTCGCATTAAAATTAGATTATTTCATATTATCACCGCGTAGCATTTCATGTGGAGGAAAGCGCTTCGTACCAAAAATCTTTTTTCATATTCAAGGCTCGAATTCGAGACTTCTTATTAAAGAAAAAGTTGTCTCATTCACAATATCACATCTTTTGATGGTTATATTACAATTAGTATTAATGAACTTGTTAGGCATAATAATTCAACAGAGTTAAATTCATCATATTATCATTATGGTGCATTGTACTCGAAATTAGTGATGTACCCTGTTGATGCGATGAGAACTTGTAATATTGTGTGATTATTTTATGTGGATGCAAGTTTTCGATTTGATGTAAACGACTATTGAAGAAAAAGTGTTGGTCTGCTTTGTTAAATATTTCTTAATGTATGCATAATTTAGATAATACATAACTTGTAGGGGTGAATTTTTATATAGCTTCAAAGGGCACAAATATGTTACCTTCATGTATATATATATATATCTCTCTCTCTCTCTCTATATATATATATATATATAAAATTGCTATAATATTAAAGAAGAAAAAAGTGGATACAATTTTCATTAATTATTATCGATAAAAATCATTAAAAATTATTTAGAAATAATATATATATAAAAAAAAAGGAATAAAACTACAAAATCATCAAATTCAGGATCAGCCTTCTTCCTTATTTCATGATCATTGGGGGTGGACTTCTAAATCTGCATTAAACACAAAAATAATAACTTAATGTTAGAATTTTTCATTAAAAAAAGTACTTTCTTCGTTTTAATTTATTTATTATTTTTCAATTCTTGACAATATATTTAACTAATATTTAAAGCTAGTTAAATGAATTAGATCAACGGAACCTTTTTAAAAAATTAAAATTTAGATATTCAAAAAAAATATCTATACGTACTGATGAGTATTAGTATTTCGCATTGGAGAAGGATTGGGTTTGAGTGTCTGCCTGATGCTGCGGCCTCGCACCTGACTCGTCTCTACGAAATCGGACAAGTTTAATATCCTCGATTCGCTTTGCGTACACAATGATAAAATAAGAAATATTACAAGAAAATTAAATATACTAGTACAAATTTTCTTCATTTTTTTTCCTTACACCTTATATGTCACACAAAATTAATGTTTGTGTTAAAATTGAGAAAATTGGTGTTTATTTGTGATTTGATATTTTGGAGTTGTAATTTATATACATATTTCTTAAAGTATCCATTTGGCCATTTTCATTACGCGTTGTTGGACTTTACCAAATCTATATATTTTGAGTCAAGACACTTCATTTTTTAATGGAAAATGTATAGTCAAATAAGACAACGATAGTTGATATTCATAAATTATGTGTAATGACAATAATTTTATTTTAAGAGACTGTTTGTTTGAACTAGGAAGAAAATTATGACCACTATAAGTAAGTGTGTATAAAATCGAATCAAATTGTAAATGAAGTCAGGTAAAAAATGAAATAACTAATAATCTACTTTGACTTGGTTTGGTATTTGAAAAAAATACGATTATATTTGGATTGATGTGGTTCTAACTAAAAAGAAGTCCACCTCAGACCAACCTAACTGACATTATTTATATAATTTCTTTTAAAAAAATTTATACATAAAAGTATTTACTTTGATGTAATTTTTAAATATTACTTATATATTTTCATAATTTTTATCTCTTAACGTATTCTTCAAGTTTTTTAGACTTATAATTTTGAATGTTCTAATAAAGGTTATAGTCTATAGATATTAGTAACTCTTACAAAGCTTAATCCGAAATCAAATTTATAGTAATGCTAACAAAATAAATTAATTTAATACTAAGAATGACAATAATATTAAAAATTTGTTCTTTAGTTTTACACTGATTTAGACATTTAAAATATATAATCTAATTTTAATTTTACTTTAATGTTTAATTATGGAATTAATACTTCTTAGACTTATTTTAGTATGCTTTAATACTTTTGAGTTATGATCATTTTCATTATGACTAATCAATTTGCAATATTTATTTAATATGATTTAAATATTAATTTTATTAAATATTTAAGTGTCATTACTCATCTCATGTTTTGTGTTATTTTCTTAAGAAACACCTTAGATAGTTGTATTTTAATTGGCTGAAAGAAATATATAAAACACAAGTTAATTATATATTTATATGAATACTTTGCCGTGATAATCCAAAAAACTGGAAAAAAATATGAGATTTATTAGTTTGGTTTGATTTAAAACTTCGACATAAATTATTTCGTTTGGTATTTGAAAAACACGCACCAATCTGAAAAAATACAAGGTTGAAAAATCTGAAAAACTCCAGATTTTATTAATTTGGTTTGAATTATAAATTTAAATATTTTATATAAATAATTTAATTTAATATTTAAAAATCCGAATCAATCCGATCTTGTACAACAATATAAGGTGCTAATGGTTTGCTTTGATACGTTATTTTTAAGAAATATATATCATATACTAATTTCTCGTTTAGTCAATCATATATGGAGTATTTACTTTCATATACTTCTTACTTTATTCCTTTGAATTGCTTATAAATAGTGATATGATTTTCTATTTGAATCAATACAAAAATCAATGTATAATATAAAGAATTATAATTTATTCTCACCATAATTTTCTTTCTAGCATAATATCCTTGATTTTGTAATCGAAATCTCTAACTAATTAAAAATAGAGCAATTCAATGATTGAAAACAAAAAATAAAGGTAAATACACAGTAAAAAAAATAACACAATAATCTATAACCTCCGCATGCCACCTGGCCCAATCATAGTAGAATATCCAACAAATTAAGCATTCAATTATTGGTTCTTCACAAGCTCCCTTATTTACTTATCAACGGTGGTGGAGTATAGTCACTGTGTAAACAATAAAAATGTAAATATGTTAGATAGATCTATGATAAAAGAGTAACCAAAAAAATAATTTTAAAACGATGAATAAGTATTTCTTAATCAATAATTAGATGCATACACATGATCACGAGTATTTGCAGTTGGTGAAGGGTTGATATTAATCGGAGTTTCACGATTACTGCGACCTTGTATAACACCTTTGAATTTAGTTGAAGATAAGTTCTCCATGTCCAAAAACATCCTGGCTTCACTTTGTAGACACCATGATATAATAAGAAAATTTATAAGAACAATATAGAAAGTATAAGGAATAGAAACCTTGTTCATTTCTTGATTACAAATTGTCAATATAATCATGTATAGAAGTAGCTAGATGTGTTTGTTATATATAATAATGTTTATGGTCACATCACACACACACACACATATATATTATTATTATTACTATATAGAAGCGTGATAGAGGAGGACGACCAAGGCTATTTTGGTAGTTATGTACTATATACAAGGGCAAATTGGTCATTTTGGTCAAAGACAAATTTCTTTGACTAGCTTTTTGGCCTTTCTAGAAGACTCGTGAAGTCATTTCTTCTTTCCAACAATGAAGAATTTCCAGAAGACTTGTCCGAGTTTCTTTCATCCAAACTTAAATTTTTTAATTTTATAACTTAACTTCATCGATACCGTGGTTATTATTCTACCCACTCTATCTTCTATGTTCTCTTTGATTTTTCATTGGTACAAATTAGTTTTCTCTCTAAATATTTTCTTAATCTTGTTTTGGTAGTGTTCAAAATTTTCAATAAGTACCTTGTGCCATAGGCATACAAAGCGAGGTAAGTTTTTTCTCCTATATGGTGAAAAATTCGCATCTACAAATGTTCATATGCTATTATTAAAATAAGTTTCAAGCTTTTTCTTTATAGATGTTTGAACTTAAGACCATGATTTGCAGAGGTTGTGTCTTCTAGCTCAAGCTAAGATATTTCGCTAAAGTAGATAACATTAATTTTTCGAGTTGGGATTTCAAATACTGCTTTTCAATCTCAAGAATGTTAAAATTATCGGCTGCCTTATACATGGTTGGAGGTGTGGTCTGAAGCAGAGTTTTGTAAGCTTTTCGAACCTTTGAGGTTTATATTAAAGAATACAGTGGTTTTGCAAAAGCTTGTTATCATAACAAAGATAAGAAAATGTTTCACTTATTTAAACAACTGTGCGTTCCGGCATTCATAACGATTGACTAAGAACTTGTTAGACAGTCAAAAATCATCAACAAATTTCGTGATCGTTTATCAAGAGATTGCTTAGCCAACCATTATAAATAATCACGAAATTTGTTGTAGTGTTTCTAGCCGCTGCAACAAATACATATTTATCAACAAAATATAAGGTGTATCTAGCGATTAAGAGTTGCTTTTTGTAGTAGTGTTCTTATTAGGATCATTATGTATGAACTACAACTGAGTTAGAGTTAAGTTTTGATAAGAAAAGTTGGAAGCTGTGGGCATGCTAATTGAAAAACCGCAAGTATCGACTATCGTGAAACAAGCACTTGATAGTTGATCCTGATCTTGTAGGGTTGGTCTTAAATATCTCAGGATACTTAGGCTATAAGATGGATTCAATAGTTTTTTCTACTGTGGAAATATTGAGAACAGATTTATTCACAACTCTTTTTGGACTTGGATATTGGGCAAACATCCATAGTTTCTAGCACTATTTGAGTATCTGACTATCCAAATGGTTGCTGGATTATTCCAATCCTCTGGATGTCCTGCAGTAGTTGCAATGGTTGGGAATTAGTTTTGCAAAGAAACGGTTATTTATAATGGGTATTTAGAATTCTCACACTTCTGTTGGGATATTACGGGGTCATTAGTCGCATCAATATTATTGAAATACAAATGGGTTGGTCGGTGATTGTTCCTGCTATCCTTATTGCTTTTAGTGTCATGATAGTGTTCCTTTTGTTACCCGTTTATCCGAAATCCATTGAATGCAATAAAGATGAAGTGCTATCTCTAGGAAAAGAAGACGAGGAAGTGAATGAACCTCTCTCGAGATCAAACAGAGAAAGAAATCGGCCGTGGGTTTTAGTGAAGCACGGAGGATTCCCGAAGTTGTGCCATCTGGTCTTTGACCTTTTTTTTTGGTGGCTTACACATTTCTCTAATGTGGTTGTCGTACAACATTAACTATTCCATGCTGCAGGAAAGGTCAAAAGTATTGTTGCACTTGGCTGAACTGGTTGAGAAATATAATGATCAAATTGCAACGTTTGAGACTTGGGACACTGAGAATCCATATGAACAGACTGTTATGATTGGAGTACGCTGGTTGTACATCCCCGTTATTATGCTGGTAAGTAATAAATTCAACTAGAAAGAAAGTCTATCATCAATTATTTCTTCTCCCTGAAAAAAAATTGTTTCTACAGGCTAGGCAGATAAAATTCTTGATATGACTAATCCTGCTGAAGGACCATATTGTATTCAAACGTTGCATGAACTGATTGAATTTGTTGGTTAGATTATCTCATGAAATTTTCCTCTCATCGTGTTCTCTTGGAAGATGAGCTCTACTTTCACTTGTGGCAGAAATATCGTGTTAAAAATGCTGAGCAGACCCCTTTAACTACACTGTATGTAGAAAATCTGTTGTAGGAGGTAGCATCAAAATTTTCTCTTTTACTGCCCAAAAGATTCGTTTTGCACAGTAAGTCAAGTTTCAGTCTTTTTGGTATCGTATCTGAGTGAAAGAATATGTTTTTTTTCTTTTCAATTTTAGAAAAATATTCCACAACAGTTGAAGTTTTTCATTGCTTCTTATCAAACAACAACATATTCAGTGTAATTTGATGAGTGGTGATTGGGGAGGATAGTGTATAAGCAACCTTATCATATAAGTTTGATAATATGTTTTTATTTGAAATTAATTCTTGATTCTTGAATATATGATTTAAGTATGAACTTGGAAGCAAAGAATCAATGCTAATTCAAGAGAAGGGAACTGTTGAATGAATAACTATTAAGTTCATATGCCGGATTACTACTAAAAAGATATGCTAAAAATAAAAAGATCCTCTTTATCACTCAAAATCACAACTTTTTTCATCGGTTAATTTTAGCACTTTTTTAAAAGATATATAATGGATCTTTTATTACAATCTGTTTGTTCTTGTAATTTTTGAACTATATAACCCAAAGATAAATGGATTATTCCTCACCTTTTCCAATTCCATGGATATTTGCTGTCATTCCCATACCTTGAGAAGGTATATGAGCCTTATACTCATGGTTGTGTCCGTGAGCTTACAAGTGTCTGAAGAAGTTTGCTTATGTCTGTTTCTTATAGAGCAATCATATTTGAGTAGATCTTATTGAATCCTGATGGTTGAGTTGTCAAGAGGCCACAATTCATATTGATATGAGTTAGGTCTATTCATTTCTTCACCGTCATCTCCTCAAAACTCCTCTGCTCTTCTGGTATTTCTTTTTCAATAATAGATGTAGATATTGAAAATTCAAGTTCATTTATTTTCCACCTCTCTCTCTCTCTGGTTTATGGTATGTATGCATTTATCAACTTTATTTTTTCAAGTTTACCTATTCTAATTTACGATAGAGCTATCTTTTTTTTTTCTTCTTTACTCAGTAATAATTAGAAATTGAATTTGTATCTGAATTGCAGTTAGCTTTAACTCAGTAAGAACTACATTGAGGTACAATGTACCATATAAAGTCGGGGTTTCTTGATTGACATACGACAAATGGAGAGCTCTGACTATGCATCGGTCTCTCACCAAAAAGGTATGGTAACCTCAAAAAAACTTTCCTTGAATCTGAAGACGAGAGTACTTCAATAAAGAAAATTCGTGAGCCTGTTGGCCAAGACCATTAATAGGTTTTGGTTGAATAACCAATGTATAGTCATTCTTGATTATATCCATTAATTTCCTTATTTCGTATCATAGAATAAGAATCTATACTAAAAAAAATATTTGCGAGGTTATAGTTAGCAGATACTCTTAGTCATGGATATACTATAAGCTTCCACAAATGTTAAAAAAGACATCTAATATGTATGTGACAAAGGATCAATTGTACATGTAATGGTAAGTCCCAAATCTTACAAATTATATCAGAGACAATTAAAGTTTGCCCTTAATTAGCTGTAAACACTCGAGAAAATTTATTTTGATACCATCATCTTTATATTGGCATTTTGTGATATAGCTTAATATCCAATGGCACTATCATGATAGCTAATTTATGTCTTCCCTTCCTCATATTACTTGCCACTGGACTCGCTAATGGGTTCAAAGATTAATAGACAATTAAAATCCTCATTGTGGTCCATTTAAATCTAAAGAGTATGCAAGAGTGATGTGGTTTGTGATGTTACTTTTTGAAAATTGTATCTTGATTAATGTGTTTTACTTTATTATTATCCAGTTTGTTCAAGTTGTGTGATATATTTAGGTGGAATGCTTTCGATTTTTAGCCCTCAAAAGAAGATGGTTGTGTTATTCTTCAATATATAGAATCAGAAGTTGTTATCTTGAGTCAATTGAAGCAAGTTTCCAAGGTGGAAACTGGAAATAATCTGTCAAAACATAAGAAAGTTCAAAAACTTGTTATGTAACAGTAGTTAGAAGCTTTAAGTCGCACATATATTTTTGTCTAATGTATGTAAAAAATATAATTAGATCCAAAGTGTATATGAACTTAAACAATTATTTGTTTAATCAAATATGCTGCATTAGTATATTTATCAGATCAACAATAAAGTTTCCTAATGCATGTAATACTTTTAATCTCTATATTTGAATTGGATGTCGTTGAATTAAATTAATTAAATTTCCTTTTGCTAAAGGGCTGTTGCACATGTAATTGTATATATGTAAGTAGTAGTGTTGGGCCCGTGCTTAGCACGGGCACATGCCTATCTAGTATATATATATATATATATATATATATATATATATATATATATATATATATATATATATATATATATATATATTAAATTAAAATATCAACATCATTTTGTGTTACAGTTCACTTGCCTCCCATAACTTTTACCAATTGATCATGATGTCATTGGTTGGAAAAAAGGATGTTTATTTTTACACGATATCTGAAAACATAATACATAAATATATTTTTTAATTTAAACTCAGCTATATATATATATATATATATATATATATATATATATATATATATATATATATATATATATATATATATATATATATATATATATATATATATATATATATATATATATATATAAGGTTTTTTTATTTGAGTTGCGCACAAGTAGATATTTAAATTTGTATAAAGTTAAATAAACACACACGTTCTACGTGATATTCTACATGACAATTTCATTCTACGTGATGTTTGATGTGTAGTATGTCACGTAGGACTTATGTATCTATTTCTTCAACTTTATACAAGTTAAAGCGTCTACGTGCAGATCCTAAATTGAAGTGCATAAATTTGAAATAAAACCAAGTTAAAGAACACATTTATGAATTATATATTTTCTAAAAATTTGAATTGTAAATACGCAAGAGACCTCACTTTTTCGAAATGATTTGGTATTTTTGTAGTCTTTTATAAACTTATTTTTAGTTTATGTATTTTTTATGAAATATTCTTCATTTTTTTAACATAAATATTTTTTAAAATATCATTTTTTTTTCTATTTTATTTGTAAATAATCATAATAGATCATTTTCGCAATTTCTTTTAAGTCATTTTGTTAATTTTTATTATTTTTAAAATTAGACCCTACTAACTTTAGTGTACCCTAGACTTTTTGAATTTTAAGTCCCTACAACATGCATAAGTTTGATTTTTGTTTGTTTGAGAAAAATAAAAGCTACGCGGTTTTGATTATTTCTTTTGCATGTACGTTGACATATTCCATTGTCTCAGTAAACTAATTAAATAATATACTGTTAATTAATTTAACAAAATTATTTGAAGTAATAGAACTCTTTCAAAGAACAGGCATGAAAACATATAATCAAGATATTGTTTGCCTTCTACAGATTAATTACTTTCTTCGTTCACTTTTAATTGTCATAGTTTTTTTTAGAGTCAAACGATAAGAATTTTGACCAACATTTTACTAAAATTTACTTTTTCATAATATTAATATGCAAAAAGTTGCAATTTATAGTACTTTTTGTATAACTTGTGAATATCTTTTTCTGTTTAAAATATCAAATTAATGTAATCTAATTTAACTTTAAAAAATAATCAAATTAACTTTCGAAAAACGCGACATAGACAATTAAAAATGAATGGGGATAGTGTAACAACCCGAAAATGACTATGCTAAGTAATGCTTAACGTACCTAGAATGCCTAGAATAGACTGGGTTCACACAGATTGATGCGCTTGGAACCAGACCTCTGAACCTATGCATCAGCCAAAACAACCAACTTAGTGAGTTAGTTGAGTTAGGCAAGGTTGGGTCCAGGCATGTAGGGCACCCGAATATTAAGATTCACCCGAATAAGTTTTAACCGGACTTGGAAGGGGTAATCTTAAGTTTGGAGGGTC
Source organism: Solanum chilense (assembly GCA_032847665.1). Taxonomy (NCBI): domain Eukaryota; kingdom Viridiplantae; phylum Streptophyta; class Magnoliopsida; order Solanales; family Solanaceae; genus Solanum; species Solanum chilense. The sequence continues at coordinate 4,870,449 of CM064974.1, read as the reverse complement.
TAAGGATAGTATTGTAATTATCCTAAATATTTAATTAAGTAATTAATTAATGAAAATAGTGGACAATTCGGGTAGGGTTGACCCGAATTGACCCATTTTCGCGAGTTAGGCTTCACCCGGGTTCAATCTTTGGTGGAAGCAATGTTACATTGAATTATTTAATATTATTTATCTGATTTAAGTAAGGGCATGATGAGTCATTTTACCTAAACCTTAAAAAATTTAGATTTTTAATTAATAAATAATAAGGAGTCATAGTTTAACTAAATCTTCAACTAAAACTCCTACACTTACTCTCATCTCTTTCCACTCTCATTCTCACAACTTTCTCCACTCTCCTCTCACGTTATTTATCAGCAAAAAGAACAAAAAAATCAAAGTTCATCACTTGAAGAACTTGCACACGAAAACTCAAAAGAAAAGCTAAACTAAAAACAAAAAGCAAAAACATTGTTCTTGACGGGTTGTGCTTGAAGTTTGGTGGTGAGGCTTTGGTATCGTGGAGTTGGCTGCCATTGGATCATATTTGAAAGGTGTTAAACGACGAAAAAAAGGTATGGGTTTCTTCCTCTTGGTCCCTTTCCCAAGAGACCCTTAAGATTCAGTGGAATTCTAAACCGAAAACTAGGAATGTTTCCCTTTGCATGTACCTGTCACTAGCTCCCATCGAATTTGTAGGTTGGGTATGTTTTGCTGGTAGAATTTAGAGATGTGATGTGTTTTCATGATAATTATGTTCAATTATGTATGTTAGGATTTATGTGAGTAATAAGCATGCTTTTCGAAACTATGTGTTAAACGTGTGTGTGCGCATTGTGTATGCTGTGGCTTTGGTCATGGGTTGAAGTGTGTAATATGCATGTTAAATTCTTGTGTTTTGTATGCAATTACTGGAAGTAAATCGTGATGTTCATAAGTGGTGTAATGTTGCTGAATTGAGTAAAAATCTTGATAAAATGTAACCACGAAAATGCACAAAATAAACGTACGATATATCCAATGAATTGTCCAAAAATCTAACGTATAAAATGTTGAGGGAATGGACTGGAAACTGTGATCAAATTTCCAGATTTTCTGGAAATTTGGTTCGGCCAAGTTACTGAAAATTTTTTTGAGTTTTTTTTTTAAAAAAAAATAAAATGTATGAGGTCAATGGGGATTGAACCCAAGACATCACCATATGCAAGCTATTAAAAATTCTATAAAAAAAATGAGGTAAGGGGGATTCGAAATGGGGTAAGGCTCAAGTGAAGGAATGAAAGAGGAAAAGAATAAAAAAAATGAGGTGTGTGGGGATCGAACCCACAACCTCTTGGATAGTTAGGGAGATAGGAGAAAAATGAAAGAAAAATTAAATGAGTGGTGTGAGAATCGAACCCACAACCTCTCAGATAGGTGAGAAAGTTAGGAGAAAAATTAAAGAAAAAATAAAATGAGGTTTTGGGGGATTGATCCCACATCCTCTTGGTCTCCATCGAAAAAGAGAGGAAAGAAAAAGAAAGGAAAAAGAAGTGTAGGTGTTGGGATTCAACCTCAAGTCTCCAAGCTGAAAAATATAAATAAAAAATTTAATATGAGACTAAGTACTGCTCAAGGGATTCGAAACTGAGTTTCCTTGCCAATTCCGTATTGATACATAAGTTTTACGTGAATAAATATTTAATGAATGTTGCCCATAAGAATCAAACTCGAAAACTTGGCATACTTACAAGATGCATAAGTCTTGTACCACATAATCTTGGGTAAGTATGAGTCACTTAGACGAATTATAAATGAAGCCTCATGGCTTGTACGTATGGATTCATAAGTCCAGCGTACGTTTAAAAGTAAGTGAACCTAAGATGTATGTGATGAATTGATGTGACTCCAGGGGGGTTAAGTAAGAATGTGAAACACACTAAAAGTCGAAGTGCATTGGCATATGACGAAATGAACATTCACGTAATAATGTGAGTAATTATGTTATACTATGATGCTAATGAAAATAGTGACAACATGACTATAGGCTAGTGCAAGTTAGACAAGAGGCATCAACGCCTAAAAATCAATGTCACTAAATGAAATTTCTAAGAGAGTATATTTATGTTAAATGATGAATAAGCAAAGAAAGAGTGGCTACATGAGGATAGGCTAGTACAAGTGACACAAGTTGTATCTACGCCTAGAATCAATGTCCCTCAATGTAAATTCCAAGAGAGCATATGTATGTTATACGATGAACAAATAATGAAAGGTGAGTAAAGATCAAATGAAAAGATGTTAAGAAAGAACAGGGTGACACCACAATATGATGCTAGTGCAAGTGAGACAAGCTGTACCTACGCCAATATAAGGTCACCAAAAGTACTCACCTAAGAGAGTGTTGAATATTAAGAGACAAGTCTCAATCACACTCTATATGTAAGTGTAAGGACAATTCACACTTAGTACGTAAAGAAGGGATGATAAATCATCTAATGAGCTATGACTACCTCATACTAGAAGCAAACTTCGATGATGTATAAGTTGAATGTAAATGAGAACTTTAGACGGAGCACCGATAGGCTATTTATGAGTGGGGATGCCTTCTTTCGGGAAGGACGGAGGTTCACGTAATTCTCATGAGATGAGACTGTCCACCAAGGTGGGTATGGGTCTTCCTAAATCTCCTAGTCTTTGAACTATGCTGCCAACATAGGGAACTAGCCAGTGGTTTTCCACCTAAGCGAGCTAGGGATGTTTTGGCTTCACCTTGGCCATTGCTTACCTCTTTTCGATGTGGGAAAGACATCGGATTTCATGATGCTCACATGATCTATGTCGGTTAAAGTTGAAGTTCCTCAAAGTATGAAAGATAATGAAATGAATGATACCAAATGTGTTTGGATAGGATAATCAAGAGGTGAACTAGACTCAAGTAATGACACTAGGTCATTCTTGGTCATTGCACAGTAAACCCGATGAGAGTCTTAAACAACATCCTAAGTATAAATGGTGTTCACACCAGCCTACGAATGAATAAAAGTGAAGTATGTATGAATGAATGAAGCAGACTCTGTGTTTGTTAAAGAATGCTCCCTAGTTGAGGTCCCGTATGTTGAGCCCTCATTTTAGGAATGTTAAGTCTGTGATTCCAAGGTCTCACGGCATATGAACGAATGATATGTAATATATGTACTTGCTATATGAAATATGTTATGTGATGTGTGCAATATGAAAGAATGATGATGCATGTTACTCTCATAGCATGACTTTCCTAATATGATTTGGCAAGTCCAACTGACTTGGCTTTCCATAACTCATATCGTTAGGAGAGAGCTCTTCTTAATCATGTATGTCCTTGGTGTGTGCTTGCGTACACCCATACTTAGTCCAAGTGTGTACTAATCCCATACATTATACTATTTAGGTGCAGGTTCAGGAGGGTGTTGAAGACATTCATTGCAGCTGTTCGGACATCAGAGTTTTTCATACAGACTTGGTAGGTCCCCGTGCATTCGAGGATGCCTGCCGCAATGTTTCTAGTTTAGTAATAGGTTTAGGCTAGTGGAGCATGTTCCACTAGTATTTCCTTCCTATTTTGTTCAGACTTATGTAATGGTGTCATTTTGGCAATTGTTACTTATGCTATAAAACTATTTATTTCAAGATTGAATGATTCTTTATTAGATGGTTGATACACATGAGCAATGAACTTCTTTATACGCGTATGCATATTATAACTCTGAAGTTTATGTACACTTCAAACAAAATAAAAAGTTTTAATTTTTTCGCTAAAATTAACCTAACGATTGTAATGACGACGTAAGTAGGCTTGTCTGCGACCTCTGAGAGGTCAACGACACCGATTTCGGCTAGGATCTAGACCCCAATCGTGACAAATAATATATAAATTTCCAGCATTAATTAGGTTGGGTCAGTATTAATTTTACATTCAATTTCCACAGCCATAGTTTTCAATGATTTGTTTGAGAAACAAAAATTTTAGTTGTTTTTACCTTCTATTAAGGTTTGTCTTAACAATGTGATAAAATTTGTGGTTAAGTGAAGAAATCTTAATTACATCTCTCGTTAGTGATGAAGTCATCCTTGTTCAAAGTGATATCAAATTGACGCCCTTCGTTAAAAATTACTATGTATAGTAGGATTTAAAAAAATTATGTATAGACAAATATTGAAGTCTTTATAAAAAAAAATTAGAAAAATATTTGGGTGCTTCGAGGTGTCCGATCCATGGGTTAATATATAGAAAAAATAAGAAAATTACGTAATTCTTAAAAGTTGACACGTAAATGTGAAAGTATGTCTGAAAAAATGGTGGTACTACGTAATGTTTTCCCAACTCATTACAGAGGTCATTATAAAATTAAAAAAATTTAGGTGCTCCGAGCTCCAGATTCATGGACTAATACACATGAAAAATCAAAAACTTCACGTAATTTCTTAAAATTGGCTAGTAAATGCAAAATATGCCTGAAAAACACTAGGATTGTACATAATGCTTCCTCAACTCATTATGGAAATCTTCATAAAGTTTTCTTTAGAAAATTTTTAGGTGCTCTGAGACCCCAGATTCATGGACTTATACACACAAAAAACACAAGAAAGTCGCACAATTCCTAAAAGTTGGCTCATAAGTGCAAAAATATATATGCCTAAAAAAGCAGTCAGACAGTACGTAACTCTTCTCCAACTCATTACAAAGGTCCTTTCAAAGTTTTTTCAGAAAAGAATAGTGGGTGCTTCGAGGCTCCAAATTCATGGGCATCAATCCCCACTCCACTGATATGGAGAATTCCAGAACACGTATCAGAGAGTGCTCCAATGGCAATGGGGCACAATTGAGATAATTTCAACGATTAGAAAAGAAAAAGAAGAAGGTTAGTGTTCAATGAGCTCGAGATAGCTGCCTGATGAGAGGAAGGGACGCCGGGTACTGATACACACAAGTCACAAAATCCAAGTAAGTCATGTAATTCCTAAAAGTTGGCTCTTAAGACTAAAAATGGTGGGACCCGTAAGCTTCTCCAACTCATTACACATGTCCTCATAAATGCTCTGAGGCGCCAGTAACATTGGCTAATACACACGAAAAATTAAGAAAGTCGCGTAATTATTAAAGATTGACTCTAAATGCAAAAATATGCCTAAAAATGGTGGAATAGTACGTAATGTTTTCCCATCTCATTACGAAGGTCCTCACAAAAAAATTTCAGAAAAAAATTGGGTGTTCTGAGGCGCCAAATTCATACGTTAATGCACACGAAAAATCAAGAAAGTCGTGTAATTCCTAAAAGTTGGCTCTTAAATGTGAAAATACGCCTTAAAAATGGTGGGACTATACGTAATTCCTACATGTCATTTTTTCGTCTGATGTGGTGTCATACGTGGATTGTTCCATGTAGGACTGATGTGTCTATTTGTTTAAGTTTATACAAGTCTAAAGACTACTTGTGCATACCCTTTGAAGGACATAAATATGAAATAATGTCAAGTTAAATGGCACATTTATATATTATGTCCACTTTGTCTCATTTCGTGTGAAGGTGTTACTGTTCAAAAAGTTTGAGGTTTTTAATTATCAGTGTAAGTTTTTTAATATTCTTAAAAATATTTTGAAATTCATAATTATAAATTTGCTTTTGTCTTTGGTGATCCATTAATAATCAACTATTTCCGCTATACCAACTGCCCTTTCAAACCACAAACTGTGCCAACTAACATAGTACTACTAACTAACAACAAAAGAGGAAATTTTGGAACCAAAAAAGAAAAAGTTACCTACAATTTTTTTTTAATGAAAATCCCAAATTAATGAAAGAAAAAGGATGTTTTGTAAAGAAATTTGAAGATTTGTAATGTCAATGCACTGAAAATAAAAAAAATCTCCTCATTAGGTGCATTTTTTGTTTTTTAATTTGTTAGAAATGTGTATTCCTGTTTTAAGTTTTTTTTTTTTTTGGGTTTATTGTTGTTAATGGAACTTCTCTTCTACTTTTTTTCCAGAGAAAGAACAATTAGTGGATGATCAATCAAATTTTCAAGGGGCAAAGGCCCATCTTGAAGTGAGTTTCTTTCTTACTTACTCTCAATAGTTTAAAATTGAACCATTAGATCCGTATCGTGTTTTCAGAATCACTACAAAAGGAATCGTTACATTTCGAGTTCGTATGAGAGAGATATGATATTTTTAGTGTGTATGGTCGTATAATAGAAGCCGCAAGTTTAGGTAAAAAGAACAACTAGTGTTAGAGATTCTTGAACTTTTACATGAAGGGAATGAGTGTTTTGATGGAATCGAATTCAGAATCCAAGTAGATTAGATTAAAACAAGTATGAGTTCAAATGAATGCGTTAATGGAATGGAATCCGAGATTTAAGTAGATTAAGTTAACGTAAGCATGAGTACAACCTTTTTATCGTAGAGTTAGGATCATTAGCAGTTCGACCTGAGGAAAGTGTGGTCAGATTCAGAATCCCCAATGTCTTGCCTACTAATGCACCAACTTATGGCATCACTACCTAGTGAGATAGTCGGAGCTACCTTTTATGAAGGGGGTTCAACAGAAAATTATATTATTATGCATGATTAAAATAAGTTTATATGCATATATGTAGATGTCGAATCCCCTTGGGCTATCTATTTCTACACATTTTGAACCCCCTTATTGAAAATCCTGGTTTCACTCTGCCTTTACTGGATGCCTCGGATTTGAACCGTTATGAATGGAGGACCCTCTTGATGGGGAGCACTTCACGTTAATTGAGCATATATGGTGCCACTAATCTACGGATTAGTAGTCCAATGGGTTTTGAATACAGGATGCCTAAAGTAGCATGAAGGAAATATGGTATCAGATGCGGATTCAGGATTTGAAGTATAGGAGTTCTGAAGTTCATTGTACGTATATATTCAGTGTATTTCTATTTAGATCAAAGTTACTAGGTTTTGTCAAACCCGCAATAATTCACATGCTAGCTTCGTCTAACATGTCCTTAATGATTATGCAAGAAGGAAAGAAATGCACTTAAGATAATGAGAAGCAAATACATCGTTGATGGTTAGAATTGAGTGTATGAAGAATCAATGCTTTTTTTCCTTATCAGTCATACAATTTAAAATTGACCTATTAAGTAGACTATGCAACTTTTCGGAGGAAGTGTGTAAATTGACTCCACTTAGACAAGGGTAGCTCCGCACCTGCTTACTCTCATAAAGAATAACATCAAATTCTATCAGTTTTTTCCCTGCATCCTCGGCCACTCATTCACTATATCAAATTTGCATCCTTTGGAGATTAATCGAGTTGCTTTGTGTTCGTGTCTATTAACTTAACTCTTTACATGATCAAAAACTTTATCGTTCTGTATATGTATGATTGTCTCGGAGTGAACGGAAATATCTTTAATAGAACATGATTTGTCCTTCTTCATCACATCTAATGAAGTGACCTTGGCTGGTTCAGATGGGATCATCAGATGAAAGAGCAGTACTTCAACTCGAGGATGAGAATCTTGTCAGATTAGAGCATTTTGATAGAAAGGCATCTTCTTTGGGCACCGCTCCTCAAAGATCTTCTTATGATCTCGAGGCAGATGATGACAGTCATAAAAGTATATTGTATAGCATACGAAGTAACATTAAGATTTTTTTTTTCTCCAACAAGTTAAACATACTTGTACCTTGTGGCCCTTTAGCGATACTTGTGGATGAGTTAACTGATCAACATGTGAGTTGTTAAACTATTTTCGGACAAAAAAAAATTCTGCTCTTTATACGAGCTTGCGCGCTGACATTGTTTTCTTGTTGGTGAATATTTCAGGGATGGACATTCATACTTAGCTTGTTAGGCATCATTCCCCTTGCAGAGCGTTTAGGTTGGGCCACAGAGTAATTCTCTACAACCAATGTCTACAATGCGTTGCATGATTAAATTGAACGTATACCCGCAAAGACATGTCAGCATTTCTTAACATGTTCATACATCGTGCATAGTTCTTAACCTTAAAATGGAAGTTCTTTCGAGCTATCAAGATCAAACTTATTTATCTCCGTCCTTGGATGTTTGCATAACATGGAAAGACAATAACTTCCTGATCTTTTTTCTCTGTTTAAAATTTTTTAACATTACACGTCGTGTTTGGAGCATAAACATACTTGGTCTATTTATACTGTTGTACATTTTCGAAAATGTAACTAATACGTTTCGGTTTCATTCCTTGTATAGGCAGCTGGCTTTTTTTACTGGACCTACAGGTAGTCTTGTCTTTACCAGATCATTAACTTTTACTCGAGTATATGATATATAAAGGCATTAACTTTCTGTATGTTCTTTCTTTTGGTCTTTAAATCTTCTTTTTGGGATGCCAATTTATATGTGTGACAAAATATGCTGATTTTCGTCTGCACCCTAATGGTAGAAGACATGAATAAATGTTTATGTCATCTCATACTATCTAGTATTTTCGTTACATATTTATCAAAGCGAGATAGAGAACGTAACTCTATCAGCTGGTTTCCCTTTTCCCTGTAATGGCACTCTATTTAGCCAATATCATCTCGATTAATCTGCAGTTAATAACTTTTACAGTCGGAGGACTTCTAAATGCGACTTTTGGAAACGCGACAGAGTTGATAATATCAATGTATGCATTGAGAAGTGGAATGATTCGTGTAGTGCAGCAGTCACTATTAGGCTCAATTCTGTCCAATACTTTACTAGTGCTTGGATGTGCATTTTTTGGCGGTGGAATTGTTCATTCTAATAAGGAGCAGCTTTTCGACAAGGTATATTTTCATCATTCTCCATATATATGTGTTTTATGTATACCAGTAATAATTTTGTTTAAGTTGTATCATGGCCGAGGGATAACACTCGGATAATTAGATTTTTATTTTCAAATTTTCTTTGTTAGGGAACTGCAGGGATGAATTCGGGGTTGCTTTTAATGGCAGTTATGTGCTTATTGTTCCCCGCTGTCCTCCATGTTACACACACTGAAGTGCATTTTGGGAAATCAGAGTTGGCACTTTCCAGATTTAGCAGCTGCATTATGCTTATAGCGTATGGAGCGTATCTATTTTTTCAGCTGACCAACCAAAAGAATCTTTACATGCCGATGGCCAAGGTTGTGGTTCTTCATTTTCCAGCACAGCTTTGTATAATTGGTGTTAACCTATACACGTAACTGTATGCTTATACAAAGTTCAACTTGGAATATTGAAGTGAAAGTTTAAAATGAAAAACTGGAAAAATGATGATAGTTGCAGCCAAGATTTCTGAAGGTCGGAATATGCATTAGCCTAATTCTTTCTGAAGGTCGCATCTTGTCTTATAGTCGAAATACTCCAACTTGCTTATTATGTTGCTTAGTGGACTATAATCTATCTAGTCTTCTGTTTTTAAGCTTCCAAATGCTCGTAACATATTTGATCTTTATTCTCGTTCTTTCCACCTTGAAATCTTGCTATGTTTAGGCAAACAATGTCGTCTTGAGAATATCTAATGGGATTCGAGAAAACAAAAAATCCCATCTATGTTACTTTCCTCCTTTTTTAGTCCTTAAAGGCTGCAATGAGCTATACGTTTACGTCCAATCTTCCTTCGTGAATTTGTTCTCCTCTGAGTTTAGTACAATTTCAGGAAGAGGATCATATTGATGGAAGTGCAGATGATGAAGAAACTCCGGAGATATCGAAATGGTGGTCAATCCTATGGCTTTCTGTTATGACACTATGGATAGCTTTCCTATCAGAGTACCTTGTTAATACCATAGAAGTAAGTGCATCCTACTAACCTTTTATCCTTTTGCGGTTTCGCAACTTCGTGTTCTTTCTGCAGAACCATCTAGCTTATCGAAAAATCGAGAATCTTCTTGTTCTTTCAAAATTTACTGTTATGAGATTTATATGATTGAACTTATCCAGGTTTTACTTTTTCTTAACTTAACAAAAAAGGTCCTTTTATATAGAATATGTGTGGGGAAAAATGAAAACTATGTACAACTATGTTGCTCGGACTCTCCAAAAATGTTGCCTAACCTGTGTCGGATCCTCCAAATATGCACTACTTTTGGAGGATCCAACCCCCACCTGTCGGCATTTTCGAAGAGTCCAGAAACATAGGTGTACAGAGATTCTACTCTACTTTAAGTCCTCTCTGCGCTAAACAACAGGAAAGTATTTGAACACACTAAGAAATGTGTTGTTTTTTATTTGTGTTCTTTGAGTCCCTCAAACAATAAACATATATGACAATGTTTTCAGGGAGCATCTGTTGCGATGAATATTCCTGTAGCATTTATTAGTGTGGTAGTGCTTCCCATTGTTGGAAATGCTGCGGAGCATGCCGGAGCTGTCATGTTTGCCTGCAAAGACAAGCTTGTACATTCTTCACCTTTCTTCCTTACAAAGCTAACGTATTGCAATCACCATCCCTCATTTACATAGTGTCTGTGCAGGATATATCTTTGGGAGTGGCAATAGGTTCATCAACACAGATAGCCATGTTTGTGGTAGGTAATTAACATATCAGAGATTCTGTATCCTGAATTACATCAATATGAATGTATCACCCTAGATGCTTCGTAGTTACATAAGACACTTCACTTGTTCATTTCTTATATCAAGAAGGCACAATACATAAACAGGCACTCGAACTTGGCCTCCAAGTTGAGGTGTCTCGATGTGGCGCTCGCAAAGTCAGTTTATGTATTATGCATTTCAAGAAATACAAAAAGTATCTTGTCGTTTCCATGTTTATCTTCTTCAATAGCCTGTCAAGTGCAGTAAATGAAGAAAAGAAGATATTACCTGTGTTCTAATTTTGACTGCTATCTTTTTCTGCTTAGTAGCTTATACCCGTTCTCGACTGTTCTCTTGCTGCAGATCCCATTCTGTGTTGTAGTCGGATGGATAATAGGCTCACCGATGAATTTGGACTTCCAAATGTTTGAAACAGCTACACTTTTTATGACTGTCCTTGTAGTAGCTTTCATGCTGCAGGTATGCCATAATTTATCCTCTTAAAATAATGGTATATAAGAGTTCTTTCCAGATTTGAAGATTTTTTTCTCCTTTTCACTTCTTCATCCTTTTCATTTCCTTCTGTTTTGCTTCATCATGCAGTGTACATGAATGCTATTGGCGGAACGTACATGTCATATTCTGCATCCTTGCAATTAAACGATATCTTTTTTTCTACAGGACGGGACGTCTAATTACTTTAAAGGGCTGATGCTCCTTTTCTGCTATCTGATAGTTGCAGCAAGCTTCTTTGTACATATAGATCCGGAGTCTATACGTGAGTTTACTCCCTCGCTTCGTACAATTATTATATGGTAGCTTGTGATATTTGTTGTATTTATGCTTACTTGGTAATATATGTTACTGCTTACTAGCATTAAGTAATCTAATATACTTTGCTTTATTGTTATCAGATTAATTGAACATCTCTTCTGTTGTTCAATTAAATAAATACTCGACCATGTGAAATCTTGTTAGAACATATTTTTCGTCATGTGTGGCTTCCGTTTTTGACTTATGATGAGAAAAACCTTAAAGGTATCCATGTACATTATAAACCTCTTCCGCGACCTCTATATTACTATCCAAATATGTTGCAGCACAAGTGTCAGATCCTTCAAAAATGCACTACTTTTGGAGGATCGACATGCTCCTATTGACATCATTGAAGAGTCCGAGCAACATAGTTTGTTCTACAGCAAGTTGAACGCTAACCAGGGATCATAGTAGAATTGGAAAGACGATACGTGTCATTGAGAGTTGATGCTTAAAGGAACTAATTTGATTCCCTCATAATGGAACCACTCAAAGGTTCTATGAATCTTTTTTTTGTATGACAAGGAAAACCCGCAGCCGCTACCCTTTAGGTGCGAACAAGGTAAGACCCCCCGCTCCTATTCAATAGCTCGTAAACCACATAGGAGAGGTAACCCAAACTAGGCAAGTCCGGTGCGACGAGCTTGACCCAGAAGGCAAACCCTTTGTTTTCGCTGGCAAGGGGTTTCGAACTTGAGACCTCCAACATGGAAGTCCCAAGCCCAAACCACTGGGCCACCCCGAAGGGAATCTTAATCTGATCCTTCTATAGTTTCTCCTATTTTTTCTTTTTATGAATTTCGGTAGATAGACCTGAATTCTTTGTTGCTCAGATTCTCCAAAAATGTTGCCGCACCCATATTGGATCCTCCAAATATACACTATTTTTTTAGGATCCGACATGCACTCATCAGCATTTTTAAAGAGTCAGGGCAACATAGCGTGAATTAAGTTTACATAATACTCATCGGACTACCCTAACAGAAGCAGTTGTTGAAACTTGAAAACATAAGGAATGCAAAATCTGAGAAGGGATTTTCATTCATTAGAACTTGCACAGTTACAAACTTAGAAATTAACCCTTCCTTGAGAAACTGATCTAAAGAAACCAGAAAATAGAAAATAAACGGAATGCGGAAGGAAAAATTCAAGTAAATCTTCAATAAAAACATAATGTCGTCTTGTCCCTCAATATAATTCATTTTCTCTCAGTTCATCTCCTGAAAAGCAGAGATATGAACAGAATATTAGTAGATGAAAAATGGTTTCGGAAAGTAAAACGTCGACTATGCAGTACCAGAATCACATGGGAGATGGCTCACCAAAATCCCTAGGCATCTTGCATTTATAACATTCTGCTCTACTGGCATAGTTGTGCATACCACATCCTAATCTGGCAGATATAAGAAGGAACTTATGTTAGCCAGTAGTAATTCTAGAAGACTTTTAATGCTTTTTTTCTTCTTCGTATTTTCGATCTCTTTATACAATGTTGGAATGGGATGAGCTCAGGAGCCACAGACGGAGTTATGATTTTGAGTTTATGTGTTTTCAATTCTAAGAAAGATAGATTATTGGATTCTAGATAAATTATTTATACATAATAAGTGATACTTTAGACACAAATACGGGGTTTGGATCAAAGCTATTAGTTTCTGCAAAATCCGAGACGTGCTTGTAGCTCCGCCCCCTGAATTTATGAGGATTCATGTAGCCGACCAATGTTATTTTACTCATAGATTGTTGTTAGAGTTGATGTGAACTAACCTGCTGCAAATCCAATCACCACTCTTCCAACCAGGACAAGCACTTGCATCATATCCATAACCTGTTGATGCTGTCATTCCCGTCCCGATACCATAATAATTACTTTTTAAGGCACCACATCTATAACAGCTTGTTCTGCTTGCGTAGTTGTGAGAACCGCAGTTCATGGCACTGCAATACCAGTCTCCAGCTAGGACTTCTGTTTTGTTTAGTCCATACATGTAAACATCGGTTGTTGTTGCATATTTAGGACAGCTACATCGTTGGCATGCATCCCGTTTCTTGAAATTTAAGTGTTGGCATGCAGCACACATCCAATCTCCTTCCATGCTCATTTTCTGTCTGTAAATCTGAAAATGAACATGAAAAAATTATGAGAGAAAATTTTAATATGGGAAGCCAAATAGGCCATTGTAAGAGGCATGTAATAGGCCATTATAAAAGGCATGCAAAAGGCCATTGTTAGAGGCATGTTCAACAACCATTAAATCCTATCAGACACACATCTTTGAGGCTTCGTCTTTAAGAATTACATTTTTTCTTACTCATGAACAGACATTTCATTTTTAAAGAAATTTCTTTGCACGTAAATCGTGTATTGAAGGTGTAAGTTTTTGAAAAACTTGCATTAAAGACAGTAACTTTTTTGTGTAGAAGCTGGAACGCGAGGAAATTTAGTTCCAATAGAAAATGCTACACAACGCGAAAACATGATGAATTCCTCACCTAAAAAGAGTGAAGGATTTGAAGAACTGAACTTTCGACTAGACGTAAACTTTGTTGGAGCTTGTAATTTTGGTGAATGGTCCGGGGAGGTTTATATAGGGGGGAAAACTCATCATTGGGTCCCAAAAAAGTTCCTTTTGATCTGTTTTGAGCTTTAGACAGTTTACTTAAATGGGATCCTCAAGATAGCACAAATGTTCGAAAAAAGATTTGGATGAACCTTCTACCTTCCTAAGAGACACATACAACCTTGTCGTATCAGGTTCATATGAATACAGTACTTACGATGCATAGTTTAAATTTATGGTTAAAATTCCATCAAAACTATATAAAATAATATATATGAACCAATAATTTTAGAAACACAATGAGTTCAATGCTAAGAACTTCAACTCATAGAGTTTAAATCCTGGATTCGCCTATGACTTTCATAACTTCTCGAGTCTAGAGTTACGGTTTCCTAAATTTTGTCAACAGTTAACTTCATGCATTTGAAGCACTGTTTTATTGAGTATAGAGGTATGGTTCAAATGATGCTAACATCTCTCTTTTCCTAAATATTCTTCAATAATTTGAACTTTCTTTCTGGATTGGAAAAAAAGTAGAGAAAATTTAGGGAATAGAATCTAAAGAGACTAAAACAGTGATTTTTTAAACAAAAAAAAATGACTTTTTATCAACAGAGATGTTTAACAGAAAGGGCCACTAATTTGAAAGATAAAAGACATGATTAATTAAGAATTAGTTCTGGTTGTCTGGACCCTAGGAGATATGCCATGGAATTGAAACCTTTCCAAAATAATGAAAAATGTAATAGTAGAATACTTTGAACGCGCATTTATGATTGCATTGCATTTTTTGAATTGTTGCTTTGATTGAGTATGATATTGTAAAGATATGGCACCTGAGCCTAACTCAACCCCAAAAGCTAGCTCAGGAGGGGAGACCATCGGTCCATTTGCCAACTAATGTGGGACTTTTACCCACTCTGACACCCCCTTCACACCCAGGCCCGACTTGAGCATGGACAGGGAGTCCAAAGGGGATGGACCTGGCTCTGATACCATGTAAAGATCATGAGATGGATTTTGCTGGACCTTAAAGAAGTGGATTTGTTCGATCATGTTGGTTGTCGCAAAGACTTCATGTTGTGAAATAATGTTTGAGTTTTTTTATCGAATACCTCATTTGATTCGGTTTTCATTATAATCCAATGTGTTGTATCTGACTTTGCAGAGGACAAGCCACAAAAACACATAGGATAAATGAATACTTTGGTGCTAAAGCTGAAGGCCTAACAAAGACTTGCTTGAGAAGAAGAGTCCCCTTTGACAATACTGAACAATGATTTTGATAAAGATCCATCTATCTTGTTATAGCTCAAGGTTTAGTTTTCTCCTAAGTTGCGCAAGACTCTTCATTTTGATGCCACACCCGTGTCAGATTCTTCAAAAATATACTATTTTGGGAAATCCGACACATACCTGATGACATTTTTTGAAGAGTCCGAGCAACATTGGTTTTCTCTATCCAATTAATCGAGCACCTAGCTTCTTGCTTTTGCAGTTTTGATATGCCTACGTGAGTTATTAGGCTCTATATATAGTATCAAGGATGATGATTGTTATGTTTTCTTTTTGCCTTAGAAATGGCAGGATGTAAGTATTATCAAATTAGATTGTAAGCAGAATGTAAGGTTCATTTTTCTAACATTATTAAAGCAGGATGCATTATTTTTGTCATCCCAAAGTGATTTATGATCTCTGAAACAAAATATTTGCATGGTGAAGGAAATCATTTGTTGATTGGAAATATTATGTATCACATATACAAAATATTGAAAAAAAATGCTATATATAATGTAAATAGGCTATTTAATGCAAGTATTAGTAGGTGCTTTCACGAATCTGTCACATTGAGACAATTTTACCGTTGGAAAAGAGGAAAGATAATTGCTATGTGAACATGGGCCTTATAGTAACTTCTTTTTTTGTGGAAGTTGTGTCTTTACACTCAACGACTTTAAAAGGTAATATTACAATAATAGAGAAGTTTGATGTATTTTATCGGGATAACACATAAACGTGTTTTTTATGTCCTTCTATTTCTGGTGTAGACAAGTAGATATCTAAATTTATATAGAATTGAACAAGTAGGCAAACACATCATACTGGAGTCCAATGTGGGATCCTCTGTGTATTACGCCACGTAGAATGTGTGTGTCATTTTGTTGCATTTCTTACAAGTTTAAGTGTTTACTTATATACACCCAAAATTGAAGGACATGAATATCAGGTGATGCCAAAGTAAAAAGTCTATTTTATGCCAAGTTGTATGAACATTTTGATCAAAGTAGGGTTGACCAAAATCGAACCGAAATAGATAATTCGAATTGAAAAAAAGTTATTGATTTATCAGTATTGGGTTACTGTTTAATAGTTTTGATTCTTTTGGTTATCAGGTTATCGGTTCGTAACAGTTTAAGGTTTTTTCTTAACGGATTATTCGATAACCCGATAGTAAATTAAATAATTATATTTGTACATTTTTGTATGTGAAGTCCTACAAGTTTGGTTCCCTACCTTTTTTTTTGTTGTGTTAAAACACTTGGTTATTCTACAATGTAAAAGTATTTGCTTTTGAGCAAAATGTAACTTGTGAACTCATGTGCATAATTCATTTGGTATGTCACCTTGTTTCTAAGTGATTTTTAATTATTATTTTTTTTGTCAAATCTTAATAGTTAAACCGATAACCGAATCGATAACGATAAAAAATAAATAAATTAGTAACCGATAAGTCAATATCTTAATTGTTTTTCAACGATTCGACATCTCTAAAAATCGATAACCAATAAATCAAATCAATAAACTTCAAAACCAAATTGACCGATATATAATCCTAGATGAGAGTTCATTTAATTTTGATTTTGACTCTTAACAAAGAGCATTAAAAAATAGGTGCCAAAAATGGATTATAGTTTCTATCGAGGAAAAACTTTACTCACACCTGATATTTGAATTAACTTTACAGGTATATGACACATCAAATCAATATAAACATTAACCTCAATATCACTAAATCGTAATTCTAATATGGTTCAGAATAAATATAGAAGTGAGTTTTTTTCCCATGACAACATAGCTCCTACAATTATTTACTAATATTCAAGCTCCTATTTTTATAGCTTTAACCATGTTTTGTTATAGGAGACTAATCAAAATCATTGTCATATCCTTGGGAGATTTTCTAGGTTACCAAATCATAACTATATAGTTAAGGACACACACTTACCTTCTATAAAAAATGACTATAGAGAAGCCACAGTTTTTTGCATTCAAAATCACAACTCCATGGAGAGCTATCCATTTGAATTAGTGTAGAACTACATATCAAACCATTTGTGGAAACCTATTGAATGACAAGAACAACAAGCACAACTTAAAAAGGTTTAAAGAGTGAGATTTGGAGGAACAGAATGCTGCAGTAAGTTTCTTAGCACTAGGTCAAGATTGAAAGTACAGCACGACGAAGACACGTCTTGCAATATATAAATGCATTCAAATAAATACAGTACTTATTGACCTTCTTTGGTATATATTTGTTCATGATTTACCCTGTTGAATTTGATGGAGTAGTGCTGCTGCCAGCTGCAATGTTGCCTGCAAGCGTTTCTGTGGGTCTGTTTCTTCATCAGCTGCATTTTGCAGTTGGCCCACGTTCGTGCCATGCTGAAGCTCTCTTGGAGGTGGGCCTGGCAAACTCGCCATTGGTTGCTGTTGTTGCTGTACTTGACCAAACTGAGATGATGAATGATCAACAGGCTGATTGTTTGGGAATGAAAGATTCTGCTGTGGCCTGTATGAGTTGTCAGGCAGGTAAGCAGTGCCTGTTTGTCTAGAATCTTGTCCTGTTGATGCAACCCCTGATTGTCTCTGCTGCCCAAGAAGTGATGAGGTTAACAATGCAAGTTGTTCTGATTGAAAAGGTGCAGGTGGTGTCTTTGCCTCCGGGGGAGGTCTATTATTACCATTTGAATGGAAATTTGGAACTTCACCCCTATAGATGCTAGAACTTTCCTGCCCTGTACCAGGCATGGCCGGGTTATATCCCTGACCGATGGTAGGGTCATTTCTGCCACTGGATGATTGTGAGATGATATTCTTGACACTAGGATTTTGGTTTTGCATATCATGGGAAGACCAGTTCTGTCCCATGGCAGGGTACTGCTGATTGACCATGTAATTATGCCTGTCTCCACTAAATGACTCAGAAAAGTTACCAGCTGGCTGAAGAGAGCCTGAAAATGAAGCAGCTGGAGGTCCTGTATCTATCCCAGGAAAGGATGTGTTGCTGATTCCTGGTCTCTGAGTGGCTGCGTAAGATGTCAGTGCAGCATTAGGCCCAGAAGGCGATATCGGCTGGGCAAATGATGTCATGCCCTGGAAACCGGTGATACCAGTTTCATTCTTCTCAGAATGAGACCCAAAACCGGGAGCAGGAGGATCTAATCTTAAAACAACACCAGAGATGCTCAGTTTTCCTGGTACTTTAAGGACTTTCTCAGAGAAGTCAGAAGGAGGTACAAGAAACATAGTGGTCCTATCATCCAATTTAGCCACAGCAGCTCGCTGCTTCTCACCAAGATAATTCATGAATTCGCTGTAAAATGCTATGTCAGCATCAGTAGCTGGAACAAAGAAGACAACCCAAGAACCAGCTGCTTGATAGTAATGCTTTGCAAGCATGTCTAAACTAGTCCTTGCAGTGCAGTCCAAGTATACAGGTCTGCGGAATTGAACCATTGCAAATTTAAAGAAGGAAAAGAATTCGAGTTCTATTCGCAACATGTGGGATGAAAAGTTCTCAACCCAAGACAATAGCTCAGTTTTCACTTAAAAACTGTAAAACTTAAATCCCAAAAACCCTGTGAACAAATGTATGAGAAGACAAGACATTCATAATGCCTAAGATGAAGAGAGTTAAAACAAGTCTTGCAACATAAGTATCGTTCGAGATCCTTCCCGTGTACTTGATATCATGAAAAAAAAAATTCTCACTCCACACAACAGAAATGATGATTGTCCTCGAACGGGCAAGAAGGAGCAAAATTCAATCTCTGGATCTCCTTAAATTGAGTAAAGCTGAATATCAAATGTCAGTTAAATACTAATCAAGAACATTCACTTCTACGTAACAGGGATGTAAACACTAATGTCTCCAACGAATACACTTTATCAGAGTTTTTTTACAATTCGATTTCAATCAGATAGAGGCATAATGATTTTATTTAACTTGACCAAAGCCTAAATATTAGTTATTAAAGCATCAATCAGCTAAACTTTCACTAGTTAACAATACAAGTCTTGTATAAAGCTGCTCTAAAGTGATATAGACCTGAATGTTGAGCTTACTAATCCAAATGTATAACAACATACACAGTGTAATCCAAACGTGTTAAAGTTAATTCAAAAGCACCTAGAGAAAGTGTTTAAGTTAACTCAAAAGCACCTACAGAAAACTACAACTATTAGTACAACATGAGCTCCACGAACTAGTATGATTTCATCAGTTATAGCAGAGTATATTGGATTGAGATATTTCTGTGTTAGGAAGGGCTTCAACTCAAATGTCCAAAACTGCAGTTCAAAAAAGCTTTCATTTCTAACTGAAGTAGCCTACCAGTTTTTAGTTTCAACTTCTTGTGCACATTAGATCAGAAATTAACGTCTATAGAACTATTAACTTTCCATAAAACATGTAATTACTTACAAGATCATCTCTAAAGGTTTCCCCACAGGAAAGCATCGAGCCCGACAGACGGCAGTTCCTCCCTTAGCAATAGTACCTTCCCATTTCCACTCACTACTCTTGGATGAGGCATGTGGTTCAGGAGTCAACCTTTTCTGCTCAGCGTTTGAAGCCAATTGACCAGAGCCCACCTTAAACCCGTCAAATCGTGAACTCCACCTGTCGTTCTCCTCCGGAAAAGGTACATTGGAGTTCATCATCCGCTCAGGAATCTGTCTATGAACAAGAGATCCAGAATCAAAGTTTTTATCAAGGACCTCAGCTTGGGGAAATTCAGGGTACCCCCTCTGTCTTGCTGGTTCCATATCATTGAAAGGATATTCTGGAAGCTCATTTTCAGGAAAATAGGAGCTGGTCTTCAGTTTCTTAGCTTCACGGAAGACAAAAGGATCCTCAGGCAAGTCCCATGAATCATCATAGAACGGATCTTGTCTAGGGAAACGCTGAGGAGAAA
This sequence comes from Solanum chilense, assembly GCA_032847665.1. Taxonomy (NCBI): domain Eukaryota; kingdom Viridiplantae; phylum Streptophyta; class Magnoliopsida; order Solanales; family Solanaceae; genus Solanum; species Solanum chilense. The sequence goes on along the minus strand of CM064974.1, from coordinate 4,850,371 downwards.
ACTCACGCTCACGGATGTCTACAACTCTTTTCCTTGGAGGACTACGCTGATTGTAAGCACTGTCCCCATGTCCCAATTCAGAATCCAGAACAGGAAATCTCCTTCTATCATCTTCACCAACCCATGCATTACCCTTTCTGCCAAAACCAACATGACGAGAATCACCAGGATCCATATCTGAGTTGAACCTTGGAGACCTCATGCCATGATCTCGAGGAGCATTACCAAAGTCCCTATCATGTCGAAGGTTCTCAGAAGAACCAATGTGCCCATATGATCTCAAATGTGAGGATGGTGAATCATTCGTTGGGCTCCTTTCCTTGTTAGAGGTTCCAGCTTCCGCCCGAGCAAAACAAATATGTACACGAGGATTGTCAAATAAATTTCCTTGTAATGTTTCCTTTGCCCTGCAAGCTGCCGTCACATTCTTGTATTGAACAAAGGCATAAGTTCTACCAGGAAATGCAGTAATCCTATCTATCTGTCCAAATGGGGAAAAGGCTTTTCGTAATATGAATTCATCTACTTTCAGTTGTGCAGGAAACCCAATCCACAAAACCTCACTAGGTTCTCCACCCTTATCATCTAACCTTGATTTGTCTGGATATGGTGGAAGGTCAGAAGTAGAGTGGCGAGTCCTCAAATCCCTTTGTGAAAGTGGAGATCTCCTTATCATGGGACGGTCATCTCGACGTGGAAAATACTCTTCATCCCGTGGTGGTGCTGGTGATGATTTTTCCTGGGATATAAAACCATAGTTAGAGCAGAACTGTCTTTTTTTGATACATTTTTAGATTAGAAAAGAAAAAAAGAGGTGAATTTGCTAGCATGTAGATTAACTTTCACCAGAAAGTAACAACACATGGGGAATTGTTGTATCAATGCTAAGAAGTAAAACACCAAAAAGAAGAAACCGGTGACCTACATTAAGTATCAATCAAAACCCTGAAAATTGAAACTGGTATTTGTTCTTGCAGAAGGGCTTTCTTTTTCTAATCTAGTTACTAGTGTACTCTCCAATGCTGTAACACTACATTATCTTCATGAAGGTACTCTGACTATTGCAGCAAGAATCTGGAAGTAAGATGTTGAAGCAGACACATACAAAAAAAAAACATACACATGTATAGGATAGGACAAATGCAATCATCTATATAGAATAGACTAACTACCATTTAAACAAAGTTGGGAGCAGCCTAACTTCCAGGATCATATACTTTACAAGTGCAGAAATGAAGTCCTTTAGGAATAGCGTAAAAATATCATGACTCTAAAAACGAATGCGCTGCAGTTAATGGACCATCTCTTTTAAAGTACAAAGACAAAAAGAAAAGCTCTAACCACTGAATTAAGATCTATCATAACATAAGCCAAACATTCTTCTGGTAGAACAAATGCAAGATATTGTTGATGCAGAAGTGAAGTAACTTTGCAATTTTCCACAGACAATATAACCAATTCTTACAAAAGATATGATATGAATACACACACAATTTTACTTGTGAGATTCACTCACATGCAGCTTTCAATTACCTTTCTGATACTCGACTAATCAACTTACAGGAAAATTGCTAAAGCACAAGTTTATTGCTTACACACAAGCCACAGAAGTGTTCATGCATTTCGAAGAAGACAAAACCCAACAACATTTATCTTATATTTTAGCCCTAGATTATCATGAAAGGAAGCGCTAGAAATATTTCAAGTTACGGGACAGCAACGCATCCTCTGTAGACATATTGAAGGCACAAACACTACTTCAAAAGCATATACTTTGAATACCTTAAACTTAAATACCTACTTAATCTTCCCTGGAGTAACTCAATAGTGCAACTTGGATAAACACCTCAGAAGAAACTACTCAGCTAAGCATTTTATTGATAACAACCACCTGCACTAAACTGAAACGATCTGTCGGAGAAGGCCAAAGGGAGCAGGGAAAAACAACTATGAAAACCACTTTTTCTCCCTTGCTGTGTGAAGCAATAGTTATGTCAAAATCCAACAATGAAAAAAGGAGTCAAAGATCAAGACACTAGGTAATTTCTTCTCAGAGGACTTAGATTGACTGCAGTTCGCAATGGTGGTAGTGGTTGATACTGGCGGAGAAGGTACCAATGGCAGTGACAGTGGTGTTGATGGCAATGATAAATTATAATGGTAGATTGTAGATGTGATAACGAGTAGCAGTAGTGGTTGACAGCAGTAGTCGCTGCCTCTGGTGGTTGTGTGATGCCAGAGGTGGTTGGTGGTGGTGGCTTGTGTTTTGGCGATGGTGGCTGTGATGGAAAAGGAGGTGGTGTCCGATGGTTATGGACAAAGTGATGGTAAAAATTATCCACACAAAAATACCTCTTAAAAATATTACAACCTTGTTTAAGATCTTACTGTTACGACCTATTCAGACCAAATAAGTGTAAAAATCTTAATGTAAACAAATGCACTTAGGGTCATTTGGTTGCTGGATAAGAAACAAGTTAATCATATATTAATTTTTTTATTTGTATGATATTTGGTAGGTAGATAGAAAATAAGTTATTCATGTACAAAATTAATACGACGTTTGGTTGTCAATTTAGAAACCCATATGTCCTATTTCATGTAGGGTAGAAGGTGGAATATCTAATACATGTATAAATAATCCCTACATAACTAATACCTGCATAAAATAATATATAGATTCACTGATAAGTAATCTCTACATTACTAATACATGTATAACTCTAACCAGGTGACAAACGACAACCCCTTAATGACATAAGGTCTGAACCATTCAGATACAACCTTCCATTAAGTGCAACCAAATGAGGCCTTAGAAATTCATATCGTGTTTTGGTTGAAACTTAAGTTGAAAGAATAGAGTAGTCCTCCTTTGGATTTTGGAATCGAATGACCTCATCTGTAATTAAAAATCAGACTCCATATTCAATATTGTCTCACCTCTCACCTCTATACTCTCTTCCCCCTCGTGTCTTTGAGAGCACATATTTTGCTCAAAACTTAACGCATCAAAAAGATAAGTTAGCCCGCTCTCAAATGTGTCTTTTTCGGTTATTCTAGAGTTCAAAAGGAGTATTATTTTTTTTTATAAAGTTAAAGTTGTATTCTTCGGCATTAAGGGTATGTTGGCTACCTCCAAAAAGTTACAAGCTAAAACCATAATTAAATTGATCCTAGGAAATCTACCAACTGTGCTACTACTTCTATAGCCTCTTCTTTACACCAAAAAAACAACAGGAGTATTGTTACTACTCACCTGATATTTGTCTAGGCTTTATGTCATCCAATGTCATATTAATTGTCTCAATCTTACTTTACATCTTCATCAGGTCATTTTGATATATTTGAGCACTCAATGATACCGATTTTTTGAGGAATCAATGGTTATTTCTACATCTTGATCCACAGTGCCACCGCTCGTGACTTATCATCGGCATCCGCATCTAGCATTAGGCCTAGATGATTCGCGTCTTGTGTTAGACCCTGTACATACTATAAACTTGTTTTCTCCTAATGAATTGAGCACACTCAAGAAAAAGATGGCCACTCATAATACTAACCCCATAATACCTTTGAAAGTTATCATCGACTGTCATTACCCCATCATGTCGTTGTATCAAAATCGTCCTCTATTTTCATCCCTAAATCTACACGTGAAGTACTTTCTCATCCACAATAGCGACAAGCTACGATTGACAAGATATCTATATTACATGCGAATAGTACTTAGGAGTCTGTTCATCTTCTTTCAAGTAAATTTATTGTTGGTCGTCGTTGGTTTATGATGTCAACAAGTTGATCGGCTTTAGGCTCACCTTGTTTTCAAAGGTATATTCCGATATATTAGGTTTATATTACAATGATACAATGGAATACATGTCACCTCCCACCATCATTAGCCTCTTTATCAATTGGACATCAAGAATGTTTTTCTCCCTAGTGAACATGATAAGGAAATCTATATGTAGCAACCACCTTGTTTACATCTTGGACTCAAATTGCCAACAACAAAGAATGTTTTGTTTATCAATGCAGACAACAATGATTGGAGCTCCTTATTCAGGAAAAACTTGCATGACTGCAAACTTAATGATCTATTCAGTCTACTAGCCACCCTAGCAGATTCCATGAGTGAAGAGCTACATTCAGACAAAATGGTTCGGGGAAACTCCAAGCAAGGGCATTATACAATCAAAGGCAACCACTACCTCATGTGCTCACAGAATGGATTGTTGGACAAATCACCATGGAAGCATGTTGGGAAAATCACTCCCACTAAAATTAACATGTTTCATAAAGCTTGCGCTAACTTGTGTTTTTCTTACACAAGATTATCTATCTAAGAAAGATAATCCTAGTCATCAGATGTTATATGTGTCATCAAGCTTCAAAAAATGTCAATCATGTTCTTATGCATTCTCCAGTTGTAACAAGAAATCTGGGACTGTTCCCTTTCTTTTTTTTTTTAATCTACATTAGGTCTTCCCACATCCATCAAGGAAGCTTATTCTAGCTAGATCTTTTGGAAAGTTGATAAAGGCATTAAGAGGATTGGGAGAATGATTCCAGTAGTAATTTGTTAGAGTGTGGGATAAAAGAAATCACAAATCTTTTGATGGGGTCTCAGCTTTGAATCACTCTTCAAAGCTAGTTGCCTAGTTAACTTGTTTAGCGGAAATATTTTGTCTCCTCTAAATAATGTTTATACTTTTCAGGATTTTGTTAGATCTTTGATTCTAAGCATAGGAGTTAAGATCTTGTACAGCTAACTCTCTAGTTCACTTTTGCTGATAGCATAAACCTAACGTTCTTAAATAATGTTTGTTTACATCATTAAAAAACAAGTAGCAACCACTTAGTTTTGTTGCTAAAGGGAAGTCTAGTAGCCTGGTATGTCAATTGCAACAGCCACTCTATAGTCCAAAACATTCTCCAGGTTTGGGAAGTTCAACATAGTACATTCAGGAGTTTGGTATGACGCATATTGAAGTTGATCATTCTGTGTTTTATTAGCATTTTGCTCCAAATCTATGTACTTATTTAGTGCTTTATGTTGACGATAACATTGTCATCAGTAATGATTAAGATGATATCACTAATTTAAAGAGACGTCTCTTTCAACATTTCCAGACTAAAGACCTCAGTATTCTAATACATTTTCTAGGTTTTGAGGTTGCTCAGTCCAAATAAGGTATTATTATTTCACAACAAAAGTATGCTTTGGACATTCTAGGAAGACAGGAACAATGGATGTAGAGTCATTGACATATTTTAATGCTAAACTCCTGCCAAGACGGGGGGATGCACTTAGTGACCCCAGAAGGTTTAGGTAATTTGTTCATAAGTTGAATTATCTTATCTCACCGTGACTAGAACTGTCATTACTTTTCTTAAGAGTCACATTATGGATTCTCTCTATGATAGCCAATGGGTTGCCATAAGTAAACTGTTGGATATACAAATTATCTTATCTCACCGTGACTAGACCTGTCATTACTTTTCTAAGAGTCAAATTATGGATTCTCTCTATGATAGCCAATGGGTTGCCATAAGTAAACTGTTGGATATACAAATGTTGATTGGGCAAAATCACCTCCTCATAGATGTTCTAGAACTACAATTTATTTAATTTTATGACAACGGAAACCGGCAGCTGCTACCCTTTGAGTGCGAACAGGGTACAATCATGTTCCTATGCAATAGCTCGCAAACCACATAAGAGAGGTAACCCGCACTAGGCAAGTCTGGTGCAACGAGCTTGACCCAGAACGCAAACCCCTTGCTTTCCCTGGCAAGGGGTTTCGAACTTGAGACCTCCTACATGGAAGTCCCAAGCTCAAACCACTGAGCCACCCCAAAGGGTGTTCAACATGTGAATATTGTGTTTGAGTAAAAGGTAATTTGGTGTTTTAGACGAATAAGAAATAGAGTGTCGTTGCTCGATCTAGTGCAGAAGTTGACTATCAAGCAATAGTTGTAGCTAGGGCTGATCAAAATCGAACCGAAACTGATAAATCGAATCCAAAAAAAGTTATTGATTTATCAGTATTGGAATATTGGTTTAACAGTTTTGATAACGGTTTTGATTTTTTTGTTATCGGGTTATTGGTTCTTAATAGTTTGAGGGTTTTTCTTAACGGATTAACCGATAACCCGATAGTAAATTAAATAATTATATTTATACCATTTTGCATATTAATTGCTCGACTTAGAGTTCGATTTCCTACTTTTATTTCTAGTTGTCTCAAACACTTGGTTATTCTAATGTAAAAGTGTTTGCATTTGAGCAAGATGTAACTTGTGAACTCATGTGCATGGTTCATTTGGTTTGTCACTTTCGTTTCTAAATTGATTTTCAATATATTTTTACTGTAAAATCTGAATGGTTAACCGATAACTAAAACGATAACGATCAAAAACCTATAACCAATTAACAATAAGTCAATATTTTAATAGTTCTATAATGGTAGCATCTCTACAAATCGATAACCAATAAGTCAGATCGATAAACTTCAAAACCCAAACCGACCAATACACAGCCTAGTTGTAGCAACTTGTGAGCTAGTTTGGATTAAACAGAGCAGAGAACTAAATTCGAATAAATTGGATGGATCGAACTTGTGTGATCACGTGGCTCTTTTATCACATCAAATTGAATATTTATGAGAAAACTAAAGCACATTAAGATTGACTGTTACTTGTCGAAGAAAAGATACTCTCCGTAATATTGTTAGAAAATTTGTGAAATAGAGTGATTTGCAGTTGGTTTTTACCAAGTCTCTCAGTAGTTCTTGTATTGAGTTACATTTGTAACATGCTTAATACATATGACTTGTATACACCAACTTGAGGGGAACGTTAGAATATAAATAGGAATAGGATTTGTAGAAAGTATTCCTATGGAAAAGGATGGTAGCGCAATGTCTATAAATAGGCTCAGTGTAACGTAGAAAAAACAATTCAATAATATTTTCTCTAAATGAATTTTTTTGCCAAGTCCCATTTAGTAATGACAAGGAACTCTGCTAGACATACTACCAAATGGACATGGAAGGTGTATTTTATGAGAAATTTTTACACGATTGTGGTTATTAACAAAATTACCTTAGTTTGCCAAAAAAACGAAGTACAAAATGGCTATGTAAGATAATCTTGAAACAAAAAGCTCTGGCAAGGCTGCATGTTTTGGATGGAAAGGATAGATGCACATCAAACTTGCTTGATAAAAGAAAATTGCAACAAAAAATTAGAGGCTTAAACTTATCAAATCTAACAATATCTTTCTCCAAAAAAAAAAAAACTTAGTAATTGGTGTTGCTTATGTAATGAGAACTCGGAAATTGTGGATCATTTCTTGACATTGTAAATATGCCTAGCAGATTTTGTGATTAGTCATCAGATGTCCTGCAAATTTTGGTTTATGTTCTGAATCTATATGGGATTCACTAGGCAGTGCAAGGTGGGATCACTACGCCTCAAAGAAGTTAACAAAATATTCATGTTATCAAGTTTTGCAAATTTATAAGCATTATTTTGAGATCACTAATGCCTCAAGACCCCAAAATCTCGTGGGAATCAGCTGGAATCATCTGCCAAAGCTGGCCCCACTGCATTGTGAGAGTTAGACAGCCTAAATACAAAGATGGTATACAATACTCCAGCTGATAGCAGATCCATTTACTCGTTCCTAGATTGAGATGCTAATTTGAGGTAGAACAGACAAGTTTGCAAGACTATGGACATAAAGTTGGCATGCCCTGAAGCTAACTTCACATAAAATGGATAAGATTCAGGGTGCCATAAAAGCAAAGTAGAATCCGAGCATCCAAACATAGTTTGTAAATATTTCAAGAAAGCTGGTTAAAATATGGGAGAAACAAGCTTATGTTTAAGGATATAATTTTTGCATACTGCTACATTAAGGGGTAACATTAAGTTGAGGGATATGAAGGGAGCAAGCTGAAAGCATTTTCTGGCACGCAAATAAGAGAACGCTTCACTTGAAAAATACATATAAATGGATCGCCTTTCTAGAAAAAGCCAACAGAATTAGGAGCAACTTAGTTATAACTTATAAGCACTGATAATACTGACAGTTATATTTCAGCCATTTACTGGCTGGTATTTGCATCTAGATAATGTTGGCAGTTGTACAATTTCTGACTTGAAAAATTAGTACTTCTTCTAAACATAGCCCAATTATCGAACTCATCAATCTAACTTCTATAATTTTATTTCAGAAGCGAAGGGTGTTAGCCTCAAGACAGGTACTCTCTAAAGAAACAGATCACAGTACACCAAATAGATAACTGTGTCACAAATTCAACGCATTCAAGTAGGTAACGTGTGAGAACTGCTGCTTATTTTACATCAATGACCACCAGTCATTCAGATCTAGTGTGTGAATTTGTTGCATGATAGAATGAATCCTGAACGAAAACCGAGAAGTCTTTCTTATCTAGAGGGTGCTTCAGCTGAGAGCTATTTTTTTTATATTGGTAAATTGTGCTTCAGCTGAGAACTATCAGTTCAAGTGAGGGATGTTTTTGTAGAATGTCATGGACCATAATAAACTTCAATTTGGACACATCATTCACAGTTGTGGATGGTCTTTTTACTACATTGATTTTCTCTTCTTTTTTTTGAAATGGTTATATTACAGATGTTATAAATCAGCACTACGGAGGAGTTACTACATTAAATCATCTCATTAGATGCTTATTTAGTCCACCAAATATATGGTTGAGAATGAGAATCATTATCATTAGGAGTGTTGCAATGTTAATACTCAACACCATAACAATTTAGGAGATTGGGATTTACTTTGTGGACTGAACTCTAGAAAAAAATATCCTCCACATCTCATCTTAATTTGGTTCATTTATTCAAAAAAGGCAATAACCCGAACTCTATGGATAAAATCAGGTGTACTTCTACTTTTATGGATTTCGAAGGCACCTCACCTGAGATCTTGCTTGTGAAGGACTTCCGTACGATGTGAGATATAACTCATAGGAATTTATTTAATGGTATTGCCATGATAAAAGTTGTTTGAACTGATCACAACAACCAAGTAACCAGGCAATTTCAGAAAAAAATTGGTGATACTGATTCTGATAAGTCTGATATTAATAACCTTTACAAAAAATGTACCACACTGTGCTGATGTAATTTTCACTGAAGATAGCAGTAAAATATAGATGGTTAGATTCTCATCTCTTGAGAAGTAACAGCCCTACATGATGGTCCTTCAACACCAACTACGTGCCATATAGAAAGGTCTTAGCAATAGGTACTCCGGCTATAAAAGGATCTAACTTTGATGGTTTTAATCTCACCATATACCACAAGCTGCATATATTGTTGCCTTTGCAAAAGCAACTGAGGATAAAAAGGGAACCAAGAAGAACACCCCTTCATCGATACCATCTTTTTGCTTTGTCGTGGAAACTGATAAGTAATGATTTCAAAATTGGAACAAGCACACTATCTCAATAACATTTCAAGAATAGTGCTCTGCCTTGGGAACAAATTGTCTCTTCAATGCATATGAATGTGAAAGAATCATGTGCATTCCAACATTGGCAAATGCGTATATAGTGCTGTGGCTGCCCCAGTATGAAGTTTGTGAGGTGTTACCTAACGTTATCCTAGAACAGAAGTAACCATCTATGATAAGGACTTAAGAGATAAATGCTGCCACTGAAAAGCTTGTACGATACACGTCTCTATAGCAGCACTAAGCAGCTGGAGATTGATTGAAGAGAGTATCTGCCTGCTATTTAAAGCATCCGACTGACTGATACCTGCATCTATGCTCTCAATGGTTATTAATTAAGAGGTGCAAGAGGAATGCATAGCCCGATACACCCATGACTCAAGCGGCATTTTATAATGATTGAGTACAGATATTGCTTGAGAAAGGAGTCCGCATCCTGATAATTGATTTTGAAAGCAACAGAGTAACGACACCGAAATGGAAGGAGTTGGTGCAACTTCTACTCAGATCATACATAACTTGTGGATTGAAGAGCAAACTTGATGCGGAGTAAGACTTCTCCTGAAGCTTGTGATATTTCTCGTCACTACACTACCCACACAAACTGAGGCTACACGATCGCTTGGGGAGAAAAATATAAACACGTTCTAATTTCACATTTGCTAAGTCACTGCCACATCCTACATTTTGCAATAATTTTGAAATTTTAATCTGCTGAATTTTGTGGAACTGTCTTTAGATTCTCCATGTCTTCCGTCATATTTCTTTCTTTTTTGATTTGATAATATTTCCCTTAGGTTTCAGATGATTAAATGTTTGACCGCTTAGGCCAACCATTATGATTCTTTCTTTATTTTTATTTTTTTTGGAACAAACAACCATCTGTTATAATATATAGTGGTAGTTAATAAATCTTATGACCTCAACGATACTGAGTGAAAGCAGAGAGAATGGCAAATGGAAGATCAAGATCCACATTAAAATTGGATAAGTGCATTGATATTAACAGCAGACGTTTAAGAGTAAGAGAATGCATCTCATAGAAACTTTCTAGGGAAAAATACTACTTTCATGTGTACTGCCAAGAATTCTCTATGAGAAGACGATAATGTCACAAGGAAAAGCAGGCAAAGGTTGACAAAACTAACCGCCTTTGTAAACTCAATCCTAAGTGGATTGCCAGCAACAACATAACCTTGGAGATGTCTTATAGCAGCAAAGGCCCCTTCCACATCTTTAAAATTAATGAAAGCATAACTGCGACCTGGTTGAAATGCTACACGTTCGAGGTCCCCAAAACGTAAGAAGTGACTGGCCAAGGTACTTTCTGAAAGACTATGAGACAGATTCCCAACCCAAAGATGTCTAGAAGGAGGATTTTCACGACCCTGATGGCTCTTCTCTTCAGATCTGGGAGGATGGTCCCTGCGATGTCTGTCTCTCCCTCCTCTGCTAGTCTGCATAAGAACCATATAGAATTTGTCAACCAAAATTGCATGAAAATTACTCTAGGAATAAAACGCCCCCAAATTGAACCAACTAAACACCAATATTCACCTTACAAAACCCTATTACTCTGGGATTGCAGGGTTACCTGCTGTAGTAAATAGCATGTAAAACATACTCAGACAGCACAAAAGAAATTATACTAACATCAAATTAAAAGTTCAATTACAAGATAGACAAATAAACAATTAGACAACCAGATTGAACATTTAGCAAACAGAGACATTTATATCGAAAAACGACATTAGAGAGACAAGTAAAGGTTGCTCCTTGGGAATTAGATGGTTCTATGAAGTACACAGTAAAGACCAAATACAAGTGAAAGACTGCATATGGTGCATGCTCACTCTCCTCAACACCCTCCCCTCACTAGCATAAGCGTAAATCCTTCACACAAATTCCAAAAGAGTAAATCCTTCTAACAGATTGACATTTAAAGCTCAAAATTGTTCCACTGATCAGATTAGCAAATCAATTGAATGTAAAGTCAAGATTTTTATGTGAGAAATCAACTTTCCCCCAATTTTTGACGGATAAACAAAGAAAAAAACCACACAGAATCGCAAAAAAACTGTGAAGCGCCATCACCAGTAAATACACAGAAAACTCAGCAAAGAAATCAACTTACCGACATCTAGCGATTGGAAGTAACTTCAGAGAATTGCAATTAGGGCTTGAAATTCTTGTAAGAGAGAACACAAAATGAACAGATTAGGGTTTGAGTATGAAATAAACCACCGGCGGATCGGACCAAGATAGATGGGTCATGTATTGGCCCCCTTTTGGAGCAATCAATATAAAATTATATTATTACATAGTAAATATCCTTTTTTATTAATTTTCTAAAAAAGAAAAAACATTAATATAAAATTGTTTTCTTATTTAACTACAATTTTCATCTTATTATATAAAATGTATTTAAGATAAAATACAATATTTTAGAATTTGAATTTCCTAATGAATAAAAATCTTATTATAGCCTCTATATAGCTTTCTACCTTTATTTAGTGCAATCCATTTATTTTTTCTTAGAATTTGCAATTAGTATATTCAATCTTCTTTTGTGTTTGGTTTAGATTAGATAAACTCTAGAAGAGTGATGTGCATGTTAATGTATATATATAATATAGAACATACAATGCAGCAATATAAATAAAAAGTCTTTAAAAATAGGTTTAATCAGAGATAAAGCTAGTCAAGTTGAAGATCCATGAAAAATGAATTAGGATTTGGTTGAATGAGTTGAGATTGAGATTAATTCAATTTTATATTATCTTGAATTCAGCCTGTAAAATTATAAACGACTTGATTGGGTCACTTTTGAGCTCATTTTGACAATCCTAGTATAATAGAATTGGAAGAATATCATATTTTTTTAGACAAATTATACAGAGGCGAAGTTAGATGGAGATCTAGTGATTCAAAAGAACAAAGTAATTTTTTCGTAGAACGGATATTTGTATTAGAAAATTAAATAAATTTATATGTATAATAGTTTGTGCACATTGTAACAAATTTAATTTGTGGTCTATGATAAGGAAGGGCCATGAAATTAATGATTTCTCACGCTATAGTTGTGGGTTTCTCGAACCCCACTATTATCAAAATTTTATTATTGTGCATAATAGTTAGAAATTTACGAAGGATATCCAGAAATTATATACGAATATATTTTTTCTTTTGGCTGAATGAGTGCATTAGAAATTTTAAAAATTAACTATGTAATATACAAGAATTTTTCTGGAAAAAAAAAGGAAAAAAATGAAAGGCCGCCCTAGAAAAATTATAAATTTAACTACATAATATACATGAAATTTTGAAAGAAAAAAAATACGTAATATATATGAAAAAATTTGAACTAGAAATTTTTAAAATTAAACTACGTAATATATAAGAATTTTTTTTGAAAAAAGTATGTTAATAAATGAAAAAAATTGAAAAAATATAAATGTATAATTGATTGAAGCATTTTGAGCTAAAATATATACTTTATGAAAATACAGGAATGGCCACTAAAGAGCAAGCTAAGCCCTGAGCTGTATGGACCTCCTGAATCAGCAATGACAAAATAACTAATTGAACTTGAATTGGAGGATCTATGACTGTTGAAGATGTATAAACAAATCCTTTGCCTTTTTTGAAATTGGAAGAAAAATATATTATTTATGTTTTGTTTGTAAACATACGATATATTTAGTCAGACATGTGATCTATTAGATTATTTTATTTGCACAAATGACCTTTCTCGAGGTCATTCTTCAAAATAATACCCCCCCCCCCCATTAGCTTAATAGTATAGACTATATTTCATGTACAACGTACTGGCCTGTCCGTGCAAATGATCCACAGACAAGCCAGTACTATACATGATTATATAGGGTGATCGATTCGCAAGAATGACATCTATAAGGGTGGTCTTGAATTTTTGGTCCTATTTATATAGTTAATAAACATATTAAAATTTTGACTATAAAGTCTATAAAACATCATATTCCATGGATTATACATGATCTATAAAGTCTTCCTTCTAATAGTTTTGACTCTTGAGTTACACATAATCAATGCAGGCAGTTCAACAAAAGTTGTTCATCCTAGATTATCATGATTTATTATTGCCATATGTGAACAAAGTGAATGAACTCAAAAAGACAATATTATATGGATCAAGAACTTTATTCTTCTTGACACATGAAGGGACATTGAGACCTTTGGCTATTGAGCTAACTAGGCCACCAATAGTTAATAAGCCTCAATGGAAGCAAGCATCTTTCCCAAGTACTTGGAATGCCACTGGTGCTTGGCTATGGAAATTGGCTAAAACACATGTTCTTGCTCATGACTCTGGCTATCACCAACTAGTCAGTCATTGGTAAGTATTTCATTAGAACAAAAATATTCTTTAGCGATGATAAATACACACATAAATAAAGAGTGTTAAAGTCTTTAACGGCATTGGTTAAGTGTCATTAGATTCAGTGTCACTAAAGGTTTTAGGGACATATCCAAAGAGTGCTAATTGCTGCTAAAAATACATATTTAGTGGTAATTAAATTGTTGCCGTTAATTAATGCCGCTAAAGATCATTTTTGATGTAGTTTTTGTTAGCGTAAAGAACTTTTTAAACTATGATTAGGTCAGAGTAAATGATATTTAAGATAAGTCTTCTTAAAACGTAAGATACGTAATATGAAAATAAAATTGACTATCTCTGGAATTGTGTAAGATAGGGATAAGATCTGTGTATGCTCTACTTTTTCTAAATCGCACATGTGGAATCACATTAAGTATGTTGTTGTTATTGCTTAAAGAGTAGTATAATCATTACATATATTCTTTGATTTTGATGATATTATGCCTAATTTTTCTCCAAAATTTTGCAGGCTAAGGACTCATTGTGCTACAGAGCCATATATTATAGCAACAAATAGACAACTTAGTGCAATGCACCCAATATATAGATTATTGCATCCTCATTTTAGACATACAATGAAGATAAATTCCTTAGCTAGAGAAGCACTTATTAATGCAAATGGAATTATTGAGACTTCATTTTCCCTTGGCAAGTATGCAATGGAATTTAGTTCTGTTGCCTATGATCTTGAATGGAGATTTGACCAAGAGGCACTCCCACAAAACCTTATTAGCAGGTAATAATTCATTAATCTTTCTATTTTTCGATCGGTGTTTGATATCTATTTTAGGATCTGACTAATTTAAATGCACGTCATAATTCCCGATTTAGGGGTAAAGGGCTCTCAAACATAGGCTACTTTAACTCAAGATATGTGGTTAAAGATTAAAGTGCGTGCTTAACACTCTATCACAATATTTGGTGATCGATCACTAGTCTTATTTTCCACCCGGTGTTTGACCTTGCTTTGGGGTCCAACTAATTTGAATTTGCGTTGAAAAATCTTGTTTTAAATGTAAAATGCTTCCAAACAAAAGCAACTTTATTCACTGGGTCAAATGCAAAATCTTTGATAAAAAATAGAAGGGTATTTATCATGTCATCGCAATCTTTTATGGTCAATTGGTCACAAATTCTTTTCTCTTAAGATTTATTTTTGAGTAATAGATTTTATGCACTAATAATGTAAATAATATTTATACAATCAGATTAATTATAAGATATTCGCAAGTAAACCATTATAATAAGTCTTAATTGGCTACTTCACAAAAATGTAAATTATAGAGAGCTATTGAGTATATAAGTAAGCAGACCTTACCCCTAGTGACATGTATAAAATTATGCGGATCTAGGTCAAAAGTGGACAATATCAGTAGCGGGCTTGGCCGTTTCATTTACTTTAATAAAGACATGTTGTTTTTGTACATTGATAAGTACTATACAACCAGGGAAATTCAAAATCTATACGTATAAAAATATATATATATATATAGTATAATTTTTTGACGAAAAGGACAGACATTATGCTCGTGGCTTCGGCCCCATTTCACTAATATGTTATTTTGTTGCATATATAACAGGGGATTGGCTGTGGAAGATCCAAATGAACCATATGGATTAAAACTAACAATAGAAGATTACCCTTTTGCAAATGATGGTTTAGTACTTTGGACACACTTAAACAATGGGTAACAAATTATGTCAACCATTATTATCCACAAATAAATCTAATTGAATCTGATATAGAGATTCAAGCTTGGTGGTCAGAGATAAAAAATGTTGGCCATGGTGACAAAAAAAAATGAACCATGGTGGCTAGAGTTAAAAACCCCAAATGACTTAATTGGTATTATAACTACAATGATTTGGGTAACTTCTGGCCACCATGCAGCAATTAACTTTGGCCAATACATTTATGCAGGTAAACACCTTAGTAAAATTATTTTTTATTGTTCTTGGTATATATATATTATAAATGAAATAAAGGGAAGTCTCGGAGCTAGCAACAGTAAAATTGTCTTCATGAGACCTAGAGAGGTCACATGTTCGAACTGTGAAATCAATCACTGATCCTTGTGTCAAGATTAGTTGGTTAGGTATTTACACCCTACGACCCTCCTCGATGTGCAAATGAGATTGTTTCTTGCATTAGACTGACCTTAGTATATATAATACAGTTGAATCATTTCAAAATAATTTAACTTGTACACACTGACAGTATAAATGATTTTTATAATATTTGTGTACTATGGTAACTTGTTATAGTAGGTTATCTACACACATATATATATATACACTATATCAAAAATGATCTTTAGCGACAATTAATTAATGGTAATAGCTGAACTGCTGCTAAACATGTTTTTTAGAGGCAATTATGACTATTTGTAAATGTCCATAAAACCCGATAATGATTTTAGCACTCTTTGTTAGTTAATGTGTATATATAGTACTGCTAAAAACTGTTTTTGTTGTAGTGATAATGAAGTGTTCTATTTTATATGTAGATTACTTTCCAAATATGCCAACAATTGCTAGGACAAAAATGCCAACTGAAGATCCAACAAATGAAGAGTGGGAAAATTTCTTGAATAAACCTGAGGAGGCATTGATAAAATGCTTACCTTCACAACTTCAAGCAACAAAAATAACAGCAATTATGGATGTTTTATCTAATCATGCTCCAGATGAAGAATATATTGGTGACAAAATTGAGCCTTATTGGGCTGAGGATCCTGTAATTAACGCGGCGTTTGAAGTATTTTCGGAGAAATTGAAGGAGCTTGAAGGGATTATTGATGCTAGAAATGTTGATAGTAAGTTGATGAATAGGAATGGAGCTGGTGTTATGCCTTATGAATTATTAAAACCATTTTCTGAACCTGGTGTTACTGGAAAAGGTGTACCATATAGTATTTCCATTTGAATGTTGTAACAAAGTTTAATATGAAATAAAAGATGATGCTACCCAAATGTACTAATAGGTCCTTTGCTATATATTTTTTGTTGATACAAACTGTTTAAACTCTGTATCAAGTCAAACTAGGTCATTCTGTTTGCTGGGCAAAAGTTCTGTAGAAACTAAGTTATAACTTGTATTTGTGACTCCATATTATACGACCAATATTTTATCATACAACATATTTAACAAAAGAAAGTAAACCATACCACATTCCATTACATATAGATAAATAATACAAATTCAGCAACAAAATAAGTAGCCAACAAAAACCTCTTACAAAAGAATAAAGAATTCCACTCATTTCATTCATTAAAATCTTGAACTCTTGCATTCAGCAGAAAATCCTTGAGGAAACCTCTTAGAATCAGCACAGTAATTGTAAACCATGTGTTTGCTCTGCACCCATCGTAGTCTATTCCGTCCCTTACCATCAAGTTCATGTGTTTGCCATGGCTTCGCGTTGTTTGTTGAACCAATAGACTTACATGAAGAGGCACCTGATGATACTGCACAACCATCAATGTTAATGTTTCTGTAATAAGCAGTGAATGGTGCAAGTGCCCAATCTGTTTTCACTCTGCCTCCTTGTGTTGCCCATTCATCTGCATTCCATAAACTGCAGTATACTTTCATTGCTTGACTCTTTGGAAATGGAATTCCCATGCTTTCATGGTTGTTGAACACTCTAATTGGACTGTTATCTACTAAGAACCTGAATATATATCGAAAATTTTTAGTAACATCAAATGTAGTATGAATCATTTTAACATGTTTATATCTTTTAGGTGTAAAAACTCACAGTATATATACATTTGTAAGGTGATTTTGTGTTAACTTACACTATGCGATGAGGATTCCAGACAATGGTGTAAGTGTGAAACGCGGCAGTTGGATCAAACCAAAGATGAAATTGTTGTTCTTTGTTTCCTTTTCCTTGTGTGTATACATTGGTATGGATAGTGTAAGGCTGACCAGAGACATTGCCTAAGAACTCAAAATCGATCTCATCATGTCCTTCTCCTTGTGAAGATAACTAACAGAGGAAAAAAAACAGAACATGATGACATGTTATAATGAGAATGAAGTTCTAATTAAAATAAGAGGCCTTAAACTTACGAAGAAAGTTGTTACAGTGCCAGCAGAGTTTTTAAACTATTTTCCAACAAAAAAAATTTCTGCTCTTTATACGAGCTTGCGTGCTGACATTGTTTTCTTGTTGTTGAATATTTCAGGGATGGACATTCATACTTAGCTTGTTAGGCATCATTCCCCTTGCAGAGCGTTTAGGTTGGGCCACAGAGTAATTCTCTACAACCAATGTCTACAATGCGTTGCATGAGTAAATTGAACGTATACCCGCAAAGACATGTCAGCATTTCTTAACATGTTCATACATCGTGCATAGTTCTTAACCTTAAAATGGAAGTTCTTTCGAGCTATCAAGATCAAACTTATTTATCTCCGTCCTTGGATGTTTGCATAACATGGAAAGACAATAACTTCCTGATCTTTTTTCTCTGTTTAAAATTTTTTAACATTACACGTCGTGTTTGGAGCATAAACATACTTGGTCTATTTATACTGTTGTACATTTTCGAAAATGTAACTAATACGTTTCGGTTTCATTCCTTGTATAGGCAGCTGGCTTTTTTTACTGGACCTACAGGTAGTCTTGTCTTTACCAGATCATTAACTTTTACTCGAGTATATGATATATATAAAGGCATTAACTTTCTGTATGTTCTTTCTTTTGGTCTTCAAATCTTCTTTTTGGGATGCCAATTTGTATGTGTGACAAAATATGTTGATTTTCGTCTGCACCCTAATGGTAGAAGACATGAATAAATGTTTATGTCATCTCATACTATATAGTATTTTCGTCACATATTTATCTAAGCGAGATAGAGAACGTAACTCTATCAGCCGGTTTCCCTTTTCCCTGTAATGGCACTCTATTTAGCCAATATCATCTCGATTAATCTGCAGTTAAAAACTTTTACAGTCGGAGGACTTCTAAATGCGACTTTTGGAAACGCGACAGAGTTGATAATATCAATGTATGCATTGAGAAGTGGAATGATTCGTGTAGTGCAGCAGTCACTATTAGGCTCAATTCTGTCCAATACTTTACTTGTGCTTGGATGTGCATTTTTTGGCGGTGGAATTGTTCATTCTAATAAAGAGCAGCTTTTCGACAAGGTACATTTTTATGACTCTCCGTGTATATGTGTTTTATGTATACCAGTAATAATTTTGTTTAAGCTGTATCATGGCCGAGGGATAACACTCGGATAATTAGATTTTTATTTTCAAATTTTCTTTTAGGGAACTGCAGGGATGAATTCGGGGTTGCTTTTAATGGCAGTTATGTGCTTGTTGTTCCCCGCTGTTCTCCATGTTACACACACTGAAGTGCATTTTGGGAAATCAGAGTTGGCACTTTCCAGATTTAGCAGCTGCATTATGCTTATAGCGTATGGCGCGTATCTATTTTTTCAGCTGACCAACCAAAAGAATCTTTACATGCCGACCGAGGTTGTGGTTCTTCATTTTCCAGCACAGCTTTGTATAATTGGTGTTAACCTATACACGTAACTGTATGCTTATACAAAGTTCAACTTGGAATATTGAAGTGAAAGTTTAAAATGAAAAACTGGAAAAATGATGATAGTTGCAGCCAAGATTTCTGAAGGTTGGAATATGCATTAGCCTAATTCTTTCTGAAGGTCGCATCTCATTTTATAGTCGAAATACTCCAACTTGCTTATTATGTTGCTTAGTGGACTAAAATCTATCTAGTCTTCTGTTTTAAAGCTTCCAAAAGCTCATAACATATTTGATCTTTATTCTCGTTCTTTCCACCTTGAAATCTTGCTATGTTTAGGCAAACAATGTCGTCTTGAGAATATCTAATGGGATTCGAGAAAACAAAAAATCCCATCTATGTTACTTTCCTCCTTTTTTAGTCCTTAAAGGCTGCAATGAGCTATACGTTTACGTCCAATCTTCCTTCGTGAATTTGTTCTCCTCTGAGTTTAGTACAATTTCAGGAAGAGGATCATATTGATGGAAGTGCAGATGATGAAGAAACTCCGGAGATATCGAAATGGTGGTCAATCCTATGGCTTTCTGTTATGACACTATGGATAGCTTTCCTATCAGAGTACCTTGTTAATACCATAGAAGTAAGTGCATCCTACTAACCTTTTATCCTTTTGCGGTTTTGCAACTTCGTGTTCTTTCTGCAGAACCATCTAGCTTATCGAAAAATCGAGAATCTTCTTGTTCTTTCAAAATTTACTGTTATGAGATTTATATGATTGAACTTATCCAGGTTTTACTTTTTCTTAACTTAACAAAAAAGGTCCTTTTATATAGAATATATGTGTGGGGAAAAATGAAAACTATGTACAACTATGTTGCTCGGACTCTCCAAAAATGTTGCCTAACCTGTGTCGGATCCTCCAAATATGCACTACTTTTGGAGGATCCAACACCCACCCGTTGGCATTTTCGAAGAGTCCAGAAACATAGGTGTACAGAGATTCTACTCTACTGTAAGTCCTCTCTGCGTTAAACATCAGGAAAGTATTTGAACACACCAAGAAATGTGTTGTTTTTTATTTGTATTCTTTGAGTCCCTCAAACAATAAACATATATGACACTGTTTTCAGGGAGCATCTGTTGCGATGAATATTCCTGTAGCATTTATTAGTGTGGTAGTGCTTCCCATTGTTGGAAATGCTGCGGAGCATGCCGGAGCTGTCATGTTTGCCTGCAAAGACAAGCTTGTACATTCTTCACCTTGCTTCCTTACAAAGCTAACGTATTGCAATCACCATCCCTCATTTACATAGTGTCTGTGCAGGATATATCTTTGGGAGTGGCAATAGGTTCATCAACACAGATAGCCATGTTTGTGGTAGGTAATTAACATATCAGAGATTCTGTATCCTGAATTACATCAATATGAATGTATCACCCTAGATGCTTCGTAGTTACATAAGACACTTCACTTGTTCATTTCTTATTTCAAGAAGGCACAATACATAAACAAGCACTCGAACTTGGCCTCCAAGTCGAGGTGTCTCTATGTGGCGCTCGCAAAGTCAGTTTATGTATTATGCATTTCAAGATATACAAAAAGTATCTTTTCGTTTCCATGTTTATCTTCTTCGATAGCCTGTCAAGTGCAGTAAATGAAGAAAAGAAGATATTACCTGTGTTCTAATTTTGACTGCTATCTTTTTTCTGCTTAGTAGCTTATACCCGTTCTCGACTGTTCTCTTGCTGCAGATCCCATTCTGTGTTGTAGTCGGATGGATAATAGGCTCACCGATGAATTTGGACTTCCAAATGTTTGAAACAGCTACACTTTTTATGACTGTCCTTGTAGTAGCTTTCATGCTGCAGGTATGCCATAATTTATCCTCTTAAAATAATGGTATATAAGAGTTCTTTCCAGATTTGAAGATTTTTTTCTCCTTTTCACTTCTTCATCCTTTTCATTTCCTTCTGTTTTGCTTCATCATGCAGTGTACATGAATGCTATTGGCGGAACGTACATGTCATATTCTGCATCCTTGCAATTAAACGATATCTTTTTTTCTACAGGACGGGACGTCTAATTACTTTAAAGGGCTGATGCTCCTTTTCTGCTATCTGATAGTTGCAGCAAGCTTCTTTGTACATATAGATCCGGAGTCTATACGTGAGTTTCCTCCCTCTCTTCGTACAATTATTATATGGTAGCTTGTGATATTTGTTGTATTTATGATTACTAGCATTGGTAATATCTGTTACTACTTACTAGCATTAAGTAATCAGATAATTGAACATCTCTTCTGTTGTTCAATTAAATAAATACTTGACCATGTGAAATCTTGTTAGAACATATTTTTCGTCATGTGTGGTTTCCGTTTTTGACTTATAATGAGAAAAACCTTAAAGGTATCCATGTGCATTATAAACCTCTTCCGCGACCTCTTTATTACTATCCAAATATGTTGCCGCACAAGTGTCAGATCCTTCAAAAATGCACTACTTTTGGAGGATCGACATGCACCTATTGACATCATTGAAGAGTCCGAGCAACATAGTTGGTTCTACAGCAAGTTGAACACTAACCAGGGATCATAGTAGAATTGGAAAGACGATACGTGTCATTGAGAGTTGATGCTTAAAGGAACTAATTTGATTCCCTCGTAATGGAACCACTCAAAGATTTTATGAATCTTTTTTTTTATGACAAGGAAAACTCACAGCCGCTACCCTTTAGGTGTATACAGGGTAAAACCCCCCGCTCCTATTCAATAGCTCGCAAACCACATAGGAGAGGTAACCCACACCCAGTGCAACAAGCTTGACCCAGAAGGCAAACCCTTTGCTTTCGCTGGCAAGGGGTTTCAAACTTAAGACCTCCAACATGGAAGTCCCAAGCCCAAACCACTGGGCCACCCCGAAGGGAATCTTAATCTGATCCTTCTATAGTTTCTCCTATTTTTTCTTTTTATGAATTTCGGTACATAGACCTGAATTCTATGTTGCTCAGATTCTCCAAAAATGTTGCCGCACCCATGTTGGATCTGTTGGGAAAATGCGCTCAAACACAAGTATATATGGTAAAAGTAATGGAAATAAAATGGGAAAATAACGACACCAAGAATTTTACGTGGAAACCCTTCTGAATAAGGGAAAAAACCACGAACTAAGAGGAGCAATTGATATTACTATAGTAAGGAATTTTACACTGTGTAGTCACGAATACAATACTCAAAGTGACTACTACACACTCAAAAGGAACAACACTCTTTTGGTTTCCGTCTTACTAAAATATCGCTCACACTCTATTTTTCTTCACAGACTATTTTCTTGTATAGTCTATGAAATACCTCACTTTGCTCTCAAAATGGTTTTTCTCTATAACTTGGTGTGTACTACAAATGAGCAAGAATGCTCTATTTATAGAAGGATAAAACCATGCCTATGTCACTAATGACATATGTAAACATAGCAAAGTCAAGAATGGTTGCAAATCTTACCAATTTGCCAACTACCAAATCTTTTCTTTTCAACTCCAATTACTATTCCTTTTTAACAATTGCTTGTACCAATTGAATAGCTAAAGTTGACTAAAACAATGTGATGGATTCAACAAATCTCCCCCTCTAGTCCCATTTACTGGAAGAAGGTATCTTTAACTTCTTTAGAGAGAGCTCATACCCACAAGTTCTTTGCATAACTCGAACTTGTCTTTCGGTATCATCTTGGTCAGCATATCTGCAGGATTTTCACTTGTGTGAATCTTTTTGACGTGAAATGATTCATTCTCCACTTTCTCACGAATCCAATGATATCTGACGTCAATGTGTTTTGTCCTTGCATGGTACATGGAGTTCTTGCTCAAGTCTATTGCACTCTGGCTGTCACAATAGACAATATACTCCATCTGATTCAAACCAAGCTCTTGAAGAAATCGCTTAGCCATATCATCTCCTTGCCGGCTTCAGTAGCCGCGATATACTCAGCTTCAGTTGTAGATAGTGCAACACACTTCTGCAACTTTGACTGCCATGATATAGCTCCCCCTGAAAAAGTAAACAAATATCCAGTAGTGGATTTTCTGTTATCAAGGTCACCTGCCATATCAGAATCTGTATAGCCTTTCAAGATCGGATTTGATGCTCCAAAACACAAGCATTCATCTGAGCTTCGTTTAAGATACCTGAGTATCCATTTCACAGCTTCCCAATGCTCTTTTCCCGGATTTTCGAGAAATCTACTAACAACACCAACTGCGTGAGCAATATCAGGTCTAGTGCACACCATTGCATACATCAGACTTCCGACGACGAAGGAATATGGAACTTTGGCCATGTTCTCTTTTTCCTCCCTAGCTGTAGGACACATCTTCTTGCTCAACTTCATATGACCAGCAAGAGGTATACCCACAGGCTTCGCATTCTTCATATTGAAGCGCTCCAGTACGCGTTCAATGTACTTCTTCTGGGACAAATAAATCTTCCTTTCATCTCTAAGACGAGTAATTCTCATGCCCAAAATTTGTTTGGCATGACCCAAGTCTTTCATAGAAAAAGACTTACACAACTCTTTCTTCAGCTCGTCAATCTTGGAAGTATTCTTGCCCACAATCAACATATCATCCACATACAACAAAAGGATGATGAAATCATTGTCAGAAAATTTTTGTACAAATATGCAATGATCTGAAGAAGTCTTCTTATAGCCTTGCTCCCCCATGACAGATTTAAACTTTTTGTACCACTGTCTGGGAGCTTGTTTTAGGCCATAGAGACTCTTTTTGAGTTTGCATACAAAATTTTCTTTACCATCTACTTTGAAGCCCTCAGGTTGTTCCATATAAATCTCTTCTTCTAGGTCACCGTGAAGGAAAGTCGTCTTCACATCCATCTGCTCAATCTCTAAATTAAGACTAGCAGCCAAACCTAGAACTGTGCGAATCGAGGACATTTTCACAACAGGAGAAAATATTTCGTCAAAGTCAATACCTTTCCTTTGACTGAATCCCTTAACAACCAATCTAGCTTTGTACCTGGGCTTCAAGTTGTGTTCTTCAACTTTAACTTTGAACACCCACTTGTTCTTCAAAGCTGTCATGCCCTTGGGCAATTTTACGAACTCATAAGTGTGGTTCTCATGCAAAGACTTCATCTCGTCTTGCATGGCTTCAATCCATTGATTCTTGTGCTCATCTTCCATGGCCTCCTTATAACATTCAGGTTCTCCCCCGTCAGTGGGTAACACATACTCATTGGGTGAATAACGGGAGGAAGGAAACCGCTGTCTTGTGGACCTCCGAAGCGGAACATTTGATTCGTCCACAACTTCATGAGCAACAGGATCATCAATAACAATATCATTGTTATTATCAACATCAACATGTTGATTCGATACATGATTATGGGCGTCACCATCATTATCAAACCCAACAACATCATGCACACTTGTGTGAGGAACTTCATTATGATGAACTATACCATCAAAACTTGAAGATTCTACCTTTTCCGCTTTGTCAATATCTTCAATTGTTTGATTCTCCATGAAAATAATATCACGACTTCTCACAAGTTTCTTTTCAATTGGATCATATAGCCTGTAACCAAATTCATCTAGGCCATATCCAATGAAGATGCATTGCCTTGTCTTGGCATCTAACTTTGACCTCTCATCTTTCGGCACATGTACAAAAGCTTTGCAACCAAATACTCTCAAATGGTCATAGGAAACATCCTTTCCATACCAAACACTATTTGGTACATCACTTTGCAAAGCAACAGCAGGAGATAGATTAATAACATGTGCAGCGGTCAATAAAGCCTCGCCCCAAAATGAGTTTGGCAACTTTGCTTCAGAAAGCAAACATCTAACTCTTTCCATCAAGGTCCTGTTCATCCTCTCAGCCAAACCATTAAGCTGAGGAGTCTTGGGAGGAGTCATCTGGTGTCTAATACCTTGATGCTTGCAGTATTCGTCAAATGGTCCACAATATTCACCACCATTATCGTACGAATACATTTTAATTTCTTTCCAGTTTCTCTATCAACTGAAGCCTGAAACTGCTTAAAGGCACCTAACACTTGGTCTTTAGTCTTCAAGACATAGACCCAAAGTTTTCTCGAGCAATCATCAATGAAAATGACAAAGTAAAGTGCACCACCCAATGTCTTTGTCTTCATTGGACCACATAAATCAGAGTGCACTAACTCAAGCAACTCTGTCTTTCTCGAAGGAGGGTAGGACTTAAAGGAAACTCTATTTTGTTTACCAGCCAAGCAGTGCTCACATTTTTCTAATTTAGCACTTTGGAAATTTGACAATAATTTCTTCTTGGCTAGAACATTAAGTCCTTTCTCGCTAATGTGGCTAAGCCTCTTGTGCCATAATGTTGAAGAGCTATCGCTCTCAACCGCATTCACCATATCAACACAAGCAGAGGCCGTAGTCTAGTATAGACCACGACGTTTGTTACCATGAGCCACAACCAAGGAACCCTTAATGAGCTTCCATTTTCCATCACCGTTGGTACTAACATATCCTTCATCATCTAAAACACCAACAGAAATTAGGTGCAGACGAACATCAGGAGCATGTTTCACATTGTTCAAAACTAGTTTAGTTCCAACACTAGTTTCCAAATAAATTGTACCAATACCAGCCACCCTAGAAACAGTCTCATTACCCATACTCAAGGTTCCAAAATCACCAGGAGTGTAGGAAGAGAAAAAATCCTTCCTTGATGTCACATGAGATGCGGCACCAGTGTCCACAACCCAGCTTGACTCATCACAAGCAATATTTATCATGTTTGCATCAAGAACGGTAACAAGATCTTCAGTGGTGACGGTGGCTAGGAAATTTTCATTGCCATCTTGTTTAGTTTCCTCTTTGTTATTGTTCTCCCTCTTCAACTTCCTGCAGAACTTCTTTGTGTGCCCTTTCATGCCACAATGATAGCACTCAATATCCTTAAGTCTGCCTTTGGATTTGCTCTTATTTTGTTCTCTATGCTGAGAACCACGAGTTTTATTTCTCCCCCTGGGGCCAGTTATCAGGACATCCGACGAAGAGGAACCTTGAGTTTTTCTTCTCATCTCTTCGTTTAAGACATTACTCTTGGCGGAATCCATAGAGATCACACCATCCGGAGCAGAATTTGACAATGACGTTCTAAATGTTTCCCAAGAATCTGGTAGGGAACCAAGTAGAAGCAAGCCTTGAATTTCTTCATCAAATTTGATGCCCATAGCAGATAATTGGTTCATAATCCCCTGAAAATTATTCAGATGGTCTGTCATTGGAGAACCATCATGATACTTCAAACTCAACATTTGCTTTATTAAGAACATTTTGTTGTTGCCAGTCTTTCGAGCATACAAACTTTCAAGATGCTCCCATAGGGTTCGAGCATGTGTTTCCCCAGAAATATGGTTCAACACATTATCGTCGACCCATTGCCTAATGAATCCACAAACCTGTCTATGCAACAGATTCCACTCTTCATCTGTCATATTATCAGGCTTTACAGTGGTAAATACTGGTTTATAAAAATTCTTGACATAAAGCAGATCTTCCATTTTCCCCTTCCAAATGGCATAATTAACACCATTCAAAGTAACCATTCTACTTGTGTTGGCTTCCATTGTTTTCCCCAAAAAATATAGTAATCGCAAATCAAAGTAAATCTTTTCTGATGTGGAAGTCCAGACTGTGCTGCAACCACAGAGCATACTCGGATAAAACCTTGGCTCTGATACCAGTTTGTTGGGAAAATGCGGACAAACACAAGTATATATGGTAAAAGTAATGGAAATAAAATGGGAAAATAACGACACCAAGAATTTTACGTGGAAACCCTTCTGAATAAGGGAAAAAATCACGAACTAAGAGGAGCAATTGATATTACTATAGTAAGGAATTTTACACTGTGTAGTCACGAATACAATACTCAAAGTGACTACTACACACTCAAAAGGAACAACACTCTTTTGGTTTCCGTCTTACTAAAATATCGCTCACACTCTATTTTTCTTCACAGACTATTTTCTTGTATAGTCTATGGAATACCTCACTTTGCTCTCAAAATGATTTTTCTCTATAACTTGGTGTGTACTACAAATGAGCAAGAATGCTCTATTTATAGAAGGATAAAACCATGCCTATGTCACTAATGACATATGTAAACATAGCAAAGTCAAGAATGGTTGCAAATTTTACCAATTTGCCAACTACCAAATCTTTTCTTTTCAACTCCAATTACTATTCCTTTTTAACAATTGCTTGTACCAATTGAATAGCTAAAGTTGACTAAAACAATGGGATGGATTCAACAGGATCCTCCAAATGTACACTATTTTTTTAGGATCCGACATGCACTCATCAGCATTTTTAAAGAGTCAGGGCAACATAGCGTGAATTAAGTTTACATAATACTCATCGGACTACCCTGACAGAAGCAGTTGTTGAAACTTGAAAACATAAGGAATGCAAAATCTGAAGGGATTTTCATTCATTAGAACTTGCACAGTTACAAACTTAGAAATTAACCCTTCCTTGAGAAACTGATCTTAAGAAACAAGAAAATAGAAAATAAACGGAATGCGGAAGGAAAAAAAAACAGAAGGTTATGAGTTCAAGTAAATCTTCAATAAAAACATAATGTCGTCTTGTCCCTCAATATAATTCATTTTCTCTCAGTTCATCTCCTGAAAAGCAGAGAAATGAACAGAATATTAGTAGATGAAAAATGGTTTCGGAAAGTAAAACGTCGACTATGCAGTACCAGAATCACATGGGAGATGGCTCACCAAAATCCCTAGGCATCTTGCATTTATAACATTCTGCTCTACTGGCATAGTTGTGCATACCACATCCTAATCTGGCAGATATAAGAAGGAACTTATGTTAGCCAGTAGTAATTCTAGAGAACTTTTAATGCTTTTTTTCTTCTTCGTATTTTCGATCTCTTTATACAATGTTGGAATGGGATGAGCTCAGGAGCCACAGACGGAGTTATGATTTTGAGTTTATGTGTTTTCAATTCTAAGAAAGATAGATTATTGGATTCTAGATAAATTATTTATACATAATAAGTGATACTTTAGACACAAATACGGGGTTTGGATCAAAGCTATTAGTTTCTGCAAAATCCGAGACGTGCTTGTAGCTCCGCCCCCTGAATTTATGAGGATTCATGTAGCCGACCAAAGTTATTTTACTCATAGATTGTTGTTAGAGTTGATGTGAACTAACCTGCTGCAAATCCAATCACCACTCTTCCAACCAGGACAAGCACTTGCATCATATCCATAACCTGTTGATGCTGTCATTCCCGTCCCGATACCATAATAATTACTTTTTAAGGCACCACATCTATAACAGCTTGTTCTGCTTGCGTAGTTGTGAGAACCGCAGTTCATGGCACTGCAATACCAGTCTCCAGCTAGGACTTCTGTTTTGTTTAGTCCATACATGTAAACATCGGTTGTTGTTGCATATTTAGGACAGCTACATCGTTGGCATGCATCCCGTTTCTTGAAATTTAAGTGTTGGCATGCAGCACACATCCAATCTCCTTCCATGCTCATTTTCTGTCTGTAAATCTGAAAATGAACACGAAAAGATAATGAGAGAAAATTTTAATATGGGAAGCCAAATAGGCCATTGTAAGAGGCATGTAACAGGCCATTCATTATAAAAGGCATGCAAAAGGCCATTGTTAGAGGCATGTTCAACAACCATTAAATCCTATCAGACACACATCTTTGAGGCTTGTCTTTAAGAATTACATTTTTTCTTACTCATGAACAGACATTTCATTTTTAAAGAAATTTCTTTGCACGTAAATCGTGTATTGAAGGTGTAAGTTTTTGAAAAACTTGCATTAAAGACGGTAACTTTTTTGTGTAGAAGCTGGAACGCGAGGAAATTTAGTTCCAATAGAAAATGCTACACAACGCGAAAACATGATGAATTCCTCACCTAAAAAGAGTGAAGGATTTGAAGAACTGAACTCTCGACTAGACGTAAACTTTGTTGGAGCTTGTAATTTTGGTGAATGGTCTGGGGAGGTTTATATAGGTGGGAAAACTCATCATTGGGTCCCAAAAAAGTTCTTTTTGATCTGTTTGAGCTTTAGACAGTTTACTTAAATGGGATCCTCAAGATAGCACAAATGTTCGAAAAAAGATTTGGATGAACCTTCTACCTTCCTAAGAGACACATACAACCTTGTCGTATCAGGTTCATATGAATACAGTACTTACGATGCATAGTTTAAATTTATGGTTAAAATTCCATCAAAACTATATAAAATAATATATATGAACCAATAATTTTAGAAACACAATGAGTTCAACTCATAGAGTTTAAATCCTGGATTCGCCTATGACTTTCATAACTTCTCGAGTCTAGAGTTACGGTTTCCTAAATTTGTCAACAGTTAACTTCATGCATTTGAAACACTGTTTTATTGAGTATAGAGGTATGGTTCAAATGATGCTAACATCTCTCTTTTCCTAAATTTTCTTCAATAATTTGAACTTTCTTTCTGGATTGGAAAAAGAGTAGAGAAAATTTAGGGAATAGAATCTAAAGAGACTAAAACAGTGTTTTTTAAAAAAAAAAATTGACTTTTTATCAACAGAGATGTTTAACAGAAAGGGCCACTAATTTGAAATATAAAAGGCATGATTAATTAAGAATTAGTTCTGGTTGTCTGGACCCTAGGAGATATGCCATGGAATTGAAACTACATAATTAATTTTACATGGAATCTGACCTTTCCAAAATAATGAAAAATCTAATAGTAGAATACGTTGAACGCGCATTTATGATTGCATTGCATTTTTGGAATTGTTGCTTTGATTGAGTACGATATTGTAAAGATATGGCACCTGAGCCTAACTCAGGAGGGGAGACCATCGGTCCATTTGCCAACTAATGTGGGACTTTTACCCACTCTAACACCCCCTTCACACCCAGGCCCGACTTGAGCATGGACAGGGAGTCCAATGGGGATGGACCTGGCTCTGATACCATGTTAAGATCATGAGATGGATTTCGCTGGACCTTAAAGAAGTGGATTTGTTCGATCATGTTGGTTGTTGCGAAGACTTCACGTTGTGAAATAATGTTTGAGTTTTTTATCGAATACCTCATTTGATTCGGTTTTCATTATAATCCAATGTGTTGTATCTGACTTTGCAGAGGACAAGCCAAAAACATATAGGATAAATGAGTAATTTGGTGCTAAAGCTGAAGGCCTAACAAAGACTTGCTTGAGAAGAAGAGTCCCCTTTGACAATACTGAACTATGATTTTGATAAAGATTCATCTATCTTGTTATAGCTCAAGGTTTAGTTTTCTCCTAAGTTGCGCAAGACTCTTCATTTTGATGCCACACCCGTGTCAGATTCTTCAAAAATATACTATTTTGGGAAATCCGACACATACCTGATGACATTTTTTGAAGAGTCCGAGCAACATTGGTTTTCTCTATCCAATTAATCGAGCAGCTAGCTTCTTGCTTTCGCAGTTTTGATATGCCTACGTGAGTTATTAGGCTCTATATATAGTATCAAGGATGATGATTGTTATGTTTTCTTTTTGCCTTAGAAATGGCAGGATGTAAGTATTATCAAATTAGATTGTAAGCAGAATGTAAGGTTCATTTTTCTAACATTATTAAAGCAGGATGCATTATTTTTGTCATCCCAAAGTGAGTTATGATCTCTGAAACAAAATATTTGCATGGTGAAGGAAATCATTTGTTGATTGGAAATATTATGTATCACATATACAAGATATTGAAAAAAAATGCTATATATAATGTAAATAGGCTATTTAATGCAAGTACTAATAGGTGTTTTCACGAATCTGTCACATTGAGACAATTTTACCGTTGGAAAAGAAGAAAGATAATTGCTATGTGAACATGGGACTAATAGTAACTTCATTTTTTGTGGAAGTTGTGTCTTTACGCTAAATGACTTTAAAAGGTAATATTACAAGAATAGAGAAGTTTGATGTATTTTATCGGGATAACACATAAACGTGTTTTTTATGTCCTATTTCTGGTGTAGACAAGTAGATATTTAAATTTATATAGAATTGAACAAGCAGACAAATACATCCTATTGGAGTCTAATGAGGGATCCTCTGTGTACTACGCCACGTAAAATGTGTGTCATTTTGTTGCATTTTTACAAGTTTAAGTGTTTACTTATATACACCCAAAGTTGAAGGACATAAATATCAGGTGAGGCCAAAGTAAAAAGTATATTTTATGCCAAGTTGTATGAACATTTTGATCAAAGTAGGGATGTCCGAAATCGAGCGAAATAGATAATTCGAATTGAAAAAAAGTTATTGGTTTATCATTATTGGGTTACTGTTTAATAGTTTTGATTCTTTTGGTTATCAGGTTACAGGTTCCTAACGGTTTGAAGTTTTTTTTTAACGGATTAATCGATAACCCAATAGTAAATTAAATAATTATTTTTGTACATTTTGTATGTGAAGTCCTACGAGTTTGGTTCCCTACCTTTTTTTTTTGTTGTGTTAAAACACTTGGTCATTCTACAATGTAAAAGTGTTTGCTTTTGAACAAAATGTAACTTGTGAACTCATGTGCATGGTTCATTTGGTATGTCACCTTGTTTCTAAATAATTTTAATTATTATATTTTTTGTCAAATCTTAATAGTTAAACCGATAACCGAATCGATAACAATAAAAAATAAATAAACCAGTAACCGATAAGTCAATATCTTAATTGTTTTTCAACGATTCGACATCTCTAAAAATCGATAACCAATAAACCAAATCAATAAACTTCAAAATCAAATTGACCGATATATAGTCCTAGATCAAAGTCCATTTAATTTTGATTTTGACTCTTAACAAAGAGCATTAAAAAATAGGTGCCAAAAATGGATTCTAGTTTCTATCGAGGAAAAAACTTAGTCTCACCTGATATTTGAATTAGCTTTACAAGTATATGACACATCAAATCAATATAAACATTAACCTCAATATCACTAAATCATAATTCTAATATGGTTCAGAATAAATATAGAAGTGAGTTTTTTCCCATGACAACATAGCTCCTTGAATTATTTACTAATATTCAAGCTCCTATTTTTATAGCTTTAACCATTTTTTGTTATAGGAGACTAATCAAAATCATTGTCATATACTTGGGAGACTTTCTAGGTTACCAAATCATAACTATATAGTTAAGGACACACACTTACCTTCTATAAAAAATTACTATAGAGAAGCCACAGTTTTTTGCACTAAAAATCACAACTCCATGGAGAGCTATCCATTTGAATTAGTCTAGAACTACATATCAAACCATTTGTGGAAACCTATTGAATGACAAGAACAACAAGCACAACTTAAAAAGGTTTAAAGAGTGAGATTTGGAGGAACAGAATGCTGCAGTAAGTTTCTTAGCACTAGGTCAAGATTGAAAGTACAGCACGACGAAGACACGTCTTGCAATATATAAATGCATTCAAATAAATACAGTACTTATTGACCTTCTTTGGTATATATTTGTTCATGATTTACCCTGTTGAATTTGATGGAGTAGTGCTGCTGCCAACTGCAATGTTGCCTGCAAGCGTTTCTGTGGGTCTGTTTCTTCATCAGCTGCATTTTGCAGTTGGCCCACGTTCGTGCCATGCTGAAGCTCTCTTGTTGGTGGGCCTGGCAAACTCGCCATTGGTTGCTGTTGTTGCTGTACTTGACCAAACTGAGATGATGAATGATCAACAGGCTGATTGTTTGGGAATGAAAGGTTCTGCTGTGGCCTGTATGAGTTGTCAGGCAGGTAAGCAGTGCCTGTTTGTCTAGAATCTTGTGTTGATGCAACCCCTGATTGCCTCTGCTGCCCAAGAAGTGATGAGGTTAACAATGCAAGTTGTTCTGATTGAAAAGGTGCAGGTGGTGTCTTTGCCTCCGGGGGAGGTCTATTATTACCATTTGAATGGAAATTTGGAACTTCACCCCTATAGATGCTAGAACTTTCCTGCCCTGTACCAGGCATGGCCGGGTTATATCCCTGACCAATGGTAGGATCATTTCTGCCACTGGATGATTGTGAGATGATATTCTTGACACTAGGATTTTGGTTTTGCATATCATGGGAAGACCAGTTCTGTCCCATGGCAGGGTACTGCTGATTGATCATGTAATTATGCCTGTCTCCACTAAATGACTCAGAAAAGTTACCAGCTGGCTGAAGAGAGCCTGAAAATGAAGCAGCTGGAGGTCCTGTATCTATCCCAGGAAACGATGTATTGCTGATTCCTGGTCTCTGAGTGGCTGCGTAAGATGTCAGTGCAGCATTTGGCCCAGAAGGCGATATCGGCTGGGCAAATGATGTCATGCCCTGGAAACCGGTGATACCAGTTTCATTCTTCTCAGAATGAGACCCAAAACCGGGAGCAGGAGGATCTAATCTTAAAACAACACCAGAGATGCTCAGTTTTCCTGGTACTTTAAGGACTTTCTCAGAGAAGTCAGAAGGAGGTACAAGAAACATAGTGGTCCTATCATCCAATTTAGCCACAGCAGCTCGCTGCTTCTCACCAAGATAATTCATGAATTCGCTGTAAAATGCTATGTCAGCATCAGTAGCTGGAACAAAGAAGACAACCCAAGAACCAGCTGCTTGATAGTAATGCTTTGCAAGCATGTCTAAACTAGTCCTTGCAGTGCAGTCCAAGTATACAGGTCTGCGGAATTGAACCATTGCAAATTTAAAGAAGGAAAAGAATTCGAGTTCTATTCGCAACATGTGGGATGAAAAGTTCTCAACCCAAGACAACAGTTTTCACTTAAAGACTGTAAAACTTAAATCCCAAAAACCCTGTGAACAAATGTATGAGAAGACAAGACATTCATAATGCCTAAGATGAAGAGAGTTAAAACAAGTCTTGCAACATAAGTATCGTTCGAGATCCTTCCCATGTACTTGATATCATGAAAAAAAAAATCCCACTCCACACAACAGAAATGATGATTGTCCTCGAACGGGCAAGAAGGAGCAAAATTCAATCTCTGGATCTCCTTAAATTGAGTAAAGCTGAATATCAAATGTCAGTTAAATACTATTCATTTTCCATCTCAGGATCCTAAGATAAGAAATGTACTAATCAAGAACATTCACTTCTACGTAACAGGGATGTAAACACTAATGTCTCCAACGAATACACTTTATCAGAGTTTTTTTACAATTCAATTTCAATCAGATAGAGGCATAATGATTTTATTTAACTTGAGCAAAGCCTAAATATTTGTTATTAAAGCATCAATCAGCTAAACTTTCACTGGTTAACAATACAAGTCTTGTATAAAGCTGCTCTAAAGTGATAGAGACCTGAATGTTGAGCTTACTAATCCAAATGTATAACAACATACCCAGTGTAATCCAAACGTGTTAAAGTTAATTCAAAAGCACCTAGAGAAAGTGTTTAAGTTAACTCAAAAGCACCTACAGAAAACTACAACTATTAGTACAATATGAGCTCCATGAACTGGTATGATTTCATCAGTTATAGCAGAGTGAGTATATTGGATTGAGATATTTCTGTGTTATGAAGGGCTTCAACTCAAATGTCCAAAGCTGCAGTTCAAAAAAGCTTTCATTTCTAAATGAAGTAGCCTACCAGTTTTTAGTTTCAACTTCTTGTGCACATTAGATCATAAATTAACGTCTATAGAACTATTAACTTTCCATAAAACATGTAATTACTTACAAGATCATCTCTAAAGGTTTGCCCACAGGAAAGCATCGAGCCCGACAGACGGCAGTTCCTCCCTTAGCAATAGTACCTTCCCATTTCCACTCACTACTCTTGGATGAGGCATGTGGTTCAGGAGTCAACCTTTTCTGCTCAGCTTTTGAAGCCAATTGACCAGCGCCCACCTTAAACCCGTCAAATCGTGAATTCCACCTGTCGTTCTCCTCCGGAAAAGGTACATTGGAGTTCATCATCCGCTCAGGAATCTGTCTATGAACAAGAGATCCAGAATCAAAGTTTTTATCAAGGACCTCAGCTTGGGGAAATTCAGGGTACCCCCTCTGTCTTGCTGGTTCCATATCATTGAAAGGATATTCTGGAAGCTCATTTTCAGGAAAATAGGAGCTGGTCTTCAGTTTCTTAGCTTCACGGAAGACAAAAGGATCCTCAGGCAAGTCCCATGAATCATCATAGAACGGATCTTGTCTAGGGAACCGCTGAGGAGAAAACTCACGCTCACGGATGTCTACAACTCTTTTCCTTGGAGGACTACGCTGATTGTAAGCACTGTCCCCATGTCCCAATTCAGAATCCAGAACAGGAAATCTCCTTCTATCATCTTCACCAACCCATGCATTACCCTTTCTGCCAAAACCAACATGACGAGAATCACCAGGATCCATATCTGAGTTGAACCTTGGAGACCTCATGCCATGATCTCGAGGAGCATTACCAAAGTCCCTATCATGTCGAAGGTTCTCAGAAGAACCAATGTGCCCATATGATCTCAAATGTGAGGATGGTGAATCATTCGTTGGGCTCCTTTCCTTGTTAGAGGTTCCAGCTTCCGCCCGAGCAAAACAAATATGTACTCGAGGATTGTCAAATAAATTTCCTTGTAATGTTTCCTTTGCCCTGCAAGCTGCCGTCACATTCTTGTATTGAACAAAGGCATAAGTTCTACCAGGAAATGCAGTAATCCTATCTATCTGTCCAAATGGGGAAAAGGCTTTTCGCAATATGAATTCATCTACTTTCAGTTGTGCAGGAAACCCAATCCACAAAACCTCACTGGGTTCTCCACCCTTATCATCTAACCTTGATTTGTCTGGATATGGTGGAAGGTCAGAAGTAGAGTGGCGAGTCCTCAAATCCCTTTGTGAAAGTGGAGATCTTCTTATCATGGGACGGTCATCTCGACGTGGAAAATACTCTTCATCCCGTGGTGGTGCTGGTGATGATTTTTCCTGGGATATAAAACCATAGTTAGAGCAGAACTGTCGCTATCTTTTTTGATAGATTTTTAGATTAGAAAAGAAAAAAAAGAGGTGAATTTGCTAGCATGTAGATTAACTTTCACCAGAAAGTAACAACACATATGGGGAATTGTTGTATCAACGCTAAGAAGTAAAACACCAAAAAGAAGAAACCTCTGACCTACATTAAGTATCAATCAAAACCCTCAAAATTGAAACTGGTATTTGTTCTTGCAGAAGGGCTTTCTTTTTCTAATCTAGTTACTAGTGTACACTCTCCAATGCTGTAACACTACATTATCTTCATGAAGGTACTCTGACTATTGCAGCAAGAATCTGGAAGTAAGATGTTGAAGCAGACACATACAAAAAAAAAACATACACATGTATAGGATAGGACAAATGCAATCATCTATATAGAATAGTCTAACTACCATTTAAACAAAGTTGGGAGCAGCCTAACTTCCAGGATCATATACTTTACAAGTGCAGAAATGAAGTCCTTTAGGAATAGCGTAAAAATATTATGACTCTAAAAACGAATGCGCTGCAGTTAATGGACCATCTCTTTTAAAGTACAAAGACAAAAAGAAAAGTTCTAACCAGTGAATTAAGATCTATCATAACATAAGCCAAACATTCTTCTGGTAGAACAAATGCAAGATATTGTTGATGCAGAAGTGAAGTAACTTTGCAATTTTCCACAGACAATATAACCAATTCTTACAAAAGATATGATATGAATACACACACAATTTTACTTGTGAGATTCACTCATATGCAGCTTTCAATTACCTTTCTGATACTCGACTAATCAACTTACAGGAAAATTGCTAAAGCACAAGTTTATTGCTTACACACAAGTCACAGAAGTGTTCATGCATTTCGAAGAAGACAAAACCCAACAACATTTATCTTATATTTTAGCCCTAGATTATCATGAAAGGAAGCGCTAGAAATATTTCAAGTTACGGGACAGCAACGCATCCTCTGTAGACATATTGAAGGCACAAACACTACTTCAAAAGCATATACTTTGAATACCTTAAACTTAAATACCTACTTAATCTTCCCTGGAGTAAATCAATAGTGCAACTTGGATAAATACGTCAGAAGAAACTACTCAGCTAAGCATTTTATTGATAACAACCACCTGCACTAAACTGAAACGATCTGTCGGAGAAGGCCAAAGGGAGCGGGGAAAAACAACTATGGAAACCACTTTTTCTCCCTTGCTGTGTGAAGCAATAGTTATGTCAAAATCCAACAATGAAAAAAGGAGTCAAAGATCAAGACACTAGGTAATTTCTTCTCAGAGGATTTGGATTGACTGCAGTCCGCAATGGTGGTAGTGGTTGATACTGGTGGAGAAGGTACCCAATGGCAGTGACGGTGGTGTTGATGGCAATGATAAATTATAATGGTAGATTGTAGATGTGACAACGAGTAGCAGTAGTGGTTGACAGCAGTAGTCGCTGCCTCTGGTGGTTGTGTGATGGCAGAGGTGGTTGGTGGTGGTGGCTTGTGTTTTCGCGATGGTGGCTGTGATGGAAAAGGAGGTGGTGGCCGATGGTTATGGACAAAGTGATGGTAAAAACTATCCACACAAAAATACCTCTTAAAAATATTACAACCTTGTTTAAGATCTTACTGTTACGACCTATTCAGACCAAATAAGTGTAGAAATCTTAATGTAAACAAATGCACTTAGGGTCATTTGGTTGCTGGATAAGAAACAAGTTAATCATATATTAATTTTCTTATTTGTATGATATTTGGTAGGTAGATAGAAAATAAGTTATTCATGTACAAAATTAATACGATGTTTGGTTGTAAATTTAGAAACCCATATGTCCTATTTCATGTAGGATAGAAGGTGGAATATCTAATACATGTATAAATAATCCCTACATAACTAATACCTGCATAAAATAATATATAGATTCACTGATAAGTAATCTCTACATTACTAATACATGTATAACTCTAACCAGGTGACAAACGACAACCCCTTAATGACATAAGGTCTGAACCATTCAGATACAACCTTCCATTAAGTGCAACCAAATGAGGCCTTAGAAATTCATATCGTGTTTTGGTTGAAACTTAAGTTGAAAGAATAGAGTAGTCCTCCTTTGGATTTTGGAATCGAATGACCTCATCTGTAATTAAAAATCAGACTCCATATTCAATATTGTCTCACCTCTCACCTCTATACTCTCTTCCCCCTCGTGTCTTTGAGAGCACATATTTTGCTCAAAACTTAACGCATCAAAAGATAAATTAGCCCGCTCTCAAATGTGTCTTTTTTGGTTATTCAAGAGTTCAAAAGGAGTATTATTTTCTTTTATAAAGTTAAAGTTGTATTCTTCGGCATTAAGGGTATGTTGGCTACCTCCAAAAAGTTACAAGCTAAAACCATAATTAAATTGATCCTAGGAAATCTACCAACTGTTCTACTACTTCTATACCCTCTTCTTTACACCAAAAAAACAACAAGAGTATTGTTACTACTCACCTGATATTTGTCTAGACTTTATGTCATCCAATGTCATATTAATTGAGTCTCAATCTTACTTTACATC
Source organism: Solanum chilense (assembly GCA_032847665.1). NCBI lineage: Eukaryota > Viridiplantae > Streptophyta > Magnoliopsida > Solanales > Solanaceae > Solanum > Solanum chilense. The sequence continues at coordinate 4,811,359 of CM064974.1, read as the reverse complement.
TTCTTCAGGTCATTTTGATATATTTGAGCACTCAATGATACCGATTTTTTGAGGAATCACGTTATTTCTACATCTTGATCCACAGTGCCACCGCTCGTGACTTATCATCGGCATCCGCATCTAGCATCAGGCCTAGATGATTCGCGTCTTGTGTTGGACCCTGTACATACTATAAACTTGTTTTCTCCTAATGAATTGAGCACACTCAAGAAAAGGTAGTCCACTCATAATACTAACCCCACAATACCTTTGAAAGTTATCATCGACTGTCATTACCCCATCATGTTGTTGTATCAAAATCGTCCTCTATTTCCATCCCTAAATCTACACGTGAAGTACTTTCTCATCCACAATAGCGACAAGCTACAATTGACAAGATATCTATTTTACATACGAATAGTACTTAGGAGTTTGTTCATCTTCTTTCAAGTAAATTTATTGTTGGTCGTCGTTGGTTTATGATGTCAACAAGTTGATCGGCTTTAGGCTCGCCTTGTTTTCAAAGGTATATTCCGATATATTGGGTTTATATTACAATGATACAATGGAATACATGTCACCTCCCACCATCATTAGCCTCTTTATCAATTGGACATCAAGAATGTTTTTCTCCCTGGTGAACTTGATAAGGAAATTTATATGTAGCAACCACCTTGTTTACATCTTGGACTCAAATTGCCAACAACAAAGAATGTTTTGTTTATCAATGCAGAGACAACAATGATTGGAGCTCCTTATTCAGGAAAAACTTGCATGACTGCAAACTTAATGATCTATTCAGTCTACTAGCCACCCTAGCAGATTCCATGAGTGAAGAGCTACATTCAGACAAAATGGTTCGAGGAAACTCCAAGCAAGGGCATTATACAATCAAAGGCAACCACTACCTCATGTGCTCACAGAATGGATTGTTGGACAAAACACCATGGAAGCATGTTGGGAAAATCACACTCCCACTAAAATTAACATGTTTCATAAAGCTTGCGCTAACTGGTGTTTTTCTTACACAAGATTATCTATCTAAGAAAGATAATCCTAGTCATCATATGTTATATGTGTCATCAAGCTTCAAAAAATGTCAATCATGTTCTTATGCATCCTCCAGTTGTAACAGATATCTGGGACTGTTTCCTTTCTTCTTCTTTTTTAGTCTACATTAGGTCTTCCCACATCCATCAAGGAAGCTTATTCTAGCTAGATCTTTTGGAAAGTTGATAACGTCATCCAGAGGATTGGGAGAATGATTACAGTAGTAATTTGTTAGTGTGTGGGATAAAAGAAATCACAAATCTTTTGATGGGGTCTCAGCTTTGAATCACTCTTAAAAGCTAGTAGCCTAGTTAACTTGTTTAGCGGAAATATTTAGTCTCCTCTAAATAATGTTTATACTTTTCTGGATTTTGTTAGATCTTTGATTCTAAGCATAGGAGTTAAGATCTTGTACGGGAGCTAACTCTCTAGTTCACTTTTGCTGATAGCATAAACCTAACGTTCTTAAGTAATATCTGTTTACTTCATTTAAAAAAAAAAATAGCAACCACTTAGTTTTGTTGCTAAGGGGAAATCTAGTAGCCTGGTATGTCAATTGCAACAGCCACTCTATAGTCTAAAACATTCTCCAAGTTTGGGAAGTTCAACATAGTATATTCAGGAGTTTGGTATGACGCATATTGAAGTTGATCATTCTGTGTTTTATTAGCATCTGCTCCAAATCTATGTACTTATTTAGTGCTTTATGTTGACGATAACATTGTCATCAGTAACGATCAAGATGATATCACTAATTTAAAGCGACGTCTCTTTCAAAATTTCCAGACTAAAGACCTCAGTATTCTAATACATTTTCTAGGTTTTGAAGTTGCTCAGTCCAAATAAGGTATGATTATTTCACAACAGATTTATGCTTTGGAAATTCTAGGAAGACAGGAACAATGGATGTAGAGCCATTGACATATTTGAATGCTAACTCCTGCCAAGACGGGGGGATCCACTTAGTGACCCCAGAAGGTATAGGTAGTTGGTTCGTAAGTTGAATTATCTTATCTCACCGTGACTAGACCTGTCATTACTTTTCTTAAGAGTCAAATTATGGATTCTCTCTATGATAGCTAATGGGTTGCCATAAGTAGACTGTTGGATATACAAATGCTGATTGGGCAAAATCACCTCCTCATAGATGTTCTAGAACTACAATTTATTTTATTTTATGATAATGGAAACCGGCAGCTGCTACCCTTTGAGTGCGAATAGGGTAAAATCATGTTTATATGCAATAGCTCGCAAACCACATAAGAGAGGTAACCCGCACTAGGCAAGTCTGGTGCAACGAGCTCGACCCAGAACCCAAACCCCTTGCTTTCCCTGGCAAGGATTTTCGAACTTGAGACCTCCTACATGGAAGTCCCAAGCTCAAACCACTGAGCCACCCCAAAGGGTTTTCTACAAGTGAATATTGTGTTCGAGTAAAAGGTAATTTGGTGTTTTAGACGAATAAGAAATAGAGTGTCGTTGCTCGATCTAGTGCAGAAGTTGACTATCAAGCAATAGTTGTAGCTAGGGCAAATCAAAATCGAACCGAAACTGATAAACCGAATCCAAAAAAAGTTATTGATTTATCAGTATTGGATTATTGATTTAACAGTTTTGATAATGGTTTTGATTTTTTTTTGTTATCGGGTTATCGGTTCTTAATAGTTTGAGGGTTTTTCTTAATGGATTAACCGATAACCCGATAGTAAATTAAATAATTATATTTATACCATTTTGCATATTAATTGCTTGACTTAGAGTTTGATTTCCCACTTTTATTTCTAGTTGTCTCAAACACTTGGTTATTCTAATGTAAAAGTGTTTGCTTTTGAGGTGAACTCATGTGCATGGTTCATTTGGTTTGTCACCTTCGTTTCTAAAGTGATTTTCAATATATTTTTACTGTCAAATCTGAATGGTTAACCGATAACTAAAACGATAATGATCAAAAACCTATAACCAATTCATGATAAGTCAATATTTTAATAGTTCTACAATGGTAGCATCTCTACAAATCGATAACCAATAAGTCAGATCGATAAACTTCAAAACCCAAACCGACCGATACACAGCCTAGTTGTAGCAACTTGTGAGCAAGTTTGGATTAAACAGTTGCTTAGAGAACTAAAATTCGAATAAATTGGATGGATCGAACTTGTGTGATAATCACGTGGCTCTTTATCACATCAAATTGAATATTTATGAGAAAACTAAAGCACATTAAGATTGACTGTCACTTGTCGAAGAAAAGATACTCTCAGTAATATTGTTAGAAAATTTGTGAAATAGAGTGATTTGCAGTTGGTTTTTACCAAGTCTCTCAGTAGTTCCTGTATTGAGTTACATTTGTAACATGCTTAATACATATGACTTGTATACACCAACTTGAGGGGAACGTTAGAATATAAATAGGAATAGGATTTGTAGAAAGTATTCCTGTGGAAAAGGATGGTAGCGCAATGTCTATAAATAGGCTCAGTGTAATGTAGAAAAAAAAAATCAATAATATTTTCTCTAAATGAATTTTTTTGCCACGTACCATTTAGTAATGACAAGGAACTCTGCTAGACATACTACCAAATGGACATGGAAGGTGTATTTTATGAGAATTTTTTACACGATTGTGGTTATTAACAAAATTACCTTAGTTTGCCAAAAAAACGAAGTACAAATGGCTATGTAAGATAATCTGGAAACAAAAAGCTCTGGCAAGGTAGCATGTTTTGGATGGAAAGGATAGATGCACATCAAACTTGCTTGATAAAGGAAAATTGCAACAAAAAATTAGAGGCTTAAAATTATCAGTCGATCTAACAATATCTTTCTCAAAAAAAAAAAAAAAAAGAACTTAGTAATTGGTGTTGCTTATGTAATGAGAACTCGGAAATTGTGGATCATTTCTTGACATTGTAAATATGCCTAGCAGATTTTGTGATTAGTCATCAGATGTCCTGCAAATTTTGGTTTATGTTCTGAATCTATATGGGATTCAATAGGCAGTGCAAGGTGGGATCACTAACGCCTCAAAGAAGTTAACAAAATATTCATGTTATCAAGTTTTGCAAATTTATAAGCATTATTTTGAGATCACTAATGCCTCAAGACCCCAATCTCGTGGGAATCAGCTGGAATCATCTGCCAAAGCTGGCCCCACTGCATTGTGAGAGTTAGACAGCCTAAATACAAAGGTGGAATACAATACTCCAGCTGATAGCAGATCCATTTACTCGTTCCTAGATTGAGATGCTAATTTGAGGTAGAACAGACAAGTTTGCAAGACTATGGACATAAAGTTGGCATGCCCTGAAGCTAACTTCACATAAAATGGATAAGATTCAGGGTGCCATAAAAGCAAAGTAGAATCCGAGCATCCAAACAAAGTTTGTAAATATTTCAAGAAAGCTGGTTAAAATATGGGAGAAACAAGTTTATGTTTAAGGATATAATTTTTGCATGCTGCTACATTAAGGGGTAAGATTTTTATTAAGTTGAGGGATATGAAGGGAGCAAGCTGAAAGCATTTTCTGGTACGCAAATAAGAGAACGCTTCACTTGAAAAATACATATAAATGGATCGCCTTTCTAGAAGAAGCCAACAGAATTAGGAGCAACTTAGTTAAAAGCACTGATAATACTGACAAAAAGTTATATTTCAGCCATTTACTGGCTGGTATTTGCATCTAGATAATGTTGGCAGTTGTACAATTTTCTGACTTGAAAAATTATTCTTCTAAACATAGCCCAATTATCCAACTCATCAATCTAACTTCTATAATTTTATTTCAGAAGCGAAGGGTGTTAGCCTCAAGACAGGTACTCTCTAAAGAAACAGATCACAATACACCAAATAGATAACTGTGTCACAAATTCAATGCATTCAAGTAGGGAACGTGTGAGAACTGCTGCTTATTTTACATCAATGACCACCAGTAATTCAGATCTAGTGTGTGAATTTGTTGCATGATAGAATGAATCCTGAACGAAAACCGAGAAGTCTTTCTTATCTAGAGGGTGCTTCAGCTGAGAGCTATTTTTTTATATTGGTAAATTGTGCTTCAGCTGAGAACTATCAGTTCAAGTGAGGGATGTTTTTGTAAAATGTCATGGACCATAAACTTCAATTTGGACACATCATTCACAGTTGTGGATGGTCTTTTTACTACATTAATTTTCTCTTCTTTTTTTTTGAAATGGTTATATTACAGATGTTATAAATCAGCACTACGGAGGAGTTGCTACATTAAATCATCTCATTAGATGCTTATTTAGTCCAAATATATGGTTGAGAATGAGAATCATTATCATTAGGAGTGTTGCAATGTTAATTCTCAACACCATAACAATTTAGGAGATTGGGATTTACTTTGTGGACTGAACTCTAGAAAAAAGTATCCTCCACATCTCATCTTAATTTGGTTCATTTATTCAAAGAAGGCAATAACCCGAACTCTATGGATAAAATCAGGTGTACTTCCACTTTTGTGGATTTCGAAGGCACCTCACCTGAGATCTTGCTTGTGAAGGACTTCCGTACGATGTGAGATATAACTCATAGGAATTTATTTAATGGTATTGCCATGATAAAAGTTGTTTGAACTGATAACAACAACCAAGTAACCAGGCAATTTCAGAAAAAAATTGGTGATGTCTGATAAGTCTGATATTAATAACCTTTACAAAAAATGTACCACACTGTGCTGATGTAATTTTCACTGAAGATAGCAGTAAAATATAGATGGTTAGATTCTCATCTCTTGAGAAGTAACAGCCCTACATGATGGTCCTTCAACACCAACTACGTGCCATATAGAAAGGTCTTAGCAATAGGTACTCCGGCTATAAGAGGATCTAACTTTGATGGTTTTAATCTCACCATATACCACAAGCTGCATATATTGTTGCCTTTGCAAAAGCAACTGAGGATAAAAAGGGAACCGAGAAGAACACCCCTTCATCGATACCATCTTTTTGCTTTGTCGTGGAAACTGATAAGTAATGATTTCAAAATTGGAACAAGCACACTATCTCAATAACATTTCAAGAATAGTGCTCTGCCTTGGGAACAAATTGTCTCTTCAATGCATATGAATGTGAAAGAATCATGTGCATTCCAACATTGGCAAATGCGTATATAGTGCTGTGGCTGCCCCAGTATGAAGTTTGTGAGGTGCTACCTAACGTTATCCTAGAACAGAAGTAACCATCTGTGATAAGGACTTAACAGATAAATGCTGTCACTGAAAAAGCTTGTATGGTACACGTCTATAGCAGCACTAAGCAGCTGGAGATTGATTGAAGAGAGTATCTGCCTGCTATTTACAGCATCCGACAGACTGACACCTGCATCTATGCTCTCAATGTTTATTAATTAAGAGGTGCAAGAGGAATGCATAGCCCGATACACCCATGACTCTAGCGGCATTTTATAATGATTTGAGTACAGATATTGCTCGAGAAAGGAGTTCGCATCCTGATAATTGATTTTGAAAGCAACAGAATAAAGACACCGAAATGGAAGGAGTTGATGCAACTTCTACTCAGATCATACATAACTTGTGGATTGAAGAGCAAACTTGATGCGGAGTAAGACTTCTCATGAAGCTTGTGATATTTCTCGTCACTACGCTACCCTCACAAACTGAGGCTACACGATCGCTTGGGGAGAAATATATAAACACGTTCTAATTTCACATTTGCTAAGTCACTGCCACATCCTACAATTTGCAATAATTTTGAAATTTAATCTGCTGAATTTTGTGGAACTGTCTTTAGATTCTCCATGTCTTCGTCATATTTCTTTCTTTTTTGATTTGATAATATTTCCCTTAGGTTTCAGATGATTAAATGTTTGACCGCTTAGGCCAACCATTATGATTCTTTCTTTATATTTATTTTTTTTTGGAACAAACAACCATCTGTTATAATATATAGTGGTAGTTAATAAATCTTATGACCTCAACGATACTGAGTGAAAGCAGAGAGAATGGCAAATGGAAGATCAAGATCCACATTAAACTTGGATAAGTGCATTGATATTAACAGCAGACGTTTAAGAGTAAGAGAATGCATCTCATAGAAACTTTCTAGGGAAAAATATACTACTTTCATGTGTACTGCCAAGAATTCTCTATGAGAAGACGATAATGTCACAAGGAAAAGCAGGCAAAGGTTGACAAAACTAACCGCCTTTGTAAACTCAATCCTAAGTGGATTGCCAGCAACAACATAACCTTGGAGATGTCTTATAGCAGCAAAGGCCCCTTCCACATCTTTAAAATTAATGAAAGCATAACTGCGACCTGGTTGAAATGCTACACGTTCGAGGTCCCCAAAACGTAAGAAGTGACTGGCCAAGGTACTTTCTGAAAGACTATGAGACAGATTCCCAACCCAAAGATGTCTAGAAGGAGGATTTTCACGACCCTGATGGCTCTTCTCTTCAGATCTGGGAGGATGGTCCCTGCGATGTCTGTCTCTCCCTCCTCTGCTAGTCTGCATAAGAACCATATAGAATTTGTCAACCAAAATTGCATGAAAATTACTCTAGGAATAAAACGCCCCCAAATTGAACCAACTAAACACCAATATTCACCTTACGAAACCCTATTACTCTGGGATTGCAGGGTTACCTGCTGTAGTAAATAGCATGTAAAACATACTCAGACAGCACAAAAGAAATTATACTAACATCAAATTGAAAGTTCAATTACAAGATAAACAAATAAACAATTAGACATCCAGATTGAACATTTAGCAAACAGAGACATTTATACTGTATATCGAAAAACGACATTAGAGAGACAAGTAAAGGTTGCTCCTTGGGAATTAGATGGTTCTATGAAGTACACAGTAAAGACCAAATACAAGGAAAAGACTGCATATGGTGCATGCTCACTCTCCTCAACACCCTCCCCTCACTAGCAAAAGGGTAAATCCTTCACACAAATTCCAAAAGAGTAAATCCTTCTAACAGATTGACATTTAAAGCTCAAAATTGTTCCACTGATCAGATTAGCAAATCAATTGAATGTAAAGTCAAGATTTTTATGTGAGAAATCAACTTTCCCCCAATTTTGACGGATAAACAAAGAAAAAAAACACACAGAATCGCAAAAAAAAACTGTGAAGCGCCATCACCAGTAAATACACAGAAAACTCAGCAAAGAAATCAACTTACCGACATCTAGCGATTGGAAGTAACTTCAGAGAATTGCAATTAGGGCTTGAAATTCTTGTAAGAGAGAACACAAAATGAACAGATTAGGGTTTGAGTATGAGAAAACCACCGGCGGATCGGACCAAGATAGATGGGTCATGTATTGGCCCCCTTTTGGAGCAATCAATATAAAATTATATTATTACATAGTAAATATCCTTTTTTATCAATTTTTTTAAAAAGAAAAAACATTAATATAACATTGTTTTTTAATTTAACTACAATTTTCATCTTATTATATAAAATGTATTTAAGATAAAATACAATATTTTAGAATTTGAATTTCCTAATGAATAAAAATCTTATTATAGCCTCTATATAAACTTTCTACCTTTATTTAGTGCAATCCATTTATTTTTTCATAGAATTTTGCAATTAGTATAATCAATCTTCTTTTGTGTTTGGTTTAGATAAATTCTAGAAGATTGATGTGCATGGTAATTTATATTTATAATATAGAACAAACAATGCAGCAATATAAATAAAAAGTCTTTAAAAATAGGTTGAATTAGAGATTAATCAAGTCAAGTTGAAGATCCATTAAAAATGAATTAGAGTTAATTAAATGAGTTGAGATTGAGACTAATCTAATTTTATATTATTTTAAGTTTCAGCTCATAAAATTATAAACGACTTGAGTGGGTCACTTTTGAGTTCATTTTGACAATCCTAATATAAATAGAATTGGAAGAATGTCATATTTTTTTTAGACAAATTATACACAGAGACGAAGTTAGGTAAAAATTTGGTGATTCAGAAGAACCAAGTAATTTTTCCATAGAAAGAATATTTATATTAAAAAATTAAATAAATTTATATATATAATAGTTTGTGCACATTGTAACAAATTTAATTTGTGGTCTATGTAAGGAAGGGCCATGAAATTAATGATTTCTCACGCTATAGTTGTGGGTTTCTCGAACCCATTATTATCAAAAGTTTATTATTGTTCACAGTGGTGTAGCCAAAAATTTATGAAAGGTGTCCAGAAATTATATACGAATATATTTTTTCTTTTAACTGAATGAGTGCATTAGAAATTTTAAAAATTAACTATGTGATATACAAGAATTTTTCTGGAAAAAATGAAAGGCGCCCTAGAAAAATTATAAATTTAACTACATAATATACATGAAATTTTGAAAGAAAAAAATACGGAATATACATGAAAATATTTGAACTAGAAATTTTTAAAATTAAACTACGTAATATATAAGAATTTTTATGAAAAAGTATGTTAATACATGAAAAAAATTGGAAAAGAAAAAGAAAAAGATGAAAGGTGCCCTAGAAATTTTAAAAACTTAACTACGTTATATACATGAAAGTTTTTGGAAAATAAACGTAATATACATGAAAACTTGTGGGAAAAAAAGGCTTAAAAGTTGTTGTTAGCGAGATTTAAACTCACAAACTCATAAAAGTTAAACTCTTTCAAGACACTTTAAACCACGGGCTACAACACCTTATTATGTTAAGGATGTCCAAAATACGTTATTTAATCATTTCATATAATATTTTACTTATATATACGATATAATTTTTTAATAAAGGGTGTCCAAAGGTATGTAGCTACGTCCCTGATTGTCCAACCATTTGGAGATTAAACTATTCACTCCTTAAATACTAAGGCCTTTTTTTCTTCCCTTTAATCAGAATCGATAGACATGGCATCAATTTTTAGTTAGTATTGAGGATGTGGCTCTTCTCTATTATTTATACTCTTCATTTTATTTGGATGGATGTCATGTGTTCAGTGTCATAATTAAAATTAAAGGCTGAGATTTAATTACCTAAGTCAGGGTCCTAAGCATGATTAAAATTACAAATAATTTCTTTATATTATTTTCTAATTAATGTTAATCTTATAATTCTAGCTAAAAATTATCTCAAATATCTAAAATTTCTCTCTCTTTTTTAATTTTTATAAAATGATTTTATGTTTTTTTGTTACAAAAAACTCTTTTTATGTTTTGTTCTATCAGGAAAAAAAACTATCACCCATTCTTTTTTTGAAATATTTAAAATTTGTGAACATTCGTTTTAAATTTTAAACAATATATGTTGATTAGTTTTCTAACGGTTTCCGTTAGGCCTAAACATTAGTTTACTTCATGTTTTCAACTCCTACATGACCAAAAGAGAGGGAAAAAATATTATTTAAAAAAAAATAAAAGAACAGAAGAAAAGCTCGTAATCAATAGAAATATGATTTTGATGATTTTTAAAGAAAATAAAAAAATTAGTTCTTATTCAAATCATGGTTAAGACTTTAATTTAGGTAATTAATTGTGAGATTACTAGTTTCTAACTAAATGATACCTTAATTTTTAATTATGACACGTGACTTTTATCGCAATAGAAACTTGGGGAAATGGAGATGGAGAGGAGCCTCATCCGATAATTGATAATAAAGTATATTTTTCTCTCTAATTTTTATTTTCTTTATGATTATTAATTAGTATAATTAATGTCTAATCTTCGTCTCTTTTATTTTTTTCAAACAATCAAAAAAGGTTTTCTCGAAACACCTTCTTAAACGGCATAATGCATAAACATGATTTTTAATTTTGCTTCAACGAATAATTATGCCTTTCAATTTTGAATGTGCATTTGTACATAAGTAGAAACTTAAACTTGTATAAAATTGAATAAGTAGACACAAATGTCTTACATGACATAATACACGTAGGATGCCATGTATGAGATAAAATTGTCATGTAAGACGAATGTGTTCATTTGCTCAATTCTATATAAGTTTAAATGTCTACTTATGCACATCAAAAGTTAAATATCATAATTGATAACTGATGTCATGTTAAGAATCGTATTTGTGTATTATACCAAATGACTCCATAGGACATAGGACACATAAACCTATTTGGCATAGTAGTTAGTACAATTGTGATAACCTAAAGGTCCCATTTTATCAATCTAATGTAGAGTTAGCAAGTTTTTAACCTACCATGATTTGCAAACGTTTTATACATTTTCATAATAATTTGAATCGACATAGTAACATGATGATACAAGTTTTGACCTAACATGATCAGCAAACATTTTAAACATTTTTACGAGAGTCGAGTGACGTGATGAAACAAGTTTTTGACATAATATAATTAGCACACATTAAACATTTTCAGGATAACTTTGATATATCACCTAATTAGTACTTAATTATAAATTTTAAAAATGTATGTTCAAATATTTGATTTATCATAAAATTTAATCAGACTATCACTTATCAAACGAACATAAAACTTCCTAATCAAATTGTGTCACATGTACGAGTTGGGGACGTACACCGATTTGTGACAAGTCATGATTTTCCTACTCATCAAATTGATTGGTACTTTTTTTAATTTTATTCGATGTTCGAAGTCTGTTTTAAGAGCTTCGACTTAATTCAGATAATGTACTGCATGATTCATATTGTAGTGCTTTAGGATTAAATTCAGTGGCGGATTTAGAATTTTAATTTTTAAGGTTGTGGGTGCTCTGAAAGTAGCGGAGTCAAAAATATATACAAAAAATATGTTAACAATGAGATTCGAGCACTAATTCAACAACACTGCTAAAAGAGCCGATGGGTCAATCACATCATTTATTCATCGAGTGTTGCTCTATGTTAATTTTATCAAATGCCTAAAATGTATGATCCTTTGTTAAATGTCCCTAACAAAAGTTTATGAGGAGTTAATAATTTTGATGGTCACTCAACTATCAATTGTTTTCATAGAAAGTCACTCAACTTTCATTTTCAACTCAAAAGTCACTCAACTATAACTTCTTTGCACAGAAAGTCACTCAACTTTCATTTTCAACTCAAAAGTCACTCAAGTATGACTTCTTTGCACAGAAAGTCACTCAACCTATTTAATTGTTTTTTCTTAAAATTAAGTGACATGAAATTTTAATTATTAACCAAAATTTTAAGAATCAAATTAAATGGTCGGGTCATTAAATGCTTTAAATCGATATATATATCTGATTCTTAAAATTTTAGTTAATAATTAAAATTTCATGTCGCTAAATTTTAATGAAAAAATAATTAAATTTTAATGAAAAAATAATTAAATAGGTTGAGTGACTTTATATGCAAAGAAGTCATAGTTGAGTGACTTTTGAGTTGAAAATGAAAGTTGAGTGAATTTCTATGTAAAGAAGTTATAGTTGAGTAATTTTTGAGTTGAGAATGAAAGTTAAGTGACTTTCTGTGAAAACAATTGATAGTTAAGTGACCACCAAAGTTATTAACTCAGTTAATGAGTGTCCGAGCACGCAACCATACTTGCTTAAACTTGAAATTTCTGATTAAAAATAGAACAATTACCATAACATATATTGATTAGCTTCTACTTATAATTATGTGTAGCCATGTGTAAAACAAGTCCATTGAATAAAAGATTTCACTTTACTTCATTGAATATCTACCTTGGAAAGGTGCATTATTGAAGTAATTATTTTACTAGAGTATCTTCATTTGATTGAAATGATATTTATTCAATGGATAGAGTTTATTTAACCAAAAATCATATGAATTTAATGTACTTTTATTTCCAACGAGTGTTTTAGATGCAATTGTATGAGGCAGAAGTGTTACGTAGAATTTTTTTATTCAATTCTTTGAAAAGGAAATGATTTAAAGCTATTCTTCGAACTAAATAATATAATTAAATTTATTTTAAAATTTGTTCACTTTTACTTGTTTGATATCTTAAAAAAAAAGTTTGTGATTGACAATTACTGACCGTACTTGTTGAGTTTTCAATGTCATAATTTCACATATTTTTTTATTAAACAAAAGAATAACTCTCAACATCTAATAATACAAAATCTGTTACCATCACTTTGCAATTTGCATAGGACCCCAAAAGATAAGTCCTTCCACAATAAATCAAAGTTTGTCTATTATAAATTTATCGGGTACTCCTAACGATTGACGAAATTTATATCAATTTCGTATATTTAGGGGCTAATTATTTAATTTTGAAAGAATTTAACTATAAAAAATTTGATTTTTTATTATTTTTGGATACATTACATAATGAGATGGATGTATTTGATAACCTAGATGCGAGAGATGTATCAAAGAAAGTAATAAGATTGCATTTGAGGGGAAATATGAATGTATTTGAAATAGAATAGAAATGTATCCAATTAGGGATTATGGATGTATTCGAAAGTGGATAGCGATATATCCAAAATGGATACGTTTAAATACTCATTGCTTTCTTTTCAATCAAATTATTTTTAGTTACCATTTACCTAATCATTTTTTGGAAATTATTCTTAGTTACTACTTACCTAATATTTTTTTGGAAAACTCTAAATTTTATTTTTTAACAAAAAGAATAATAACTTTATTCAATAGATGATAAATAATTTCAGTCGGACTCATAGCTAAAGCTATCAAAAAGAGCAGGCCTAGCCCCACCAGGCCCAAACCTCATAGGCCAAGAAATTTGATGGGCTAGGGCGAATCACTCCTTCATTTAGAAGAACACGAAAATGCTCACTCCAATTTAACCTTAGAAGGGTCGAGGGGTGGAGGGTGGGGTGGACTAGCCCTTTCTTTTTTCCAAACTTATAATTTTATAATATTGAGAAACTGAGAAGATTTTCAAATATAACAAAAGATCGTGTTGTTTCAATAACACTAACAAAAAATATAATGTAATTAACATGTACCTCGCATACCAGGTATGCAAGCGAGATACGATAGTGACAAACAAGATGGGAGGGAGGCGAGGGCGCAAAATTTATCTATGTACCGGAGATACATGCGTATCTGCTTTGATCATTTGTATCTAGAACAAGTTAACCTAACTTTGAGTCCATGTGTTCAGCGATACATGTATCTGGACGTACTAAAATATGGTAAAATTCATAATATTACAACATATCGTGATTTAAGTAATTAGATTATATACAAGTGAGATTACTATAAGTTACCATTAATATAAATAAAAAGTTTTAGCCCATGGACAGATCCTGTCTAGTCTCGATCAAGCTTCAAGGTCCACTGGCTTATATGGACAGGACTTATAAACCTAACCTTCAAATGGACTTGAAAAATCCTATACCAAATAACGAATTGTGTCGATCACATGGGTTAAGGCCATTTTGATGGTTCCACTCATATTTTTCTTTTCAATCAAATTATTTTTAGTTACATAATCATAAAAAAAAAATTACTCGTAGAATGAAAAAGTAATCCAAATTCTACTTTTTAATAATATGAATAATAACATTATCCAACATACATATCATAAATAATTTCGAGTTTGGGTTCATAACTTTCTTTTCAATCAAATTATCTTTAATTAAATAATCATTTTTTAGAAAAATGTCACGTAGCAAGAATAAAACTCTAAACTCTAAACTTTCCTTTCAATCAAATTATTCTTAGTTAGGTAATCATTTTTGAAAAAATGACACATAATTTTTTTAAAAAAGACTAAATTTTATTTTTTAACAGATCATAAATAATTTTTAGTTTCGGTTTTTTTACTTTGAAAATAGGATTCATCTAATTTGTTCAAGTCATATTTATTAAATCGGTGCATCTTGACCTACATAATTGAGTTGATATATAGCCTCAATTAAGCACAAAGAAAATATTTTGTTGCGAATGAACAAGATATTGAGAAATTGTCCATACGTAAAATCCGAATTATTGATACGGGCCTTTTTCACAGAAAAGGGGAATCTTGTGTTCCAATAGAAGCAAAAAATCGTCAATTTTTTTAAAAAAATTACAATATGGTATGCATAATCATAATAATGAAAAATGAATTTTATTATGTAAAAAAAAATTATGAGAAGTCAAACAAGGAAATTAAAAACATATTTCGCTCGTCACCCTCGCCTCTCTCGCTTATACAAACAAAAACGATATGTATAAATTATTTTTTAATTTGTATAAAGCGAGAGAAAATTGTATATACACATGAAAATGCATATATCTTCGTCGTATACACTTATAATTATACAATACAAATATTTTTCTGTCCAATTTTCTTTTGTCTTTCTCTCTTTCTCATTTCACACGTACACAAATTATACAATTGGTCATTTGTATACAATAGCTTTCTTTTGTATATGTATAGCGAATTATATAACTTTTTTTTTTTGTATATCTATAGCGAAACATACATATATTTATGTTTGTTATAGAGCGCAATTACGCAAAGTATAGTGATTAGCATACAAATATGATTTTTATGTTTTCTATACGTGAAAATTACTCTTTTATAAATTAGGACATACATATATACATACATTTTGGTTAAAATATAAATGTATAATTGATTGAAGCATTTTGAGCTAAAATATATACTTTATGAAAATACAGGAATGGCCACTAAAGAGCAAGCTAAGCCCTGAGGTGTATGGACCTCCTGAATCAGCAATGACAAAAGAACTAATTGAACTTGAAATTGGAGGATCTATGACTGTTGAAGAGGTATAAACAAATCCTTTGCCTTTTTGAAATTGGAAGAAAAATATATTATTTATGTTTTATTTGTGAACATACAATATATTTAGTCAGACATGTGATCTATTGAATTATTTTATTTGCACAAATGACCTTTCTCGAGGTCATTCTTCAAAATAATACCCCTCCCCCCCATTAGCTTAATATAGACTATATTTCATGTACAACGTACTGGCCTGTCCGTGCAAATGATCCACAGACAAGCCAGTACTATACATGATTATATAGGGTGATCGATTCGCAAGAATGACATCTATAAGGGTGGTCTTGAATTTTTGGTCCTATTTATATAGTTAATAAACATATTAAATTTTGACTATAAAGAATCATATTCCTTGGATTATATATACATGATATATGAAGTCTTCCTTCTAATAATTTTGACTCTTGAGTTACACATAATTAATGCAGGCAGTTCAACAAAAGAAGTTGTTCATCCTAGATTATCATGATTTATTATTGCCATATGTGAACAAAGTGAATGAACTCAAAAAGACAATATTATATGGATCAAGAACTTTATTCTTCTTGACACATGAAGGCACATTGAGACCTTTGGCTATTGAGTTAACTAGGCCACCAATAGATAATAAGCCTCAATGGAAGCAAGCATATTTCCCAAGTACTTGGAATGCCACTGGTGCTTGGCTATGGAAATTGGCTAAAACACATGTTCTTGCTCATGACTCTGGCTATCACCAACTAGTCAGTCATTGGTAAGTAGTATTTCATTGGAATAAAATTATTCTTTAGCGATGATAAATACACACATTAATAAAGAGTGTTAAAGTCTTTAACGGCATTGGTGAAGTGTCATTAGATTCAGTGTCACTAAAGGTTTTAGGGACATATACAAAGAGTGCTAATTACTGCTAAAAATACATATTTAGTGGTAATTAAACTATTGCCGTTAATTATTGATCATTTTTGATGTAGCTTTTGTTAGCGTAAAGAACTTTTTAAACTATGATTAGGTCAGAGTAAATGATATTTAAATAAGTCTTCTTAAAACGTAAGATAAGTAATATGAAAATAAAATTGACTATCTCTGGAATTGTGTAAGATAGGGATAAGATCTGTGTATGCTCTACTTTTTCTAAATCGCACATGTGGAATCACATTAAGTATGTTGTTGTTATTGCTTAAAGAGTAGTATAATCATTACATATATTCTTTGATTTTGATGATATTATGCCTAATTTTTCTCCAAAATTTTGCAGGCTAAGGACTCATTGTGCTACAGAGCCATATATTATAGCAACAAATAGACAACTTAGTGCAATGCACCCAATATATAGATTATTGCATCCTCATTTTAGACATACAATGAAGATAAATTCCTTAGCTAGAGAAGCACTTATTAATGCAAATGGAATTATTGAGACTTCATTTTCCCTTGGCAAGTATGCAATGGAATTTAGTTCTGTTGCCTATGATCTTGAATGGAGATTTGACCAAGAGGCACTCCCACAAAACCTTATTAGCAGGTAATAATTCATTAATCTTTCTATTTTTCGATCGGTGTTTGATATCTATTTTAGGATCTGACTAATTTAAATGCACGTCATAATTCCCGATTTAGGGGTAAAGGGCTCTCAAACATAGGCTACTTTAACTCAAGATATGTGGTTAAAGATTAAAGTGCGTGCTTAACACTCTATCACAATATTTGGTGATCGATCACTAGTCTTATTTTCCACCCGGTGTTTGACCTTGCTTTGGGGTCCAACTAATTTGAATTTGCGTTGAAAAATCTTGTTTTAAATGTAAAATGCTTCCAAACAAAAGCAACTTTATTCACTGGGTCAAATGCAAAATCTTTGATAAAAAATAGAAGGGTATTTATCATGTCATCGCAATCTTTTATGGTCAATTGGTCACAAATTCTTTTCTCTTAAGATTTATTTTTGAGTAATAGATTTTATGCACTAATAATGTAAATAATATTTATACAATCAGATTAATTATAAGATATTCGCAAGTAAACCATTATAATAAGTCTTAATTGGCTACTTCACAAAAATGTAAATTATAGAGAGCTATTGAGTATATAAGTAAGCAGACCTTACCCCTAGTGACATGTATAAAATTATGCGGATCTAGGTCAAAAGTGGACAATATCAGTAGCGGGCTTGGCCGTTTCATTTACTTTAATAAAGACATGTTGTTTTTGTACATTGATAAGTACTATACAACCAGGGAAATTCAAAATCTATACGTATAAAAATATATATATATATATAGTATAATTTTTTGACGAAAAGGACAGACATTATGCTCGTGGCTTCGGCCCCATTTCACTAATATGTTATTTTGTTGCATATATAACAGGGGATTGGCTGTGGAAGATCCAAATGAACCATATGGATTAAAACTAACAATAGAAGATTACCCTTTTGCAAATGATGGTTTAGTACTTTGGACACACTTAAACAATGGGTAACAAATTATGTCAACCATTATTATCCACAAATAAATCTAATTGAATCTGATATAGAGATTCAAGCTTGGTGGTCAGAGATAAAAAATGTTGGCCATGGTGACAAAAAAAAATGAACCATGGTGGCTAGAGTTAAAAACCCCAAATGACTTAATTGGTATTATAACTACAATGATTTGGGTAACTTCTGGCCACCATGCAGCAATTAACTTTGGCCAATACATTTATGCAGGTAAACACCTTAGTAAAATTATTTTTTATTGTTCTTGGTATATATATATTATAAATGAAATAAAGGGAAGTCTCGGAGCTAGCAACAGTAAAATTGTCTTCATGAGACCTAGAGAGGTCACATGTTCGAACTGTGAAATCAATCACTGATCCTTGTGTCAAGATTAGTTGGTTAGGTATTTACACCCTACGACCCTCCTCGATGTGCAAATGAGATTGTTTCTTGCATTAGACTGACCTTAGTATATATAATACAGTTGAATCATTTCAAAATAATTTAACTTGTACACACTGACAGTATAAATGATTTTTATAATATTTGTGTACTATGGTAACTTGTTATAGTAGGTTATCTACACACATATATATATATACACTATATCAAAAATGATCTTTAGCGACAATTAATTAATGGTAATAGCTGAACTGCTGCTAAACATGTTTTTTAGAGGCAATTATGACTATTTGTAAATGTCCATAAAACCCGATAATGATTTTAGCACTCTTTGTTAGTTAATGTGTATATATAGTACTGCTAAAAACTGTTTTTGTTGTAGTGATAATGAAGTGTTCTATTTTATATGTAGATTACTTTCCAAATATGCCAACAATTGCTAGGACAAAAATGCCAACTGAAGATCCAACAAATGAAGAGTGGGAAAATTTCTTGAATAAACCTGAGGAGGCATTGATAAAATGCTTACCTTCACAACTTCAAGCAACAAAAATAACAGCAATTATGGATGTTTTATCTAATCATGCTCCAGATGAAGAATATATTGGTGACAAAATTGAGCCTTATTGGGCTGAGGATCCTGTAATTAACGCGGCGTTTGAAGTATTTTCGGAGAAATTGAAGGAGCTTGAAGGGATTATTGATGCTAGAAATGTTGATAGTAAGTTGATGAATAGGAATGGAGCTGGTGTTATGCCTTATGAATTATTAAAACCATTTTCTGAACCTGGTGTTACTGGAAAAGGTGTACCATATAGTATTTCCATTTGAATGTTGTAACAAAGTTTAATATGAAATAAAAGATGATGCTACCCAAATGTACTAATAGGTCCTTTGCTATATATTTTTTGTTGATACAAACTGTTTAAACTCTGTATCAAGTCAAACTAGGTCATTCTGTTTGCTGGGCAAAAGTTCTGTAGAAACTAAGTTATAACTTGTATTTGTGACTCCATATTATACGACCAATATTTTATCATACAACATATTTAACAAAAGAAAGTAAACCATACCACATTCCATTACATATAGATAAATAATACAAATTCAGCAACAAAATAAGTAGCCAACAAAAACCTCTTACAAAAGAATAAAGAATTCCACTCATTTCATTCATTAAAATCTTGAACTCTTGCATTCAGCAGAAAATCCTTGAGGAAACCTCTTAGAATCAGCACAGTAATTGTAAACCATGTGTTTGCTCTGCACCCATCGTAGTCTATTCCGTCCCTTACCATCAAGTTCATGTGTTTGCCATGGCTTCGCGTTGTTTGTTGAACCAATAGACTTACATGAAGAGGCACCTGATGATACTGCACAACCATCAATGTTAATGTTTCTGTAATAAGCAGTGAATGGTGCAAGTGCCCAATCTGTTTTCACTCTGCCTCCTTGTGTTGCCCATTCATCTGCATTCCATAAACTGCAGTATACTTTCATTGCTTGACTCTTTGGAAATGGAATTCCCATGCTTTCATGGTTGTTGAACACTCTAATTGGACTGTTATCTACTAAGAACCTGAATATATATCGAAAATTTTTAGTAACATCAAATGTAGTATGAATCATTTTAACATGTTTATATCTTTTAGGTGTAAAAACTCACAGTATATATACATTTGTAAGGTGATTTTGTGTTAACTTACACTATGCGATGAGGATTCCAGACAATGGTGTAAGTGTGAAACGCGGCAGTTGGATCAAACCAAAGATGAAATTGTTGTTCTTTGTTTCCTTTTCCTTGTGTGTATACATTGGTATGGATAGTGTAAGGCTGACCAGAGACATTGCCTAAGAACTCAAAATCGATCTCATCATGTCCTTCTCCTTGTGAAGATAACTAACAGAGGAAACAATCCATCATGAGCAATAGGATGACATGTTATAATAAGAATGAAGTTCAAATTATAATAAGAGGCCTTAAGACTTACGAAGAAAGTTGTTACAGTGCCAGCAGAGTTTCCAGGGACGAGTTTAAGTTGCATGTCGAATCTTCCAAAAAGGTACTCGTTTTTGGATTGAAAGCCAGAGCCAGAAAGTTTATCAAGAGATAGGGCAAGGCCTCTACCGCCTTCTTGTATTTTACCGCGTCCTTCGCCCCAAGTAATGTCTACATCTCTATAGAAATTACCAGCTGAGACTAGTAATTGGATACTCATAAGTATTGAAATAAGAAGAAGCAATGTTGATGAAAATTTAGAAGACATGATTAAGATGATGAAATTGTTAAAGAAAAAATATGAAATGTTGATGTTATTGGTTTGGTTAAATGAGTCTTTTTATAGGTGCAATATGAAGTAAAATATAATAGGAAGGATCCTTTTTTTTTTATGAGAGAAATATGGGCAAAGGGCTAGCTATCTATGAGCTGGAAACCTTAGTTTATTTAAATTCATTGGATACATACAAGAATTATTCTATGCGTGTGGGGTTCTAATTTTTATTTTTTTTTGGTTGAAAATGTTCTTGTGATGCCGCTAACAGAAGGGCGAGCTAATGAGAACAGATCAAATAGAATTGACAGTCTTCTGAAAATGAGGTGTCACGTAAAATTTAAATTTATATGATACATACATTATTGAGATTCGATATTTCGTAGTCTGAAAAATATATTTGTGCAGATCTAGCTCTAAAACGGAGAATATTTACCAACATTCTTGGTGCAATTACTTATTTGTAATTGTAAGTGATCATTCAAAGGTGTGATCTAATAACTAATAAAGTAAAGAAAATTATGAAGATTTTTGTTCAGATACAAATAAAGATTTGTTTTCCATCTGCTTAAGTTTTGTTAAGATAGAGATACTCGATACTTATGCTGGTAGAAAATAACAAGTATTAAATGGAATAGTTGATATATGTTAAAACTAATTCGAACAATAATAACAATGGAAAAGCATATAACTAAATTTCAAGTGACATTATTTTATAAATATTTTTTGAAATTTTATTTTACATGACTTAAAATAGGTTGAACTCACCATGCAAACCATTTATGGAAGCATCTCAACCAGCAATAAATGATTATACCAAACATTTGGTACAAAATAATTCATGACGGTGCTTAATACGACATAGGTCCAAAACTACATGAAAAATAATGCATGGATATATTAACATAACAAAATTTTAATATGTAACAATGTCAGAAGTCATGTGCCAAAAAATATAATTTTGACCAAACATTATAGTTTCATCCAAAACGAACATTGATCCATTTTAATTATTCATAAAATATATTTATCTTTCGAATGAACACTCGATAAATCAGTTTTGACTATCTTATAAGCTTAGTCAAATACTGTATAAGCAATTAAAGGCTAAACTCATGTTGATCATATTTTTATTAACGAGATAAAAATATAACTATAGTCTTAATCTCAAACCAATTGAAATCAATTATATATGAATGTTCATTATCCATGTTCATCCATTTAAATAAGTTATACCTAAAATTCAAATAATTTAGGTTAATTGGGCAAATTTTGAATAGTTGGTCATCGTTAGTTGAATTGTAATTATGAATGTTTGGTCAATTATTTTTGACACATGACTTCCACCAGAGCTTACGCACACCTCGTTGCATCTATAATGATTAATATCACTAGCTAATCGCGATTATATTTACGACTTAAAATTTATGAATTACTATAACAATTTAGATAATATACATTGCTTCGGTTCATTACTTTATATTTTTTAGCTGAAGATTAGTTGGAATATTATTTAGAGGCTTCAGAGATAATTCAAAATTATAATTTCATTTATCGAGCCACTAAAACAGTGCGTCATGCTATAACTAAACACTCCTATCTTGTTACGAGCAGATAATTCTAAAGAAATAATAAAATATGGATGAATATTCTGTGATAATGGAATAATTACAGAATCATTTACAAGTCTTTAAAATCTCTCATTTTTTCGTAAGTCAAAAATGTCACTAATGTATCCAATCCTCTTTTAATGTATCGACGCATGTATTCGACCCTCTTTTAATGTATCAACACTTTAATATATCCAGACCCTCCATTTTGTATTCGACCCTCTTTTTAATATATCAGTGCATGTATCTGACCCTCTTTTCAATGTATCAGCATTTTGATTTTTTGGCCATTGATATATCCGATCCTCTTTTATGTATCAACACTTATATTATTGTATCCGTTTGAGGGATTTATGTAATTATAAATTTTTAAGGGATAAATTATAATTTTACTTTAAAAATATGTGATTTGTGTAATTTGCCCTAATTAAATTACACCGTAATTTTCAAACATATCCTTTTATGAGGACTAAGCAACAAAACTCTTTCCCGAGTGTATAAGACGTATTTGTTTGTTTTTTTTTTGATTTTTCCACTCGATGTTGGTTATTCGTATTAAAATTCAATTAAATTTATATTCACATTTTGTAGGGCTATTTCAAAGGGAAAGCTTTCAACATGATTTTTTTCATTCCCAGATATTGAACCTAAGACTTCTAATTAAGGGTGAATGTATCCCAATCATCCAATGCAACCTGTGGAGCCACACATACTTGAGAATCGACAGCCTTTGTCAAAAAATTATACGATATAGATAAATAGAAATGTTCTTTTAATTATAAATTGACACTCATTGATTTTTATGCAATTTTACTTCTATATATTTTGACATCAATTAATCGAAATTTTTTGTTCCGCTATTAAATGCAACTACAACTCATATTAATTGCCATACTTCTTATTGATTAAACAACAACAATAATTATGCCTTGATCTCAAATTATTTGAGATTGTCCTATATATACCATTAGAAATTAATTGGACAAATCTTGAAATTTTATGAATTATTAGTCATTGTTAGTTGAAAAAATAATTAAACTATGATGTATTGATTATTTCTGGCACATGATTTCCAGTGAAGCCTCCATAAACCTCTATGCATCCATCTTGATAATTGAGAATTATAAAGGTCCCAACAATTAGAATCCCAGAACTAGAATGATTGAAAAGACTATTAATTATATTTCAATAATATGTGCATTATTTTATGCTCAAATTATTTTCATGTTTCAAAGTGTTTGGACAATTGGACCTATGTCATATTAAGTTGAGATATGTCATATAAAGATATGTTGATTAACTATATGTTATTAAGATATGTTTTATTGGTACAACAAAAAAGATATGCTATTTGGTATAGCCACTTAATTATTGGGTTGAGATATGCTTCCATAGTCTAGAGGTAAATGTTTACATTGAATCAAATAATTTTATCTTAGTAATTAGTAATCGAATTGAATTTAATATCTTTTAAATTATATGCGAAGCTAAATATTTTAAGATTTTTAGTATGGTATATATACATATAGAGTGTTGGTAAATATTTATCAATGATCTATTAGTATGTATAATCATGGGAAAAGGGTCTGAAAAATATTCTAACTTTGATCGAAATTGTTGTTACGATATCAAACTTTATGGAGGATATAGTGTATTTTAAAGGTATAAATGTGTCCACGTTGACGCATTACTGTTTATAATTATGCAATATTTATGATGTCCGTGTGGACACATACTTTAAATCACTAAGTTATTTTTCTCAATTGCTTCATCTTCGTTAAGTTTAAATATTATTATAAGAATAATATTTGACCTATATACTTGTATTTTTACTATTGTTCACGTTATTAGTGACCAGTCTAACACAAGTATTCCTCTCCTATTTCGTTTGCGTTTATCTTAAGATAATGATGCTTCTACCATCTTTTAAGTACTGAGCTTGTTTTCGAGTGAAAAAAGATTTTATTTTATTTCACCATAATATTCATAATTAAGAGAAATTTCTTTTTCTATTTTTATTGGTATATATATAACCATTGGTCTGGTTAATTTAAATCGCGTTATATAAGACTATTTTATATATTTTACCAAACGATCTTTTATGTTTATAGTATTAGTTAATTGTTTAAATTGAAAATTAGATAACAGCTGTTCCATGCTATTCAGATCCATTTGTTTCCAATATCCAAGAAATAGGATAATTAAACAAAAAATAGGATAATAAAAACTATACTTTTAGTGGTAAAAGAATACAAATAAAGCCCATAATTTACTCTGCAAACCAAGTAAATTCACACAATCACATGCCCTTCTATTTTTCACAATAGCTGTATCCTATTGGATATTTCATAAGACATGTTCAGATGTGGTTATCAAAGTTAGATCTTATTTTCATAAATAATATGGTTATTTTTTATTATTATTTAAATTTATAATATTTGATCGTTATGTAATAACAAAAACTTTCGTTTTGTGTAATTATTAATTTAATGTGATTGCATCATTATTTCTTTTCTCTCTTATTTTGTCTTTATTTTAAATTTAATAAATATATTTTATTTTTTATCCTACATTTTAATAGTACATATTCACTCTACATTTCTAGTAGGTTTTTGCTACAAATTATTGATATGTGGATTTATGTAATAATTAAAAACAACATAACTTATTAAAAACATATATTTTAACTTAGCATCAACTGGTATATATAATTTTCAATTTTGAGTATTCCATGATGGCGTTAATCGAGTATTAAGTTATAAAAAGTTGAACGTGTATTAAGTTATAAACACTTAAACATATAAAAAATTAAATAAATAGATGCATACATCCTACGTGACAATTCACGTCTTATGTGGCATCCAACGTATATTAAGTCGCGTAGAACGCATGCATCTACTTGTCCAACTTTATACAAATTTAAATATCTACCTGTTAAACTACCGGTCGAAAAAAATAGGACCCCACGCGCAAGCAATTATTATGGTTCACAATAATAATTGTGAATAAACTAAAGTTTCCAGCTCACATTCCTTTGTCTCCAGTTGCCCCATATTCCCTCTCATAACAAATAGATCCTTCCTACTATGTCCTACTCCTATAAATAGCCTCATTTAACCAAACCAATAACATCAACATTTCATATATTTTTTCTTTTAACAATTTCATCATCTTAGAAAATCATGTCTTTTAAATTTTCATCAACATTGCTTCTTCTTATTTCAATACTAATGAGTATCCAATTACTAGCCTCAGCTGGTAATTTCTATAGAGATGTAGACATTACTTGGGGCGAAGGACGCGGTAAAATACAAGAAGGCGGTAGAGGCCTTGCCCTATCTCTTGATAAACTTTCTGGCTCTGGCTTTCAATCCAAAAATGAGTACCTTTTTGGAAGATTCGATATGCAACTTAAACTCGTCCCTAAAAACTCTGCTGGCACTGTAACAACTTTCTTCGTAAGTTTAAGGCCTCTTATTTTAATTAGAACTTCATTCTCATTATAACATGTCATCATGTTCTGTTTTTTTTCCTCTGTTAGTTATCTTCACAAGGAGAAGGACATGATGAGATCGATTTCGAGTTCTTAGGCAATGTCTCTGGCCAGCCTTACACTATCCATACCAATGTATACACACAAGGAAAAGGAAACAAAGAACAACAATTTCATCTTTGGTTTGATCCAACTGCCGCGTTTCACACTTACACCATTGTATGGAATCCTCATCGCATAGTGTAAGTTAACACAAAATCACCTCACAAATGTATTTTCTTAAGATGAAGTACATTTGATGTTTACTAAATTTTTCGATATATATTCAGGTTCTTAGTAGATAACAGTCCAATTAGAGTGTTCAACAACCACGAAAGCATGGGAATTCCATTTCCAAAGAGTCAAGCAATGAAAGTATACTGCAGTTTATGGAATGCAGATGAATGGGCAACACAAGGAGGCAGAGTGAAAACAGATTGGGCACTTGCACCATTCACTGCTTATTATAGAAACATTAACATTGATGGTTGTGCAGTATCATCAGGTGCCTCTTCATGTAAGTCTATCGGTTCAACAAACAACGCGAAGCCATGGCAAACACATGAACTTGATGGCAAGGGACGGAATAGACTACGATGGGTGCAGAGCAAACACATGGTTTACAATTACTGTGCTGATTCTAAGAGGTTTCCTCAAGGATTTTCGGCTGAATGCAAGAGTTCAAGATTTTAACGAATGAAATGAGTGGAATTCTTTATTCTTTTGTACCAATAAAAGTTTTGTTGGCTACTTATTTTGTTGTTGTGTGATTGAAATTTTCATGTTTGCCCTTTTGTTATGTTGAATAGAACAGCTTTGACATTTGTTCAAACTTTTGGTTCATTTATATCATTATCGTTCACAAATTCAAACTCGTATTTGCATTTGTTAGTAATGAAACTTCAGCCTAAAGTGAATGGACTTTACGTATTCAAGTTCTTCAAGAATAAAAATTTAAATTTACGTTTCAACTTTTTACTATAGTTTAAACTTACAGTTAGGACAAGGCAAAATGAGAGATTTTCCTAACAGTGGAGGTAATATTAGATCAAAATTCAAAAGGTGGGGGAAATTGCTTAGTTTTTCACATTACAAGGGCAAAAAATTTGACCTTTTCTCCAAATTTCTATGAATATTTAGTTATTTTATTTATAGTAAAAAATATTTGAGAAAATTATAATTTAAAAAAATGTTTTTACTCTTGGAATTGTGATAGTGAAAAATCATTCATTAAAGATCGGAGAAGTATTGTAAACACATCTAAACTTGGCACAAAATTATTAACTGCGTTTTAGAATTATTAATAGCCTTAAAAATATCTCTTTACTTGATTAATTACATACTGATTTGTCTCATGACATATCAAGTGATCTCAAACTTGATAAAAGTTTAAGGATATATTTTATTCATGTTGCGAGATTAGAGATGTATTTATATTTATGTTATTTTAATTCTTTAGGGAGACAAGAACTTATATTTAATAGTTCTTTTTTCCTTTGCTAGATCTGATACTGAATGACAAAGAGAATCTTATCTCAAAGAAGCACACAACTTTAAGATGCAATTGGCAGAATTATAAACAAGTAATATAATGTGATATTTCACATGTATATTAATTTTACAACCAATAACTAATAAGTTAACCAGACATAGATCTAGTGAAAGACATTATTGCACACTACTAGATTTCTTGTGAATCTAGCTATTTTGATTCCTATGCTATTGGTGTAAAATAAATTATCTAGTTTAATCAATCGTTATATGTTACTATTTTGTTTAATTAGGGGTGTATTTTATCTATATTATAATATTAAATTTAGCGAGTATTATAGGTGTAATACCTAATAAAAAATTTTCTTGTTGGATTTGACATCACAACTACGAGTTTCCTCCCTCGATACATCCAATAGTAGCCTCCGGAACAAGATCCTTAATAGTCAGCCTATGATCTCATCCAATTGAGCATTGTTTTCAAAAATGTTTTTGGGGCGAATCTTGGGACGGGGCGTACCAAGAACGCTCTGGGCGTAAATTAAATACGTAGATCCATAAGACATAAGTCCTTATAAAATTTTTGGCGTAAGTCCTAAATTTTGAGGTGTAAGCCCCAAGCTTAAAAAAGCAAGTCCTGGGCGTAAAAACGTACGCTCGGGCGCTTTAAATTTATTTTTAAATTTTTTTTCTTGATTTAAATCATATTTTTATTATTGGTGTAATAATAATTCTCAAATAGTAATTATAATATTTTTTTTCTTCATTATTGATTATTAATACTTATTTCAAATCAAAACAACAAATCATTGAAAGGTTTACTTTTACTTATAGTATTAGTAATAAAATTATAAAATTGAATATACATGAGACTATGCCTCATAGTACGTGGGACTTACGCCCCGTATCTCAAAGCTTACGCCTTGCCTTGTACTGTCTAAATCGCCTCGCCTCATGCCCCCGCCTTTTAAACCATTGCAATTGAGTAATATATATATATATATATACACACACACACAAATACATGAATCAAGATAATGATATCTTAGTCGTCGTCTTTTTCTAAGTATATAGTTAAGACATAATTACATCAAATACATGTATCTACGCATAAATACCTATATTTGAACAACTATAACTTCGTCTAGTTATAAGTATGTATCTATTCATAGATACGTCACAAAATTGATACGAAATAGATGTATTTATGTACAATACATCACATATATACCGGATATAATAGTCCCCTATTAGAACCGGTCTGTTACTATGCACATATACACTAGATACATCAATGCATATTTGATACTATATACGTAGATACATGAAAGTGTGAAACACACATACAGAGAGTAAAGGAGGGGTGAGGGAGGGAGAGAGGTGAAACACATACGCTAGATACAGTATATCTAGAGACCAATATAGTGTATCTAGAAGCAACTCGATTAAAAAAAAAGAGTAATTATTGAAATGAAGCCTACCTAAGTTCTTATAGGCCCAATGATTATAAACCTCTTGCCAACAATATACACTCAAGCCCAAATTTCTCAAAACTTATCAAATTTCCAACTGAGTCTTGTACCTCAAATTTGAGTGGCTACAAGCCAAAGACAACATTCTTGTCACCCCACCCTGTTTTTTGTGACAAATGTAGAATGATGTACAAACATGGAGATTCCATTAAAAACTTTACCTTATCTATACACATTATACATACACTTCCTTAATCAAACTACAACTATAAATTTTTTTGGTGGATTCTTGATTATGCAATCTACTTCAATTACACCATGGAACACTTACTTCCATTACATTCCTAACAAATTTCCCTTCAAACATTCACTTCATTTCAAGAAAACACTTGTTACTTACACACATAGTTGTCACCAAGAACAAGAGAAGCATACTAGACAGAAAGATGTATACTGGCAAGAAATGAACTTTTCTGTTGAAAAAGAGAAACCCCATTACAGAAATGATGTAAAAGAGCAGGGGGTTGAAGTGATTGTTCATTCAGGCATTCGATCGAACAGTTGGTGGGCAAGGATTAAAGCTGCATTGGGGCAGAGGATTAATGTAGAGGGGGTTTCTTTTTCTGTTGGGATTTTTTGTAAAGACAAGCATTTGGCAATTCCACATGTGTTTGTGCAAGATATAAGGTATATTGATTGGGCTGAGCTGAAGAGAAAGGGATTCGAAGGCGTGGTTTTCGATAAGGACAATACAATTACAGTTCCTTATTCTTTGAACTTGTGGTCTCCTCTTGCTTCATCAATGGAACAGTGTAAAGCTTTGTTTGGCAACAACATTGCTGTTTTTAGCAACTCCGCCGGTAAATTTCATTAGGAATTCGTATTTGGTATCGTGTTTTTTCTTGTAATTTTAAAGTTTAAAGGTGTTTCTTTTTTTTTTTTTTTTTCTGCAGAACTGAGTGTTTGATGATTTGGGAATTTGTAGGACTAGCTGAATATGATCCTGATGGTAGAAAAGCTCGGATTCTTGAACGTGCAATCGGAATTAAAGTCATTAGGCATAGTAAGTTGTTCCTGTCTATGCCTATGCTATTTGCATCACTTGCATCCGCTCTTGTGTGACGGTGTTTGATTAGGACATATATAAGACGTTACATGTTATTTTACTTACATTTGAAGTAAGCATTGAAGTATTGATTATAAAGTTAGTTTGATAGCGAAAGCATTACATCAAAGTTTAAAGTATGAGGAATTACATGAAGTTTAGTTCTTGAAAGATTTGAAAGTTGTGTAGGGTAATATTATTAGCTGAATTGGATCAAACAAGTGTGTAATCAGAGGCGAGTTTATGGGGTTCGAACTGTCATTTCACCTATAGCTTGTCTTCGTTATTGGATTTGCAGTATACTTAACAGATTTCCTCATGCAAATACAAGGTCTAAGCAAAAACTACCGAGTTTGCCCAAACCCATTGTGAATATTCTACCTCCGCCTCTATGTGTAATATAAACTTTGATGGGGACTATAACTTTAAAAATTACTTATTTACTATGGTAGCCTTTGTATCGTAATTCTCTTTTATCACTTAAACCAACCTCTATGTTGCTCAGACTCTTCACAAAATGGAACGGGCTGCACGTTGTATCCTCCAAAACTAGAGTATTTTTTAAGGACCTGACATCGGTGCAACGACATTTTTTGAAGATCCAAACAACATAGCATTGAGTTACTGCGACTTGTATATGCTGATTCTTTAACACTAAATATAGGGTTGAAGAAGCCAGCTGGAACAGCTGAAGAAATTGAAAGGCAATTCGGTTGCAAATCCTCGAGACTTATTATGGTAGAAGTGGTTCTTCTTTCCTTTATTTTTTTAAGGTTTCTCGATCCTTTTCTCATTTAGCATCTTTTGCAGGTGGGTGATCGGCCTCTCACAGACATAGTTTATGGAAACAGAAATGGCTTTCTTACTATTTTGACAGCACCATTAAGTCTCTCACAGGAACCATTTATTGTGAAGCAGGTAAGGCTTCTCAAACCTGTCTTCTCGGATGAACCTAATAAAACTTTTTGTTTATTCTAATGAATTAAGATTGATTACATTACTCCTTTGACATCATGTGATTTATAATATTTCAATTTACTAAGGGATATAAAAAACGGAAAATAGATTAGCGAACTGCTTTGACTATTTGTTTTATAAGACTTCTCTTGGACTACCAAACGTAAGCTTTTTCTCTAACTCGCATTTTTGTACGAAAGCTAACTCCTATGTTTGTACTGATTTTTGGATCTTCTCTTCTTTTGATGAATGATTTCTCGACCTTATTAAGTTGCAGATATGCTATCTGCATTGTCATATTTTCTTTAGTATGGTAATAACTTTAGCTTGTGTTCACATGGAACAAGCAAGTTGAATGTTTTAAGGCGATTCTCTACCTATGAGTGCCACTCTTTTTTCTCGAAAAGTTCTAGTAAGATTTCGACCATTTCTCAATCTCTGTGTAACATCCTTGTGCAAAGCCCATGCTAATTCTTCTCTGTATAGTTTCAACTTTCAATATTATCGGTTATCTCCGAAGGGGCTTCTTAGCCATGTTCTCTTTTAGTCCTCTGACCAAGACAGACATCGATAAGATTCATTACTGGTACCTATTTAATTGTCTACTGATGGTTTTTCTTTACTGGATTTCATCTCAAAATTAAATGGCATAATAAATAAATGTGCCCTTTAACTTGACTTCGAATCACATTTATGCTGTTCAACTTTGGTTATGCACAAGTAGACACTTAAACTTGTATAAAGTTAAACAAATAGCCATACATGTCCTACATGCCACCCTACATGTCATTTTTTGTCCTACGTGATGTCCTACGTGTATTGTGTCATGTAGGACTCATGCGTTTATTTATTTAAAAGTTGGAAAGTTAAAGTGTCTGTTTGTGCATTATGAAAGTTGGAAATTAAAGTTAAAATTTGAAGCCAATTAGGGTGCAATATATGTATTATGCCAAGTTAAATCCTTGGTATTGACTGTAGAGAGGATGTCCCATTCTCTTATACTTGAAAATATCAGCTGAATTACAAATTCGTCATCAGAGGCCATCTTTTGATGCCTAAAACTGTTTTATATCACCCCTTTGCATCAAACTACATGTCTTCAATAGAATCGGCATGTATACTGAATAGAGGAAAAGGTCTTTCGAAAACAGTCTCTCCACCTTTTCGAAGGTAAAGAGGGTAAGGTGTACACTCTACCTCCCGAAACCACACTTGTGGGGACTACACTGGGTTCAGGGGCGGAGCTACAGCCTGGTAAGGGTGGTCAGATGAACACCCTTCGTCGGAAAATTATGTCGGGCATATAGGCAAAATACTGCTGAATGAAGGAAAAACTAACAAGGCATCTTGGCACAAAGTCAAAATATTAAGTTTATGAATTCTGAATTTTAGAATAACGACTCCTAGTGCTAATAATTGGGTTCTAAATTTAATTTCGGTACATAGTTAACTAATTTATTAATACAAGTACATGGTTTAACCAAAAGCTACTGAGTTCGACCAAACTAGTATCTGGACTTCTGCCTCCGCCTCACTTCCTTTCGTTTTGGTTCTTGCAGGTTCGGAAACTCGAAATGGCCCTTGTGAACAGATGGTCTAGTAAAGGGATAAAACCAATTAGTCACTGGCTTCTTCCTGATTGCCAGTATTGTATAAAGGATGAACTACTATAGTCTTCAGGATTATTTTTTTGGTGAAGATGGAAAAGTATATGTTAAACAGTCATCTTTGTTACTACCACTAGCTATTTATTATATAGTAAAAGTTCTTGTGTTGTTTTACCAAGGCATATTAGGAGATGTATGGTATAAGCCGAATTCACATTACATCAAAAATAATCATTAGCGATAAATGAAGAGCTAAATATATACTTTTAGCGGCAATTAACATTTTATATATCCCTAAAGCCTTTAGCGATATTGGTTGTAATGACACTTAACTAATGCCGAGAAAGACTTTAACACTCTTTGTTAATGTCAATATTTATTGTCGCTAAAAACTGTTTTTATAATAGTGTCAGTAGTTTTGGTTCTGACTCTGTTAATGAGTTAGTGGGTTGAGAATCATTCAGGATAAGACAAAGAGGTTATTTTCGAAAGACCCTTAGCAACAAGATAGTAAGCAACAAGAAAACGGTGCAAAGTCTATCATAAGGGAGCAAGGACAACAATAAAATAATGTAATAATCAATGTTATATATCAAAAACAAGAACTACAATAAAACAACTAGTAAAATGGCAAAACACCAACCATACTAAGTGAGACAACCTTACACTACCTACTATTATGCTATTATAATACGTGTTTTCCACGCTTCCTATCTAAGATCACGTCTTCGATAACTTGAACCTGTATCATATCATGTCTTATCAGTTCTCCTCTGATGTACCTCTTCGACCTACCTCTACCTCTCCTCATACCCTCTATAGCCAACATCTCGCACATCTCTTGCTACATATTTTCTTTTAATATAGCCAAACCACCTCAATCGTCCTTCTTATCTAAGGTCATCTCACGTTATCACCTAAGTCATTGAAATATTAAAATTTTCACCAAAATGGGTGGCACAAATAACAAATTGACATATGTTCAAAGAAGAAAGGTTAGGCTTTCCACAATAATGATGGGAGGGTCAATAAATCATTAATACAAACCTACTTCTTCTTGTTTTTTTTATAAATAATTATGCCAATAGAATATGGGACCTCCTTATATTAATTATGGTCTCTCTCTCTTCTTCTTTTTTTTAAAAAATTATTTACAGTAACAGAATTTTTTTGTGTCACCATTTAAATTTTACTCATATTAATAATAAGTATCCCCTCAGTATCATATTAAATAGATTTAAATTTGAACAATGTTATGTTAATTTTATATTAGGACGTATCATTAAACATGAAATTAATTAGAATATCAGAATTAAAAAATTAATAAGGTCAGTTCACATATGATATTTTTCCAACTTTTCAAAAGTCCCAATATAAGTAATTGCTTAAAAAGAAAAAAAAGAATTCCTTTCCAAAAAGATTGTATTTCAACTCTTTATTATTTTATTTATCTCGCAAAACTATCACTCTTTTTATACTAAAATATATATTATGACGTTGAGTTAGTCTACACATATCTATTGTCAAGAGGAAACAATATTTAGTCAATTCAATATCGATTTTTTTTTTTAAAAAAAAATTCCCTCTTGTTATTTGATACTAACATTAAAGCCTAATTATTATGATTTCTGCCGGATAAGAAATTGATAGAAAAATAATAGTCAATATATTTCAATTATTTCGAGTTGCGCCGCAGTAGTCAAT
Organism: Solanum chilense; assembly: GCA_032847665.1. Classification (NCBI taxonomy): domain Eukaryota; kingdom Viridiplantae; phylum Streptophyta; class Magnoliopsida; order Solanales; family Solanaceae; genus Solanum; species Solanum chilense. Next base: position 4,777,016 of record CM064974.1, on the reverse strand, counting down.
ATATGAAGTTGATAGAAGAATAATAACTAAATTATGTTTTTGACGAGTGAGATTAGTTCTGATTAAAAATGCGCTAGCTATATGTTTAAGGGAAAATTGTATATAATAGCAAACTAATAACCTAAAATAAATAGAATAGCTAGGGTTTGATTTAATTGTGCTCCATAGCAAACGTTAGCTAAAATTTGCCAGCGTCTCTCTCCCAGAAATCTCGCTCGCCACTCTATATTCTCGCTCGCCTCTCTCGCTTTATACACAGAAGTGTATAATTCTGTTTCTGTTTTGTATAAAGCGAGAAAAAATTGTATATACATATGCAAAAATATATCTTCGTGTTATACACTTAATTATACAATTTACAAACATTTTACTTCAAATATTGCAGAGAAAAAGGTCAACGAATTATACAATTGTGAATTATACAATTGCAGTGAAATACAATTTTCTCTAGCTTTATACAACAGAAGTGTATATATTGTGTTTCTGTTTTTGTATAAAACGAGAAAAAAACATATATCTTCTTGCTATACACTTAATATTGCAGCGAAATAGGTAATGAATTATACAATTGTGCATTATACAATTGCAGTGAAATAGGATAGCGAATTATACAATTGCAGCGAAATAGACTAGCGAATTATACACTTGTATATGTATAACGAATTATACAGTTTTTATGTTTGTTATGAAGCGCAATTATACAAAGTTTGCTATAGCACAAATATTAATTTTTTGTTTGCTATATGTGAAAGTTGTCATATGTTTAACCCATCCAAATTGAACTTTATTTTCAGAGAGTTGGACACCAAAATAAAAGGCTCCTAGCCAAAGGCAACAAAACATTAATAAGAATCACTAATGGTGAATTGAAGAAAATATTAAATATATAAAAGATTTAATTTTTATAAAATAAATAAAATAAACCTAGCTGGTATATATATACTTCAACTACCAGGGACCAGTGATGGAAGTAGGGAAGCCAAACTTTTTTCTGCTGATTCAGAAAGCCAAATAGTCAAGCAGAACAGAGTTATATTTATTACTACTCCGTGTATATTTATTTGTTCATATTTGATTTGATAGATCTAATAATGAATACGTTTTCATTAACGGAGTTAGAAAATAAAAATATAATATTTAAAACTTGAATTTGAAAACTCTTAAATTACTAAGTTAATTAGTCTTTCTATTCGTATGTTCAGAAAAATTTAAAATTGATATAAATGCATATTAATAAAAAATACTTTATGAATATATATTGTACAATTTTTTATCAGATGAACTCCAAAACAACTCTTTAGATCCATTTTTGGACACACTCATTAAAGAAATTATAAATAGAGGAGATATAATAAAAAATATATTTGAATTATCGTTCTTTTTCTTCACGTCTCACGTTTCAATTATCAGTGTTTTTTCCTATCTGAACTATGAGTCTATCACCATTTATGTATTAAAACATATCTAATTTAGTAGATGGTGATAGTTTAAATAGAGAAAAACAATTAATAAGTAATTTAGTCTATTTCAAAATGTGTTTGTTTTAATATAAATAATGATAAATTTAGATATGAGTTTTTTTATTAATAGTTGAAGTGCGTACACAACTCACCAAAATAAATAATTTTATTATGTCGTTATAGTTATTACAAGTCATTTAAATATCATTAAACCAAAAAATTAAAAATAAAATATCACAATAAAGGGACAATAGTTTATTGTCTTATTTCCTACCTACCGTATTTCACAATGTGCTTTTTCACCAAGCTGAGATCTGGCAGGGCCATCGCGTAATTATTTTTTTTCTTAATTAAAAATTTTAAATTTATATTTCAAATATAAAATAATTTTTGATAAAAATCATTTTTTTTCGAATACAAATTTAAATTTATAAATTTTAATACGAATATCATTTACCAAATAGAAAATTAACAAATGAAATCTGGCAGGGCCATTATTATGCCTCATAATTCAGAGTTAATACCTCATATGGTCACTCAACTTTGCACTATTCTCTCAGAAAGTCACTCAACTTTCAATTTTCCCTCAAAAGTCACTCAACTATCCACTCTTTTCTCAGAAAGTCACTCAGCTATTCACTCTTTCCTCAGAAAGTCACTCAATCTATTAAATTATTTTTAATTAAAATTTATTGATATTAATTATTTATATAACAAACCAAAAATTTTAAAAAATAAATTAAATCATTTAGTGATCCACCCACCTAACCCGACCCATTAAATAATATGATATGACCAATTTTATTTTATCTTTAATCCTAAATTAATCTATTCCTAATTCAAGGTTAAAGAGAGGGATTAATTTATTGATATTAATTATTTATATACAAACCAAAAATTTTAAAAAATAAATTAAATCATTTAGTGATCCACCCACCTAACCCGACCCATTAAAAAATATGATATGACCCATTTTATTTTATCTTTAATCCTAAATTAATCTAATCCTAATTCAAGGTTAAAGAGAGGGATTAATTTAGGATTAAAGATAAAATAAAATGGGTCATATCATATTTTTTAATGGGTCGGGTTAGGTGGGTGGATCACTAAATGATTTAATTTATTTTTTTAAAATTTTTGGTTTGTTATATAAATAATTAATATCAATAAATTTTAATTAAAAATAATTTAATAGATTGAGTGACTTTCTGGGGAAAGAGTGGATAGTTGAGTGACTTTCTGAGGAAAGAGTGGATAGTTGAGTGACTTTTGAGGGAAAATTGAAAGTTGAGTGACTTTCTGAGATAAGAGTGCATAGTTGAGTGACTTTTGAGGGAAAATTGAAAGTTGAGTGACTTTCTGAGAGAACAGTGCAAAGTTGAGTGACCATTTGAGGTATTAACTCCATAATTCATGGCAAATAAAGATTAATACATACTGTTTATGCCATATTTTCCAAGTGTCACCATCATATTTCTATACTTTTATTTATATTTGTTTATAAGAAATTTTAGGTATGTTTCTTTAAATTAAAATTTATATAAATAACTAAAATTTAGGTTTTTTTTTTGGTTAACAGAAATGAAATTCTATCTTAAGATTAAGATGTTATAATCTCGAATTATAATTGCATTAGATAGGAGATGTAGGACCTGTCTTAACCGCAAGTGCATTCGCTATTCGATTCCATCCTAAATCCCACCATTCTAAATAAATAAACATATAAATATTTGTTAAAATTCAGATAAAATTTTTTATCCAATATAAAATAAATAAAAAAAAGTCTCAAATATATATATATATATATATATATATATATATATATATATATATATATATATATATATTTTGCAGAGTAGAGCATTCATTAACATTGAAATATGGTACTACATTGACTGTCGGTAGCAGTACAAGGACAGCTTTAAACATCATTAACCTAACAACCTTAAATTCACCATAATTAAAAAAAGAATTAAGCTCTTAAGTGCAATATTAGATAAATCATAAGAATGTACTCCGTCCGTTCGATATTTTTTGTCATGGTTTCTATTTTTAGTGTCAAACTATAAAAAATTTGACTAACATTTTAAGATGCATTTTTTCATCATATTAATATGTAAAAATTGTAATTTATAGTACTTTTCATATAGTTTTAGAATATTTAATTTTTTGTTTAAAATATTAAATTAATGTGATCTAATTTACCTTTGAAAATTAGTCAAATTGACTTCCGATAATCGCAACATAACAAACATTTCTGGACGGAGAGAGTATTAGTTAGGTTGAAATTATTTTTATCCAATTTTTGATTTCGTGTAATTAAGGGTAATTCTATTTTTCATTATGCTTATTATGTACTAGTAATAACTCTTATATTGCAAATGTCCGGTTTTATTTGTCCAGTTTAAAAATTTAAGAAGTTATTTTATCATTTTGTTCCTAATTCACTCTTATTACTAAATATAGTCACTTTTTAAAGCATTAAATTTATTATATTTAAAGAGTAATACAATAAAATATTTTTTTTAATTATTCTATAAGAAATATACCAAACCAATACTGAACAAACATAAACGATTAAAGAAAATATCAAAATATAAAGAATAAATATATTTTATTGACTTATTATTTTGATAAATCTATAGAACGTAATTTCCCCAAGAAATAAAGCACATTAAGGGTGGAATTAAGTGGCACTGAATTTGTAAGAACAAACTTTTATTTGTGATCATGTGTAATAGATAATTGACAAAGTAATAATAGTATAATATGATGATCATGCATGCTAATATTGTGTCCTTCTTTGGCCATTTCCGCCATTTTATAGATAGACAACAGTATCGGAATTAAAATTTTCATCAAAAAATTGAATATACAGAAGAAATATATAAGTAGTATGTATAATTGACATTTTTTGAACAAATAAAGCTCGATTACATTATATTTGCGTATCATTACTTAAAAGGATTAGAATTTGAATTTTGTGGGTTATTCAGGGAGAGAGTGTAAGTGTTAGAATGAACTTAACTTTATGTATATGTGATTTTTTGAAGTAGAGTTAATTATATGTCTGATTTATGTGATATTAAGTGAAATATTTACAAGATATAGGTCTTACCGAGTTTTTTACCTATATATATAGTATTCTATTTTTTTTTTAATTTCACCTTAGCTTCTATTTTTTATAACAAATTTTTTTATTTGCCCCGACTTTCTCTATTGATTTTGGATGAAAATATCCAAAATTGCTTGACAACTCTATACAAATCCTACACCTACACTCATATTGTGTCGAAACTAATGCAACACCAAAAATGAAAAATTGAAACTACTTAAACTAACTAAACCCTAAATTGTGTCACATTACAAGGTTTTGCTAGTCATACACATATGTAGTGTGTCTAACATGGGCACCCTTAAATTTGTCACATTATGTCATATTGTGTAGGATCACACACATAATAGTAGAGTGCGGAGTTAAAAGGGTAAAAAAAATTGTCAAAAATTCCTAAAGGGCATATCAATTTTTTTAAAAACCAAAACGGTAAAAACGCTAGCGACTTTACCTTCTGAAAAAGCGAAATCGCTGCACTAGCAGCGATTTCTTAAAATTGCCTTTTCTTTTTTTAAAAAAAAAAAAAAAATTAAACAAATCACTCCACACGGAGCGATTTTCAAAATTAAAAAAAAAATTAACTTTTTCTACAAGTCGCTGCAGAAGCAGCGACTTCCATCAACTTTTTTTAATTTTTTTTTAATTTTTTTTTGCTTTATTTAAAAAAAAATTGATTCAATTTTTTTTTAAAAAAAATCATTGGCAGCGATTTTTAATTAGTTTTTTTTTTAAAAAAAATCAAATCGCTTTAAAGACAGCGATTTACACTAAATTTATATTTTTTTTTAAAAAAAAATCAATTAAATCGCTGCAAAAAAAATTAGTTTATATATACACTTAAATTTTTATTTTTTTTAAAAACTTAATTTAATCAGCTAATTTTTTTTTGCAGCGATTTAATTGATTTTTTTTTTAAAAAAATATAAATTTAGTGTAAATCGCTGTATTTAAAGCGATTTGATTTTTTTTTTTAAAAAAAACTAATTAAAAATCGCTGCCAATGATTTTTTTTAAAAAAAAATTGAATTAATTTTTCTTTTAAATAAAGGGAAAAAAAATTAAAAAAAGTTGATGGAAGTCGCTGCTTCTGCAGCGACTTTAGAAAAAGTTATTTTTTATTTTTAATTTTGAAAATCGCTCCGTGTGGAGCGATTTGTTTAATTTTTTTTTTAAAAAAAAAGAAAAGACAATTTTAAGAAATCGCTGCTAGTGCAGCGATTTCGCTTTTTCAGAAGCTAAAAAAAATTGATATAACCTTTTGGAATTTTTGACAATTCTTTTTACCCTTTTAACTCCGCACTCCATAATAGTATGTCTTATGGGCAAAAAAACTTCACCAATATATTTACTTCCTCCGTTTAAGTTTAAAAAAAAATGTCCCTATTTCCTTTTTAGTTTATTTCAAAAAGAATGTCCATTTTGTTTTTCAACACTTTAACTTTAACTTTCCGCGTGGCATGTTTAAGACCACAAGATTAAAGGGCATTTTGGTAAATTTGACATAACTTTAATTTTGAACCACAAGATTAAAAAGTCTTCTTTCTTTTTTTAAACTCCGTTCCAAGTCAAACTAGGCCAATCTTTTTGAAACGGAGGGAGTAATAAATATTCGATACAACATGCAATGTATACAAAGAGTAGTTTCTAGCTAAGTTAACTTTCATCAATTCCACAAGTGATCAAAGCATGGAAAATATTTTGAACTTTAAAGAGTTATGTAAAGACTTTTCTCCATATATAAAATTACAGGCTTACAGCACTATAGTATAAGAGTTAAATGAGACCTTAAATGCACCTGCAGTATACACAACTAACCACATACTCTTTCATCTGCTCATATTTACTTCTCTGTGTGTGTGTGTTCAATTATCCCTTTATAACATGCATCTAACTCCTTTCTTTTGTCACTTCACTCTTAGTAGTTCTCTCTTTAATTTGGAAGCAAACAAAAATGGGGAATCACAAGCAAATATCTCTAATTTTTTGGGCTGCATTGCTCATACATAATTTGGTCATTCCTGTTATAGCTAGAGCTTCTTTTGAAGAACAAAAGACATATTACTCTCCTGATCCGAGTACCGGAAATCCTCCTAGTTCAGGTAAAGTTTTATACATACAATTGTTGTAACATGCAAATGACGATGTTTACTTGCTATAATTTAACAAGTTATAAACTTGTTTACGTTATTGTTAGTGTATATATATAAAATATAGCATTTTGATATTCGTAGTATATTTTTTATGATTGACAGGTTCAGGTTCACATACACCTCCGTCTCCTGGTTCAGGAAAAGGTGGTCATGGAGGAAAATCACCTGGTGGGAATTGTGGTACCCCGGCCCCTAGTGGAGGGCATAAACATCAACATCATCATAACCCTACCCCATCCCCTCCATCAGGAGGGCATGGGGGAGGTAGTTATTCTCCGTCTCCACCAACTCATCATGGTGGAGGTGGAACCCCTCCTAGTACCCCAACTCCTGACCCCGGTACTCCAAGCACTCCGGGGGGTGGTGGATACTATCCTTCCCCTACTCCTACTACTCCTACACCTAGTACACCATCTACCCCCTCTACGCCTACACCGCCAACTCCTACCGTTGATCCTGGAACTCCAAGCACTCCGGGGGGTGGTGGATACTATCCTTCCCCTACTCCTACTACTCCTACACCTAGTACACCATCTACCCCCTCTACGCCTACTATTGAAACACCACCAACTCCTACCGTTGATCCGGGAACTCCAAGCACTCCGGGGGGTGGTGGTTACTATCCTTCGCCTACACCTACACCTAGTACCCCTTCTACACCTACAATTGAAACACCACCTACTCCTACCATTGACCCTGGCACGCCAAGCACTCCAGGTGGCGGTGGTGGTTACTATCCTTCCCCTACACCTACTACCCCGTCTACACCTACCATTGAAACACCACCTACCCCTATCATTGACCCCGGAACTCCAAGTGCTCCAGGTGTCTTCCCAATTGACCCCAACTCACCACCTTTTACATGCAAGTAAGTGAAATAAAAATTAACCTATATAAAAGTATCCTACAGAAACAAGTTATTCATATACTAATTATACGTGTTATAAATTGCAGTTACTGGAGGACTCACCCGACGCTTATATGGGGTTTATTTGGCTGGTTGGGAACGGTAGGAAATTCATTTGGTGTGGCTAGTGTTCCAGGATTTGGTTCAAACATGAACTTGCTTCAAGCACTTTCAAACTCTCGTACCGATGCATACGGGGATCTGTACAGAGAAGGAACAGCTTCATTATTGAACTCCATGGTTAGCAAAAGTTTCACCTACACTACCAAACAAGTCAGGGATAGTTTTGTTTCAGCACTTACTTCAGACAAGTCAGCAGCAGCAGCAGCTCAGGCACATCTATTCAAGTTAGCTAACGAGGGTAGAGCTTGAGCACACAAGTCGTTAATCCCTTTTCAAAATCGTCACTTTTCATCAGTTTCTCGCGATATGCATGATTCCATATATATAGTATATGTTTATCTTGTGTGGATTGAATAGTAGTAATGTTTATTTTTCCTCTCTATGCTTTTCTATGTTACAATAGTAAGAGGTTTATGTAGGTTATTATGTGTGAATGCCACCTTCTATTTTCCATGTTATAATATCAAATATAATATGAAAGAGTTACTTTGGAATGTCTACAACTATGTTGATCAAATTCTTCAAAATGATGAGGGGTGTGGACTCACTATTATTCCTCTTTATAGTTTGAAATAATTACATATTGTTTCACTAATTAATAACTTCATTATATATTGTAAATTAGATACATCTAGATACATGTATTTTTACTCTCATATACATGTAAATCACATTAGATACATGTATATGAATATCACATTATTTCAAATACATTCTAAAATACAAATACATAGAGAAAGAAGCAAGGAAGATAGGAGAAAGACGAATTAGAGAGTCAAATATATGAGAATTCACTAGGATACAATGTATCTGCAATAAATTACACATAATTTTATAACCTCATATTTTTGAAATATATGTATCCATATGCACATAATACATATATCCGAAATCTAAATTCTAATAAGATTTATAATAGTTAAAACTCACATTAAAGAAAATTCATATTATGTACCTTTTCTAATATACTGAACAAATAATGATAAACGGTGAAAATTGGTTACTTGGGCCTCAAAAGGTCCACTAGAAATAACATCAAAAGAAGGATAAATTTTAGGAATCACATTGTTTCAATATGACATTACAATCTATCCCTCTTTAGTTTGTAATTACATTAATTTCTTAAAAAGTAACACAAATTGAATACATTAATATGTAGCTCGAATACATTAAAGAGTAACTCAGATACATTAAAACATAAACTGAATACATAATATGTAGTTTGGATACATCAAAAACTAGCTCCGATACATTATAAAATAAACCGAATACATAATATGTAGGTCGGATACATTAAATATTAGCTCGAATATATTAATGTGCAGAACAAATATATTAAAAAACTAATGGACTTTAAAGATTTTTAATAAACAGTTACATTGAAAATAAGAAAAACGTATGATGTAAATGGCGCTACATGTACTCTCTTTTAATTTATTAGCAACATATAGCCTCTTTTTATTTTTATAACAAAAAAATAAACAAATTAAAATTGGCATATTTTTGGCCCGCCCACGTTAATATATGAGAAGTAATTTAGTTTTAAATTAATTATTTTTTAAAATTAGTGACAACATGTAGCAATTTGAAAGGGAAGTAGGACTTTGTTCCCTTTTTCTTCTCCTCTTTTCTCATATACACGTTTTCTTTGATTGGTGAATATTTAGTGATAATGTAAATCATTCTTGTTCAATCCTTTCAAACCAAAGTGTTAAAAGTTTGATGTTATATCTTCTCTAGAAGATTTGTATGTTTTCGCTTTTTATTTTCTTGATTTTAAAATTTTCAAGTTGAAAGTTTTTATATTTGGGCGAAAATTAAGGAGATTGTAATTAATTGTAGGTATCAATTGTCATGGTTAAGAAAAAAAATTTAAAAACTATTCCTAAAAAAAGAGATCATGATTCTGATTTTGTTGAATCTCCACCAATAACTTCAACTTTTAGTCATGCAAGTTCTTCGCAGTATCCGATTCATAGTAAGGATAATTTTAAAGTTAAACAATATGAATCGGTTGGTGCTGCTGATAAAAAAATTCAGAAAAGTGTTATTCCAATTGAGGTTGCTAAAAGGAGAAGGATTATAGAAAGTGATAAATCATCTAACTTTGAATATTTTTGACTTGTGTAATATTGAACATTTTAATTTTCAAGTGTAATCCTCATTTACACACTGCAATCTATATAAATTTTTAGTGAATGAATACACATGTATGCATACATGAATTTATGTATACACAATTGTTCATTCAAATAATAAAAGAATCATTCAAGTAATAAAAGATTTTTCGATTCAATATTTGCATTTTTAGTGAATGAATACACAAATATGTATACTTAAATGCATTGTATACATGATTATTCATCCACATGATAAAAATTCAATCATGTGATAAAAGATAATTTAGTTAATTGTTTACCTATTATAAATGATCGGATACATAAAGTATATAATTTATATATTTATTTATGAGCTATTTATTATTAATTTTTCATTGCAGTTTTATATATATATATATATATATATATATATATATATATATATATATATATATATATATATATATATATATATATATATATATATATATATATATATATATATATATATATATATAATTTTTAGCAAAAATAAACAAAAAAGGATACTTGGTTCTCAAAAGGTCCAGTAGAAAAACACAAAAAGAAATAAAAAAAAGGGTAACTTTCACATATAGAAAAAAAACCATATTTGTATGTTATATCGAAGTTTGCATAATCGTGCTCCATAACAAACATATAAATGTATAGCGCTATACATATACAATTGTATGATTCGCTGGCCTATTTCGCTGCAACTGTATAATTCGCTGGCCAATTTCGCTGCAATTATATAATTTGCTGACCTATTTCGCTGCAATGTTTGTATAAAATTTGCATGTGTATACAATTGAATCGAAGTAAAATGTTTGTATATTGTTTAATTATAAGTATATAGAAAGAAGATATATGTTTTTGCATGTGTATATACAATTTTCTCTCTTTATACAAAACAGAAACACAATTTATACACTTATGTTGTATGAAGCGAGAGAAAATTGTATTTCGCCTCAATTGTACAATTCGCTGGCCTATTTCGCTGCAATTTATGTATAAAATTTATTTTTGTATACAATTGAATCGAAGTAAAATATTTGTATATTGTATAATTAAGTGTATAACACAAAAATATTTTTTTTGCATGTGTATATACAATTTTCTCTCGCTTTATACAAAACGGAAACACAATTTATACACTTCTGTTATATAAAGCAAGAGAGGCTAGCAGAGAGAGTGGCGAGCGAGAGCAGAGAGAGTGGCTAGCGAAAATGAGAGAAGTGGCGAGCGTGAGTTTAGAGAGAAAGGCGACTAACAAACGTTTGCTATAAGACATAATTTAATTAAATAATAGCTATTTTATTTATTTTAGATTATAAATTTGTTATTCTGTACAAATATTTCAAAAGGAAAAGATAATTGGGCCTCAAAAGGTTCCACTAGAAATAGCTAAAAAAAAAACAAAAAAGGGTCAAAATAAAAGCTAAAAAAGAAGAAAAAAAAGTATCTTTTCTTTTATTTGGCGATAATGTCGTTAACAACCTCTTGGGTAACGTGAGAGAAATTAGTACAAGACGATAAATATTTAATTTTTTTCCCACCCAATAAGAGAGTAGGATATGGTATCCACGAAAACGTTTATTATTTGTGCATCCCAAGATAATCGCTGCGTTACGTCACTACTTATGAAATTATCTCTCCTTTCATTTTAGGTGATATTCTATTATTTAATTCGTATTTAAAATAATCTATAATCATTTATCTTATTCATTTTAGATTGAAATTTCAATTTATTTTTTCTTATATGTACAAATAAATATGATTTCATGCTAAACGTTTCAAGTTCGAAATCTCTTACAAGTGAAAGTAAGGAATTTATCTTCTAAATCGAGCTTCAGTGCAAGTTATCTCTTGTATGTAATTTGCCAAATATTGCATAAAAACAAAAATTTTACCTAATATGTTCAAAAAAAGTAGTGCCTGCGAATTTCCCTTTTTTTTTTAAAGCATATATACAAATAATACTCCAGGCATGAAAAAAACATTTTTAATACTATTCTATTATGGTTCACTAAATCGCGTGCCGAGATTTTCCCCAAACTAAAAAAATTATAAATAATGAGCAGATTAAGGAATTAATTGGTTAGATTAACACGTTGTACATGACATTAAAGAAGCTAAACTACATTAACAAAACACTTAAATTTAATTAAATGTATTTCTATCCTCGTGAATTCAAAGTTAATTTGATAAGAGTTTCTTAATATTTTTTAACTAATTGTGTAATGTTATTTTAAATTTTTTAAACATGATAAAAAAATTGATTAAAATTTCTATTTACTCGATTATTTTGTGTATAAATTAAAATAAATATTTGGATAAACATAATTAAATACTCCCTGCCACGTTGCAAAAAAAAAAGAAGAAGTCAGATCGGACCATTTTCCCAGTAATTCACCACAAATTACTAATCAATGTTGAATTTGCAGAAACAAAAGATCAATAAATTCACACAAATATAAATAAACAACGAAACACAAAATCAAATTCATTTCTATTTTCTAAAATCAAACATAGAAAAAAAATTTAAAAATTCTAAGAAGCATTTTAATGGAGAACGGAAATTCTTCATCAGTTGCTCGAGGGAGATTAGCGGTGCTTTCAGCTCATCTCGCAGCTTCACTCAACGTTTCCGATTTAACAACCTATAAAATTCTAGAAACTTCCGGTGTATCTTCCGTTTCCGGCGTCGAACCTCCGCCGAATCTAAAAGGTGCGTTGACGATCATCGATGAACGGACCGGTAAGAAGTATCCGGTTCAGGTTTCTGAGGATGGCACTATCAAAGCCAACGACTTGAAGAAGGTAAATCATTAAATTCTGAATCTCCGGATGTGCTTTTCTTCCATTTGAATTTTGATCTCCGTTTATGATTTCTATAGCTAATACTATTGACTGTGCTAGCTCAAGTAAAATATTTCGTGTTTTTTTTTTTTTAAATTCAAACTCGGTTATGCTTTTCATTGGCAGTGTGATTGTATACCTGTAGGTTGAGACAGATCTAGAATTTTAAACCGGTGCATGTATAATTTGATACACATAAAATGTTTTTTAGATTATTTTATTGACATATATAGTTAGAATGCGAGGGAATGGCTTTATGATGTATCTATATCTGCCTAGAGGCATATGCACAATAGAATAGTATGCAACTGTTTTATGAGTGGGATGCTGTAGACTAATTGCGAGCGAGTTGCGAGGTAGAGAAGGGAGTTTTTCTTGTTGTAATCTTCGAAATTCGAGCACAGTTACTCAGTGGATGTTATTTGTGGTTGTTTAATGATCTATGCTACTCCCTCCATTCCTTTTTAGTTGTCATATTGCGTTTTTCAAGTGTCAATTTGACTAATTTATTACATTAATATCATATTTTAGAATAAAAGTTTACTTATTCAAAGAATATATCTTTAGTCAAAGTTCATATTGGTTGACTCTCAAAGCGGAAACTATGACAACTAAAAAGGAACAGAGAGAGTAATTTGTTATGCTTGTCTGTTGCTTTGTATCTTTTCCTGAAACTGTTTGTTAATTTTTGGTATAATTGTTTTGCAGATAACAACAGGACAGAATGATAAGGGTCTTAAGCTTTATGATCCAGGCTATCTCAACACGGCACCTGTTAGGTCATCAATATGTTATATTGATGGTGATGCCGGGATCCTTAGATATCGAGGCTACCCTATTGAAGAGCTGGCCGAGGGAAGTTCCTTCTTGGAAGTGGCATATCTTTTGTGTAAGTGTTTCTAATGATAAATTTTGTATATATTTGAATTTCTACTGTGCTGGCAGATTCATCTTTATGGTGCGTGTCTAGAGTGATTTCTAAGTGGAGTATACCATCTCTTGAAATTTGTCAAAACAATGATTAAGCAAGACCCAAAAATTTTAACGATGCTGAAGGTGTTTTCTGTTATTATTTGACTAATAAGGACAATAGATTTTTACTCAAACCTGTAGCACTTGAATAGAATTAAGATCATATTGCAATGGAAGGCAGTAAATACTCCTTTCTTTTATTAATGCCGAGAAAGCTAATGTCCCTCCCCCACCCCTCCAACCAAAAAAAGAGAATGAAATGGAAAACTATATTGCTAGTCGCTTGCTCCATACATCTAACTTCTTTGCTGGTTAAACTTTTCATTTGTGTTTATTGGAATTTCAGTGTATGGTAATTTACCATCTGAGAACCAGTTAGCAGACTGGGAGTTCACAGTTTCACAGCATTCAGCAGTTCCACAAGGACTTCTGGTGAGCTCATATCTTAGTTTTTAAGAAAGCTTTAGTTAGTTTTTATTTAGATTTGTCACTCGCAAATGCTCCCCATGATTTAGGAAAGATAAAAAGCTTCGAACTTTACTTAAATGATGAACTTATGGCTTTTCTTAATTGACATTGTCTGCACATGTTTTCCTCTCTCAAAAAGTTCATGGCCTTGGCATATGAAACCTCTGAAACACCATGGGCATTTCATGAATGTTTGGTTGCTCACCATATTACCAAATTGGTCTATGAGAAGACAGGCCAGTACACTAATGAGAAGATGGAAGCCTTTTCCCTGTAGGTAGTAACTACTGCAATCTTTACCAAGACGGAGGAGATGCTGATGCCATATAAAAAGAGAGAAGAGAAAGAAGTTTGTATTATTGGTTTTAAACAATATACAAGAAAGATCCTCAGATAGGAGTATAATAAAGTTTAGCCTTCTTAACATAAGGAAAGTTCCTGATTCTGGCATAACTTTTAAGAACACTCCATACTATTACCTAGGCAAATCTTTCCAAGTAACTGCACTAATCCTCTTAGCTTTTAAGTGATAACGGACTTCACTAGCAGAAGGATTATGATAGTGCAAGGGGAGGAAGAACTCCTCCTAAATTGTTGCACGATCACTATTTATGTTATCGTACTTTATGCTTCTTTGTATATAGTGATGCCAGTTGTTTAATTATGGTCATTTAAGGCTGTACTCTGTCGTTTAAACAATTGTGCAATCCTTTTTTGTAGTTTATGTGGTTGAGTGTTCAGTTCCTGCTTTGTTATTATTCCGGAATTTCTGAACAATTCAAATTTTGTGTTGCAGGATATCATACAGTCAATGCCCCATGATGCTCATCCAATGGGGGTTCTTGTCAGTGCAATGAGTGCTCTTTCCGTCTTTCATCCTGATGCAAATCCAGCTCTGAGAGTGAGCAACATTTAAAAATTTTCCAACTTTTGTATTCCTCTCCCTTTTTGCTATGACGCATCACATGAGGAAGTGCTTGAGAGATATATCTATTGTAGTCAAAGTTCCTATATTTTACCAATATATCGTTGCTTCAGATGTCCCCTGACCTCATTTGATTCTTTGAAATAAACTTAGCTTCTCTTTTCCATTTAAGGGATACTTCTTTATCATTGTCTTACCACCAATAAGACTACTAGCTTCTCAATATTCAGAGAATCAGTGTAGGTTTTCCATGATGATTCTGTATTTCTGTTTGAGAGATTTGTCTAGGTTTCTCTCCAAGAATCGAAAATAATGACTTGAAAGTTAGCTTCTTATTATGCTACTGAAAGTGGAATAAAGATTCCAATAAGACAATATTATTGGCACCTTGAAATGTTTAAAAAATTAAAACAATTTTGCTTTCATATATTTTCTGAAGAAGGTGTTTTATCTCTTGTCCATAGTTTTCTTTGGGGGATATGAGTGTAAGCATTCGACTAAACCCTCTTTTCTGTTCAAATTCCATACTGTAGTTTAGATTGCTCTCTGTTGTCCCTACCTGAAGGTCCTTTGTAGTTGGCAAGAGGGTGGGTATCTGTTAGAGCGAGCTACTAGTGTTGCTCACCTTTATGGTTGTTAGAATCTGGAAACATATCCTTACTCTTTTTTTTTTATTTTGTTGTGAAAATGGAAAAGAAATTATAAGTACACTCATAGCTCAAGTTGGATAAGTCAAATAGTTCAAATGAAAATCTTTAAGGCAATCTCTATGGGGAAGGACAAATATCTCTTAGACAAAGTTGAACAGTTATATATCTTTCTTGGCCCCCTCTCCCTTTTTTAGATCACTGCTTAGCTTCTATTACAAGTTAAAGAAGTCTTTCCTGGAGTACAACATAAATTGCTCATCTTCTTCTGCTCAGTGGTCCATCTCAAAGAAGTATTGTTGAAGGCCTTTCTTAACTCTGTATTTGGTTCATCAAGTAGCCAAGATTCTCAGCTAAGGCTCGAGAGAGAAAAGATTGATTCACCTTCCGAAGTAGTGCAATGATATCTCTTGTTCAGTGTTCTCCCCTTATTTGACCGACTTCAATGATTATTCGCATCAAGCTTTTGGATTGTAACATTACATTTTTCATGATTCTGATCATTTGTATCTTTGTTCACTCAGGGACAAGATATATACAAGTCTAAACAAGTGAGAGATAAACAAATAGTTCGGATCCTTGGCAAGGTTATTTTCCTTTCATTCAAACTTTTCTTTTGATTGCCTAAAAACTTCTAAGAGTTTTGAACCATGATATCACGCTGAAGTTTGATATATGGGCTTTGTGATCGTTGTCTAAATGAATGTAATGGTACCAAGTTGAAATAAGCATTTATTTGTTGTATTTGCAGGCACCTACAATTGCTACAGCTGCTTACTTAAGACTGGCTGGCAGGCCACCTGTCCTTCCATCCAACAATCTCTCATATGCGGAGAACTTCTTGTACATGCTAGATTCATTGTACGTTCTATTTCTCTACTTTGCTTTATTTTGCATGTGAAGTTCTGAGGGATCCCTAAAAAGGATAGAAGTAGCGATCCAGGTTCTTATTAGCCATGGCATCATTGTATATACTGTGGCTTATCATAAAAGTCAACATTTCTGTGCACTATTTTGAATCTTGTTACATTTGCATCACATTCAGCTTCAATTCTTCATAGCCAGCAAATTAAAAGCTTTTTTACTTAAACTTGCAGAGGTAATAGGTCTTACAAACCCAATCCTCGACTTGCTCGTGTGCTCGATATTCTTTTCATATTACATGCAGAACATGAGATGAATTGCTCTACAGCTGCGGCACGTCATCTTGCTTCAAGGTAGCCATCTTTATTGCACAGACAATAGCTCTAAGGTTTACTTGACTTATACACCAACGGTTGTGTGCAGTGGGGTTGATGTATACACAGCAATAGCAGGAGCAGTGGGAGCTTTGTATGGCCCTCTCCATGGGGGTGCCAATGAGGTAAAATGTTGCTATAGCAAGTAATGAGTATATAGAGGAGCGTCATCTTTTATGAGCTCTCTAAGTTTATGTCTTTCAGACAACATTGTTTGGTGTTATATTATGCTTGATAATGATGTTATTACATGGTTTACAGGCTGTGCTGAAGATGCTCAGTGAGATTGGAAGTGTTGAAAATATTCCAGAGTTCCTTGAGGGTGTCAAGAACAGGTGCTTATTTTCTGATAATTATTGTTGTAAAGTCCAGGATTATCTGATTCATTTTTGACCATTTGAGTTTCCTTGTACCTCTATCCCTTCAGGAAACGAAAGATGTCTGGTTTTGGGCACCGTGTCTACAAAAATTATGATCCCAGAGCAAAAGTCATCAAGACGCTGGCCGATGAAGTGTTCTCTATTGTGGGTCGCGATCCTTTAATTGAGGTAAGGTGTCTCTGCTGCTAAAAGGATTGTATTTTTCTTGGTCCAGCTGATGTTCCCAAAAGACACGTTCCATTTAAATAATTTTGTCCAGCATTATAGAAGAAACAGGATATTTAGCATCCATGTTTAAGCTATCCTCATGGACTTCCATATTTTCTTGAATTTCAGAAGAACCTAAAACATTGAAATTGGTGCTAAAATTAATATAGTGGAGTTTGTTTCAAGAACACTTGAAACTTCTTTTTTTCCTGGAAAATCTTTTCTAGTTGATGCAAAGGTTTAGTAAAAAATTCCATTTTTTTCTCAACCAAATACCACTAGATAATAGTTTTTGATTCAAAAGTTGAAAGCAATTTCGGAACTGTTCTGCAATAACTGAATTTTCTCTAATGGTGTTTGGCTGAAAAGCTTATTGAGGAAATTGGAAAAGTTTTTTTAGAAAAGTCAATTCATTTTGCAAATAAGCACAACTATTTCAGCAGTATCGCCAGAAGAAGCAAGTTTAAGAAAGCTAACTACTCTCAGTTTGTTGCATTTATGCTTAAAATATAATATGTGCACTTTATACTCAGTGGTTGGGCTTGGTTTCCAATAAGGTTATACCCTCAGATGTTGTTTTAGTTCAGTTTCACAAAAAGCTGATAAACTGAATTTCAGTTGTTTAAGCTATATCACAATTACAACAGTAATAAACCACCTTCCCAGTACGTTCTTCTGTAGTTACCTTTAAACAATCCCAGTAAAATCGTTTCTTCTTGGTTCCTCCGTTATTTGAAAGCAGCATCACTTTTTCTTTGTTGTTCAGAAAGCCATCAAGCTTCCTTCCCTACTATTTATGCATCCATATGAAGTCTTTATTCTTCCTTTTCCGGCAATTTTCAAATTAACAAAAATCAGATCTTCTAAGGTAGCTAAAAATATTTCTCTGGGGTTCTCCACTGTTGATTTAACTGGACCATCTCCTTTATTTTTTTAATGTCGGAGATTCAAGCACATTGGGTATTTGAACACATCTCTATCCTACAATGGCATTGAGTGTGCCTGTAAGCACAAGTTACTATGTGGAAGAGGTGGTAGAATCTCATTTCTCTGAAATATGAAATTTATGTCATAATTGAGAAAAATGCCTTCACAGAAGATGAGATAGGCTACAAGTATTGTGGTAGGTAACACAGTCATAGCGCATTTGATGCCACCATCCAGATTTACTGTATCTGGCATGCTGGTTATATCTATGCAACTATAAATCCTCACATGAATGTAATGATGAGATATGGACTACTTCCGCTCAATGATCCTATATGGTTCTCACATTCTTTCATACTACGTTCAGGTTGCTGTTGCTCTGGAAAAAGCTGCACTCTCAGATGAGTACTTTGTAAAACGGAAGCTGTATCCAAACGTTGATTTCTACTCTGGTTTAATTTACAGGTAAGCATAAAAACTAAAATGAATCTTCTCACTATCAAGAATGATAACTCTAATGAATATATATTTTTTTTTTTATAAATTAGGGCAATGGGATTTCCAACAGAATTCTTTCCTGTCTTGTTTGCAATTCCTCGGATGGCCGGTTACTTGTCTCATTGGAAAGAGTCCCTTGATGATCCTGATACCAAGATTATGAGACCCGCACAGGTAAAATCACTGTCAATCTCGGTGTAACTAAATTTTGTACAAATTACATTTTATGGTAAACTGCTTAGTACTTGGTTGTGCTAATCCAATATCTTTAAATTTTCGGGTCTTCCCTTGTGCTCGTGCCCGACTGTGTCTGCATCTAAACATAGAACCTAATGAGTTTTTAGGGACACAAAAATGGTTTGGTTACTTCACCGGAGTCTACTTATATCCCTGAGCCCTGAGCTAAGTCGATCGTCTTAAAAACTTCCGCCTTTCAGGTGTATACTGGTGTATGGAAGCGTCACTATATGCCTCTCAAAGAACGATCACCACATTCCGAAGCAGACAAGCTCGGTCACATCTCCGTCTCCAACGCCACCAAACGACGATTGGCTGGTTCAGGGGCCTGAGGCTTCCTTCAAGGTTCACTCATATTTAATATAACAAAAATTAATGATGGTATTTTTTTTTCTTCTCTATGAGGATTAAACTTGTCTGATTCTCACATACTCAAAACCAGATGTATTCGGATGACGTTTTATTTCTCCGTTTCTAAAAATAACTTAGTAAACTTTTAGTGTGTCCTAGTCCTACAATGATACGGAGTGTACCTAATTATAGTAACTTTTAAACTTAAAACTTAAAACTAGTCCTTATATATATCATTCTTTAGGTTATTTTTCACTTACTATCATCAAAATCACAATCAAATATTCATGGAAGAGTGCAACTATATATTCGCATGTATCCCAGACGAAGTCATCGTTGAAATTCTGAAAAAACTTCCTGCTAAGTCTCTAATGAAGTTTAAGTGCGTTTCTAAATCCTTTAACTCCCTTATATCAGATCCTTCATTCATTGAATCACATCAAAAAAGTTACATGACTGAATTCTTCATAAATCGTCTAAGAATGGAATATTATAGATTATCAAAAACTGATGAAGACCTCCTATCTACTTGTCCCCTTGAATACTTAGATCAATCATGTTTTCGAAATCTTAAATACATGCAATCAACCAATGGCCTAGTTTGTCTATGGAACGATCATGGAGACATTGCTATTTGCAATCCTTTTATAAAACAACACATCTTTCTTCCTCGTCAACAACATTACAGCAGGACGATTTACGCGATCGGTTTTGATCCTACCACCAAAACACACAAAGTATTCAAGGAAGAAATAATCTTTGAAAGTGGTAAGGCGATGTATTCGATTTTCACCATTGGGATAGATAAATCGTGGAGAGAAATTAATGGTTGGATCAATTTTCGCCCTGTGTTTGACAATAGTGTTTGTATCGACGGAGTTATTTATTTCATAAATAACTGCGTACGTAACGTAATTGCATTCAGTGTTAGACATGAAAAATTTATTAGAAGGATTCCATTCCCTACAAAAGAATGGCCATTAAGGTGGTGTGATTTTACTCCAATATTAGTAGAAACAAAGGGACAAGTTGCAATTTTAGGTCATGTATATTTTGATTTTGGGAAAATTGCTTTATATATTCTTAATGGTACTAGTGAAATTGAGCCATGGGTGAAACATATAATTGAGTTACCATTAGAATATAAAAATATAACTCGATCTCTTAGTTTTTTATCAACCACCAATCCAAAAGGAGATATATTGTCAATACCAGAGACTAAGAATCCACCATTGTTCTTATATGACGATGAAAAGAAAGAATGGAGAATAGTTGCAAAAAATAGAATTTATGCACAAAGTTTACATATTCGAAATGGGGCTCAAATTTACCTAAGTCTTGTGGAGAGTATTTGGCCCTTGAAATAATTTCTACGATGAGTCAAGGATTTACTGGGAGTTTCGAATCAAAGAAGAGGCAGATCAAAATAGTTCGTCTAGTTTAAAATAGGAAGAACTGTATAGATTTTATCAGGTTTTATTTATTTATGAAGAGAAGTACTCTCTCTGTCTCTATTTAGTTGTCTACTTTAGAAAAAAAAATAATAAACATAGTGAAATTATAATTTTACCCTTATTAATTATGGTTTCAAAAAAGATGAATTAAAACTTAGAAATTTTCAAAAAGTTTAAATGAGGGTATAATATGAATTTTTTTTATGTTTTTTCTTGATTTGTCAAAATGGACAAGTAAATAAGGACATCTAAAAGAGGAAATATGGACAAGTAAATAGGGGAGGGAGTGTCAATTTTATGTACTTTAATTTCTTTTTTTTTTTAATGAAGAAATAATATTAGATTACGTATTTTTATTTATTTATGAAGAAAAAATATCAACTTACGTAATTTTGTTTATTTATGAAGAAATAGTATTATAAATTGTTAACACACCAAAAATTGGTGTAGAAAGCTTTATCCTTACAAAAAAGAGTCTTGCTAAATCATATTGAGTACTTGCGGCTTGCGCGATTTTTTTTTTACCATAATTAAGTTTTCTTTTTTTTTTAAGAAAAAAGAAAATAAGAAGTTTCTATATTTGAGTAGTCTTTTTTTATATAGGAAAAAAAAAAAGATTGAATAAACGTGTGACCTGAGAGGGTTTTCTTGTGCATTACCATCAAGGTCGATGATTTAAATATTTTTATTTAAAAATCAATCTTAATATATAAATAAATAAATAGAAGTCTTAAATCAAATTCGTTGATTTTTATTTTGAACTGTTGGATTACGAACAACTTTTTTGATTGATTTTGTGCCTTTCAATATTAGTGCTATTTTGATTAATTTATCTTATTTTATATGATATAGTATTTAATTGAGTTGATTTTTGAATAAAATAAAAATAACTTTAGCATATATAATTTTAAAAACATGTCAAAATGGCTAGAAACGATGTGTTATTGTAAAATAGAAAAATTAGAATCAATGAATTTTCAAATAGAAATTAAGTTGTACATATAATGACACTATAAATATATTTTTACACTTAAAAATTAATTTCAACATCTAATAACACCATAACTATTATTTTTGTCAAATTATCAATTCATACTAATGAAGAAAATTATTTATAATTAACTAATAAAATTGCTTAATTGTATAAATATTTTTTACATAATTAATTTATAAATCTCAAACTATCTTATTCTCTTGGAACATAAATAATATCATATAACATGCAACACATATATGATTCTAGTAAAGAAATTTATCATCATATAACATGCTTCATATATCCAGCATAGACTATAAGGGTGTTTAATCAGCAACAGACTCAGGATATAATTGTAAAATAAAAAATTTAATCATAAGGTTAATACTTTAAAATAATTTTTACAACACCTTAATTATTTAATTAAATTTTTAATTTATGTCAATACTTATATATTTATTTATTAAATTAATATAACACTATTTATCGGTGAATTGACATCCCTTAGATATGGATAGGTCCGCCCATGTGTTTGACCATTAATTATGAATTTTATAAAATAACTTCGATCTTAAAATTTTGTAAAATTATTTTCACCTTCTTTTTTTTTAAACTCCAAATTATTCAAATCAATTCAAACATAACTTCAATATATATATATTTATAGGCAAACATAGCTTCAAATTATTTTTCACTATAAAAATAATTATTGTTATTTTCAAAATTACTATTTCATGATCAAAGGCCCTATAGATAAATTATTTCATTTCTCACTATTAATAAAACAAAATAGAAGGTGAAATTACTCTTTCCCCCACCCCCACGCCTACCCTTACCCCCCACCCCTACCCTTACCCCCTACCCCTACCCCTACCCCACCCCCTCTCATCTACTAACGGAAATTAACGGATCAAATCATAATCTTTCACTTTCTGATTCTGATCATCTTTGCATGTTTTTATCCTTAATCTTTAATCATTATTCTTAATCTTTTGCTTAATTGCAATTATGCATCATGTTTGATCCCTATTAATCTTCTCTTTTTCTTTTCCCTTTTTTCTTGGATCAATTAAACTTCTTTTCTTTTTTCAGATTCTGCAAATCCAAAGGGAATTAAAAAAAAAATCTTTCAATTTTTACACATCTAAAATTGTTTAGCACAACCCCTTTTATACATTTTTTTACAAATTTCAAAATTTTCAAGAATCCCCTGTTTTTTATGACTCTGTTTTTAAAACAAATGAGATGGTAGAAAGTGATTTAAGTAAAGAAAACATTGAAGAAAGTAGTAAAAGTGACAAATTATGGAGCAAAGATAATTTATCTTCAAGTTGTCATAGGGACCCTTCATTTTCTGGTTGGTTTGATGAACAAGGCACTCCTCATTCATCTCAATTAGTCAATAGACATAATGGAGATGATTTCGATTTCGAATGTTCAAAGGGAAAAGAAATCAATGTGTCTATTGGTACTGACACTAATCAACATAGTATTAGTAGTAGTAGTAACTTTAAGCATAGGATGAGGGGTAGTGGTGGTGGTGGTGATTTTGGTAGTGGAGAAGATAGGTATGTTCCGTTTGACGTGGAGAATGGTTCATCAAGTCATCGAGGATCTATCGATGATGATATTGAATGTGGTGATCATAGTAGTGATGATGATGATCATGATGATGATGATGATAATCGCTCAGCTTTCTCCGATTACCATGACTCACCACAGCTAGTTTCAAAGAATGGTGTTGCTGAAATCGATGTGTTGAAGACATTTTTCTTTATACTTGTATGGTATTGTGTTAGCTTGTTCTTGACATTGTAAGTATTGAATTTCATCGCGTTTTGTCCTTTTATCACTGATGTGTTCTTAATGTGTTGGCCTAAGATGAATTGAGATGGGGGACTTGACCAATGAGGACTGAGACGTAGTAGTTATTGTTGTTGTTTTTCTGTATTGAAGCTTTAGAAATATTGTAGTTATGCTTATACGTTTTACTATGCTTTTTAGGCGTCATTTCCTCCTATATATTAGAGATTCTTATGCCAGTAGGAAATATAGAGAACTTGTATGTTTATGTTTATTTCGTAAACTGTTGTCCTGAGGTGAATTTAAGTGGGCTACTTGGTCAGATATAGACGATCTCAGCTTGTTTTAGACTGAGACGTAATTGTTGTTGTTGTTGTTTATCGAAGCTTAAAGGATGTTTTTGCTCTTCTTATGTGTTGACATGGGGAATAGGTACAATAAAAGTCTTCTTGGGGATAAACTAGGGAAGTTCCCTGCGCCTTTACTGATGAATACTGTGCACTTTGCGATGCAAGCTGTTTTGTCCAAGGTCATCACCGGGTTTTGGCATCAACGATTTCAACCTACAGTGATGATGTCTTGGAGAGACTATTCGTTGAAAGGTAACATTATGACTTATAATTCCCTTTTTTTTGGTTACGATTGAGTAGAAAGCTATAAGCATTGTGTTTATGCACTTCTAACGTACAAAGACGAGAGTAAGGTTTATTAAAGAGCTTGAATGTATGTGCATCTTATGAGTTATACATCTTCACTTAGCTATAACATGTGATGTAGTTAAGCCACATGTTACACTTATTAACTATTTATCACTGATATATCGACAATGGTTTCAAATGAACTTTTATGTAGAGGCAGTTCCTGTTACTGTGTTACGTATAAGAATCTCAATTTTTGTTCAAGTTAGCACAGCTGCTTGAAGTTCAATTTTTTAGTTCTTAATGTCATCTATGAATACTGGCTTTCAATATTATCCTGTTAATTGTTATGTTCAGTTCTTAACAACTAATACTAAAGACGGCCTTCGCCTTCTACAGTTGTACCGACAGCTCTTACAACAGCAATGGATGTGAACCTCAGCAATGCATCCCTTGTTTTCATCTCAGTCACATTTGCCACTATGGTGTGTCACTCTTTCTCCTTGACATGTTTTCGATCATACAGTTTGTGTCAATACTGATAGACTGCAAATTTTTCTTCAAAAATTGAGCTTTGAGAAAGCGTACTTGTTAAACTCACGACCCTAACATTTGTCGAGGGCTCTAGTATTTGCATTTACGTGCCTTGAAATTTTAGCAGTCACAACTCTCTGCCACTAAAGTAAGTGTGATTGTCAAAGCCTTCAAGGGCCACTCAAATAATCGTCTACTATCGATTAGAATAACAGATTTCTTACTTTATCTTCTCCTTCCGTATTCTGATACAATGCAATTTATGTCATTGCAGTGTAAATCTGCATCTCCCATCTTTCTCCTATTCTTCGCATTTGCTTTCAGGTACTACTTTTAATCACTGATCTCTTATGTTATATTGTGCTTTTTAAAATTGGGGTAGCAGGGCCAGAGGACTCGTATTTCTACTTAATCCTTTGTAATTGATGTACATCCAACAATATTATTTGTAAATGCGAGGACTTAATAGAATGTGATTGTTGATTCGCTATGGACTAGAAACCTTAAAATGTCTTTGAAACAACTATGTTTGATGAATACGATACATTTGACGGGGCTGATATCTAAGCTGAATATATGGCCTCAATTATTTGTGTAAGGTTGGAGTCTCCAAGTGTAAAGCTGCTGGGGATCATCTTAGTCATTTCTGTTGGGATACTATTAACAGGTATGTTCCATACTTCTTAGCATTTAGTTTTCTTTTTCGTATTTTATGCTCTCTTATATGCAAAAGTATTTACAATTTTCATCTTCATCTGTTATTCTTAAATCAAATCCATAACCTTCACTTGTGCACCGGATGAAAGATTTACTTCATAGTACAATTATTTTCTCGTTTCTAATCTTGTGATGATCATTAACTCTCAATACAACGAGTTGACAGAACCATGGAAAATGAGATCGAAGTTGAACAA
The DNA here is from genome assembly GCA_032847665.1 of Solanum chilense. Taxonomy (NCBI): domain Eukaryota; kingdom Viridiplantae; phylum Streptophyta; class Magnoliopsida; order Solanales; family Solanaceae; genus Solanum; species Solanum chilense. The sequence continues at coordinate 4,751,113 of CM064974.1, read as the reverse complement.
ATAGAGATAGGTCTGAGTTCTGACTCTGATACTATGTTAAAGAAATGGAACGTTAGCTTGTGGATAACTGTGTCGTTTGTTAATTTACATCCGTTTGATAGATAAGTCTTGACTTCATTTTTCTGATAATGCAGTTGCAAAGGAGACGGAATTTGAGTTTTGGGGATTTGTCTTTGTTATGCTTGCTGCAGTTATGTCTGGATTTCGATGGACTATGACTCAGATTCTTCTGCAGGTTGGATTTTGTGAAACTCATCGCATTGTTATCATTGATTTCTCGTTCCATTGTTTTGTCAATAGTATGTTTGCTTACTTTGTGTATTTTTCTGTTTGTTTTCCCATATCCACCTGGTTGTGCTGAACATAAAACTGTCATAAAGAAAGAAGCCTATGGTAAGGACTTTGAACAGCTCTTATTATCATCGTCATTTTTATTAGCAGTCGAAGCAGCAGCGACTGCACTACTACATAGATAACGTCAAATCTGATGTTCTTTTTAAAGGGTAGTTCTATGCATGAAGCATTTCCCGTTCATAGTTTGTGAATAAATCGTGTAATGAAATACATGCTTTGGTTATTGCAGGTTTAAAAAATCCACTCACACTAATGAGCTATGTTACTCCAGTAATGACTCTTTCAACTGCTGTGTTGTCCCTTATGTTTGATCCGTGGCACGAATTCAGACACACCAATTACTTTGATACGTCATGGCATATAGCTAGAAGTTGTTTGTTGATGCTTTTTGGCGGAACTTTGGCTTTCTTCATGGTATGTATATATGTGTCTAAGCACTGGTATCAGTTCAATTTGTTGATTTCCCATCTCATAGTGGTTGTTATGTTTTTCTCCTCTTCTTTTTCCGGAGAAAATGAAGCCTTCTAAGAGGCTTAGCTCGATAACTTCTTCATGCTTACCATTTGTTTACTGCAGGTGTTGACGGAATATATTCTTGTGTCTATCACAAGTGCAGTAACAGTGACAATAGCGGGAGTTGTGAAGGAGGCAGTCACTATCTTGGTACGTTGTATAAACATTGTAGGTTCAACCTTTGAAGTGTTTAGATGGTCATAACGAACGTTGGGTTGTACAACTACCAGTGGAGGCCAAGTTAAAATGTCTATTTACGTATTGTGTCAATTCAATTCTATGCATTTGGAGTCCATGTTTTCTACAATTTGTGAAATAGCTTGTAATCGTGTAATTTGCTGCCCTGTTCAGGTTGCTGTATTTTATTTTCACGACGACTTTACCTGGATGAAAGGGCTTGGTCTCATGACGATAATGTTTGGTGTCAGTTTGTTTAACTGGTACAAGTAAGTAACTGAATCCTTCATGTTCTAGCAAGAGGTTATCTCGTAACGTCTTGTTCTGCACTCACATTAAAATTAGATTACTGAACACAATGTGTGTGTATTCTGTTTATGATCTTCAGTGAGCTAGTAGACACCTAAACTTTATTTAAGAGTGCGCATCTAGACACAACAACTCGTACCCATTAGGTCTCGTGGACACCTGACATTGCCATGACACATAAATTTTAGAGGTGTTTATATATGTTGATCCTTTTTTTAAGTCGTAATTCTTCATTTTCGTTACTCAGGTATGACAAAATACATAACAAAGGTAGCACAAGTGAAGATGAAAGTGGATCAGCATTAGGAAATGCAGCTACCAAGTATGTTATACTTGAAGAAATGGAAGATCAAGACCATGGTCCTTGAAGTTTTACATATGACATTCTAACGACGATGCAGTCTCATCGCCTTCTGTATTCGCAACGGAAGGAAGGGGACGAAAAAATACGCAGATTTTCTAGCAAATGAAGGTCAATCGTATACATGAAAAAGATTTGTTGATGAAGGAAGATGAGTTTTTTTTCACTGGTAAACTTTAAGACATGTTACTTATAGAAGGAAAATATATTACTTTCTATGTGCAAAAAAAAAAGACCAAATACATAAACAGATCCCTAAACTTGTTGGGGGGTTTTCCCTCAGGTACCTCAACTACGTCATTTTTCTGTTAATCATTGAACCACACATAGTTTGTTCCTTTAAATTACTGTTGGTTGATTTTGATCTGTTTTTCTATTGTAAATGCCTTTAATTGTGTTCGAATTGTAATAATTTTGATTAAATGAATGAAGACAAATCGTGTTACTCTCATTTGTTTTCTAATGTGTACAAATGACTTAAGTAAAAGACAATTATTCTCGAATATTTTCACTATCAATTGGACTAATGAGTTATGGAACAACATATGTATCCTCTATCCATGCCTATCACAAATCTGGTTTTACATCAGACAATGGTGTTTGTTTAAACGGAATAAATTATGGGGGTTTAATGATTTAATAGGAAAATAACATAGTTCAAGTATATGAGGGAATAAGTTCAGAGATCTGCTTTTGTATTTGGCCTAAAAAAAATAATGATATACATTTTTATATAGGGGTGTGCGTGTGGTATTCGGTTCGATATTTTCAAATTTCGAATTTGTAATTCGACAATTGATAGTTAAAAATCAATTATCGAACTTTTAAAAGTTCGATAATCGATAAATCAAATTTTGGTTCAATACGATATTTAGTAATATCACATGGAATGGAAGATGTAGTCTATTGTATAACAAAGTTAATATTGTTACTTCAATCATTTTATTTTTTTTAATATAAAAACATGATATGATAGAAAATCAAACCGGAAGAAGACGTCAAGATCTCTGCCAGTGTATGCATGATTTGCATGTATACATAATTATTATAAAGACCCAATCCAGTAGTAATTGAATTTTTTTTAATTAATATATGTATATAACTTATAGAAATTAAATATAATTAATAGTATCCCATTAAATGCATAATAATGTGTTTTGTGCCGCTACACTATTATAACTATATATATATATATATATACATATATATATATTATTTTTCTAGAGATATTGTAGGATTTGAAAATGACTGATCACAAATTTTCTATTTTTTGTCTGTTAAAATCACGTCTTTTTATGACAAAAATTTAAAGAGAGGAGAAATTGGTCTTCTTTTGTTTAATAAAAAATATAATTAAATATTACTTCTTCTGTTTTATTTTATATATTTTTTAAATTTAGAAATTCAAACAAATTTATTATTGATGATAAGTTTTTTTTATTGATTTTTTAAATATTTTAAATTATCAATTATTGTAATTTATAATAGCACTTTCTTTGTAATTTACAAATATATAAATTTTATTTTAAAAAATAAAAAAATTATACGGAAATTTCTAATTACACTTCAACTGTTTTGACTTTGAAAAAATAAAATAATAATATTAGTACCTTGCAATATTTAATAATTTAACGGTTGGTACACCTAACAACCTTTTAATCGTATAGCAAGAATATTTTAATAAAAAAATCAGTACACATGAAAAACATGTATTCCGACTGATTTGATGTTATTTTTGTTCTTTATTTGATTTCAACTATGCATAAAAAACAAATGTAACATACCTAATTATTTAATTAAGTTATTTATTATTGAACTAATTATGTCAATATATATATATGTCGATGACGTGATTAGTTTTTTTTTTCTCTCTTAAGTGTAAATTAAAAAAGAAATAAACAGAAAAGAGATGAAAAAATGGTTACGGGCTCCTTTTGGGGGGGGGGGTGAGTGTAGATGCTAATTATTTATTTATTGTTTAATTTATATAGAACTCAAAATTAGATCAATTATATAAGGTTATATATCAAATTTATCTTATGAATTGAGATAATTAACTATTTTACTATACATAAAAATCAAATCATCTCACCATTACAATTATAATAATTTTAGAATTAAAGGAAACTTACAATAAATATATTATAGCAAGAAAATATTTATTATTTATAGTAATAAATATTTTTCACTTAATTATTTTTAGTATATTTATAATATAATTTTAATATGTATTACAGAGAATTATTTATAAATAAATTTTTATCCAAATAATATTTATCAGCTTGAACTCTTTTATTTTGATTGTTTTTCTAGAGATATTGTTGGATTTGAAAATGAATGATCACAAATCTTTTCAATTTTTTTGTCCATTAAAATCATGTCTTTTTTTGACCAAGTTGAAGTAAGGGAAATTGGTCTCTTTCTTTTGTTTACATGATGAATGTTTTTAAACCTAGCTTGAAATGTGAGAAAAAATTAGATGAATTAGGAAGTTTTGTTCGACACGTAAATTAAAATTTAAAATCATATTTTTGATTATAAATTTATAAATTATGATAATTATTTAAATTGTCTCAATTTTTTAATACAATTTTCTAAAATAAGCAGAAAAATTCATAATAAAAATATAATATACTATCATAAAATTATTTTTAAAATCTACAATTTTTATTGATCAAATTTTAGTTTAACTAGAAAAAAAATTACTCCCTCCGTCCTATTTTATGTCAATTTCATAATTTAAACAAATTTATCTTTCATAGATTTTTTTAAAACATTTTGAATTACCAGTTATTGTGACTTATAATACTTTTTATATAGTTTATGAATATATAAATTTCATTCCAAAAAGAAAAAAAAATTCTTATACAAATTTTCACTCACACTTAAACTATCTGACTCTCAAATAATAAAAAAATATCATATAAGTTGAGACTGATGGAATAATATTACCTTATCCATATTTAATTAAATTATTGGTTGGTACACCTAACCCTCTACTCGTATAGCAACAATAATTGTAATAAAAGATCCGTACACATGCAATTAACTTACTCTAATTAGATTTGGTTCTTCTTGTCAAACACAGACTCGATAGCATACATAAAATTTGAAAAAATAGTGATTTCCTTTTTTAAGCTTATTTAAAATTATTACAAAATTATTATTAATTTATAATATTTTTTTTCTCTACTAATTTACGTGATATCAATTAATTTGTGAGAGTACTCGAATTTCCACATGCAGGCTTTGTGTGCAAAAAGCTCTAATTTTTGGAATATTATCTTCTTGTGGTGCAGGCTGCAACTTACAATAGTATGCTCTATGCATTTGTACTACAATAAAATATATTATTTTAAGAAAATATTTAATATTTATAGTAATAAGATTTTTTTCCCACCTATTTTTAATACATTTGTATCAACACGTATCACATAATAATTTATAAAATACATGTAAATAAGTTTTTAATGGATAATACATTTTAATATATTCAATAAATTTCTTAGTGAACAAGCATAATGTATTTTAAAATAATTATAAATATATACATTACATACATAATTCACTTTTAATACATATCACATATTTGCCATAATATTATTATGTATTGCTATAAATAATAAAAAAAAGTATTGCTAAAATTAATAATTATTGATTAAGAGATATTAATTCAAATAATTTTTCTTATAAAATCTATTATCTAAAAAAATAATTGTCTTTTTCCTCTTCATTTTTTAGGGTCAACATTGCTAGCTGTAGTTGGTATGTAAAGTCCGTGATTGAACAGCTAAGATAAAAGAAGAAAACATTTATCATGTGGGAAAAAATATATTATTTCCTCCATATTATTGTGAAATATTCCCACTTGACATGATATTTTAAAAAATATAAGATTTTTTTTGAAATTATGGTTTAAAATAAGAAAAAAGACATAAAAGCACTATTGAAATTGTTTTGAATTTTTTAAAAGACACCTTAATTTTAGGGACATTCTATTACCCCCAAAAAAGTATTGAATATCTTTGTAAAAGGACCATTTTGATTTATTTTTTCGCCATGTTTGTGAACACGCACATGACGCGCGTGACGGTCCACTTTTGCTGTCAAAAATCAATTGAAATGTGCCACATTTCAATCATTTTCTTTATTAATTATTTACCTCATCATCTTTCTTAAACTGGGTTACAATTGCCTCAAATGTGTTAAACTGAATTAATGGCATATCAAATATCATTAACACAAATTTACCTCATCATCTTCCTCAATGATGCTTTAATAATATGAATTAGAGTTTGGAAAAAATTATTATTGACAAATAAAATCACAAAAAACTATTTATAATATATGCTTTAACAGAAAATAACTCATTAAATTGACACATCTCAAAAAAATTTCAAACTAATAATATCAAGTTCAGATCTCCGTTGACTAATGAAAAGTGAATTGACGAAAATGGCAGTACGTGGAGAATTTGGTTATGAAGAAGAAGAAGAAAGAGAATGAATAAAGAGAACAGAGGATGGTAATGAAGAAGAAGAAGATTAAAGAGTATAAAAAAAAGAAGAAAGAAAGAGAAAAAGAAAAAGAAAATGAAGTTGATAAAATAAGAAAAATAAAAATAAAAATTAATACGTGACAGATTATAATTAATGCGTGATTGAATTTCTTTTCTTGCAAGTGAGGATGGTCAAAAAATGGGATATTTACAACACTTTAAAATTGTTTAAGGGGGTAATAGGATGTCCCCAAAGTTAAGGTGGCTTTTTAAAAATTCGAAACAACTTCAGTGGTGTTTTTTTTTATGTCGTTTCTCTTAAAATAATTTAGAGTTATCCAAAAATAGTATTATATTTTTTAAGTTTTAAAAGTTTTAGTTCTTTATTAGGTGGGAGTAATATTTTATTCCATCTGCTCAATTTATATAGCATATTTTTTAAAATTTGCGCATAAAATATTTTGATTTTAAAAAAATTAATTTATATATTTGAAAATTACGTAAAGAGTACTAAAAGTTATAAAAATATATAAAAAGATTATGATAAAATTGGATTGCAAAATGCGAAAACATATATATATATATATATACACACACACACTTTTCAAGTCCGGAACACCTCCTTTCACATGTCAACTCCATTTTCCACGAGTTCCTACTTATTTTTTTATGACAAGTGAAATTTTCAGTCGCTATCCTTTGGGTGCACACAGGTTAAACTCTCGCTCCTATACAAGAACTCGCAAACCACATAGGAGGGGTAACCCGCACTAGACAAGCCTGGTGCGACTAGGTCGACTCAGAAGACAAACCCTTGCTTTCATTGGCAATGAATTTCGAACTTAAGACCTCCCACATGGAAGTCTCAAGCTCAAATAACTAAGCTACTTGGAAGTGCCTTCTTATATACTTGTTCATTTCATTCTTGTTTTAGTATACATTTTACATATTTCTAATTTAAAATTATATGAGATTTTAAAAGCCATATTTACTTTCTTAATAAATAATATTCTATCAAACTAAAACACGTAAACTTAAATAGTGTGAGTCACTAAAACGATGTTCTGATTGGCTTATTGACAAATACATAAGTCTGTCAAAATACAAATAACACATATGAAAAGACAATTATAGTTCTTTTTTTTTAAAAAATAAATTATTGTAATATATAAATTATTTTTAAAAAAAATCTCAATTTTATGTGGTACATAAATATTAGAGTGTACTCACAACTAGTGAAATTTATTTTCTTGTTATCAACTCCTCACTTATATATATACACACTACTTGTTCATTTCATTGACAAGCTAAGTTTTGAGTACATTTAACCATGAAAGATTCAATGCAAGTAAATATTTTGTCCAAAACCCTCATTAAACCATCATTACCAACACCAAAACACCTTAAATATCACAAGTTATCTTTCTTTGATCAAGTTGCGGATGTAGCACACTTACCTCTTGTTCTTTTCTATCCTCATTGTAAGAACAACTCGAAACATGAAGAGCTTGAAGAATCCTTATCGAGGATTTTATCACATATTTACCCTTTAGCTGGTCGATTTGCTGAAGATGATGAATCATTGATTCTTTGTCTTGATCAAGGTGTTACTTATATCAAAGCAAAGGTCAATTGTACTCTTGATGATTTACTTGAACAAACAAAAAAAGACCTTGATCTAGCCTTGTCATTTTGGCCTCAAGGTACTATGGATGTTGATGACTCTAATTTATTCGTCACGCCACTTATGGTTGTGCAAGTCACAACATTTGAATGTGGTGGTCTAGCCCTAGCTATTAGCATTGCACATCCTGTTATGGATGGATGCACCACATTCAAAATCCTTTATGAATGGACAAAAGTGTGCAAATTTGGTACTCCTTCTAAGGAAATCAACTTCATGAATTTCAATTTAGCTACTCTTTTCCCTTACAAACACGATTTATCAACCCTTCTTGAGCCTCCGGTTGATGAAGGCAAACGTAAAGACTCTAAGTTAATAGCCAAAAAGTTTGTTTTTGAGAAAGATGCAATATCGAGGCTCAGAGAGAAATTTGATACAATAAGTGAAAGTTTAGGTTTTAAACCTTCTCGAGTTGAGATGATCACAGCACTTTTATGGAGGTCACTTATCCGTTCCACAAACAGTGCAAAATTGAAACGTTCTGTAATGTCATTTCCACTTAACTTGCGCGGCAAGGTAGCAGATTTTCCTGAAATTACAGACTCTTTTGGGAATCTTATTATTGAAGTTCCTATAAAATTTGAACACGATGATGAAACAAAGATTGAGTCGTTGCATCAGATTGTAAAACTCATAAAAGAGTCTGTTAAAGTGATTAACAATAAATGTGTCAAAGCTACTCCAGATGAAATAATTTCTTTGGTTATCGACTTATACAAGGATAGTTACTCTGGATTAGAATGGGGAGGAGACGATGAAGTTATGAATTTTACGAGCTCAAGTTTATCTAGGTTCCCCATACAAAAAACAGATTTTGGTTGGGGAAAACCTAGTTTGATGCATTTTGGGTCAAGACATAATCAAGTTTTGTGGTTATATGATACTGAATGTGAGACTGGAATTGTTGTGCAAATGGATTTGGAGAAAAAACACATGGATAAACTTGTGTGTGACCAAGATATCATTGATTTTGCAAAATTTTAGGGGTTTAATTTCAACCTACTTTCATTTAAATTTTACTCCATTTTGTTTTAATTTATCTACCTACCATGTGTTGTCCTTTTGGTTTGTTTTTTTAATATGAATATCATTTTCTATGACCATGCTTTGATTATGACTCTACTAGTAGTATTTTATAGACTTGCTAAATAAAATAAATAATGTGATATGTCAATAATTAAGTGTTGGAAATGAGCTTAAAATGAATTGGCTTTTTAGTTTAAATTAATTTAGTAATTATGATTAGTTTTGGCAATTTAAAGTTAGGATTTTTAATTTTTTTTAGTCTTGTATAAATATGTATATATATAATGTTTGAAATGAGGTAAAAGGTTTTAGTTTTTTTCTTTAATTATTATTTTTGTGGTTTATAGTGTTGAGGTCTTATTTAGTAGCTTTAATTTTGCGGTTTAAGACAAAATTTGTACTTCACTGCCTTATAGCTATCCCTAGTCGTCCACTTTATTACGCTAATCAACATGTATGGATGACATAAAAAAGGAACTTACAAAAATGTACTACATTACAATATTATGAATCTTATTAGATTTTGTTACGTTGATAAAATGTGTATTAAGAATTAATAAAGTTTATTTTGCTCGATCTAGGTGTTGCTTATAAGTTTCTTAAAAGATTGTTATATATGACATGTTTAATATTATAGAATTAAAATGTATTTTTAAAACATAATACGTATTTTTAGTTTAAGAGCGCGATATTTTAGAAATCATTTTTACTTTCTTAAATCAATATTCTATGTAATTAAGACATTACAAATTAAATTAAAAAGAGTAACCTAGTAATAATTTGATTTGCTTGACAATATTCTTTTTGTAATGGATATATAAGTTCGTTCCAACACAAACTCAATAAACGCAAATGGAAGGACAATTAATTTTTTTTAAAAAAATATTCTAAATTGCTAATTATTCTAATATATGATTTTTTTACATATTCTTTTTAATCTAAAAATATGTGGTACTGATAAATTTTTGCAAGTACTCACAATTATTGAATTTCCCATGCAGTTTGTGTGGCTGTGTGCAGAAAGCTCTATATGTCTCCATCTTTTTTATTTCTTTTTCTTTATACTTAAAAATGTTGTTTGGTAGGTGGGATAAGACAAAATATTTTTGAGTTATTCTTTGAGATAAAATTCATTTCATACTTTGAGAATTTTTGTTTGGTAGGTGGGATAAGACGGATATTTTTGAGTTATTCTTGAGATAATTATTTTTATATTTAAATAGTAATAATCTCCATTTTATTTTCTTTATGTGTTATATATATATATATATATATATATATATATATATATATATATATGATATTATTTGGTATCATATTTGGTAAGAATTTAGGTTTTTGTATAACTAATCCATGGATTTAGTTATACACTCTATTTAGTATTAGAAGATGTATTACTAATACATTCTCTTTAGAGGTATTAGTAATATATGGGATTTAATATCACGAGATAGTCTATGTAAAGACAAAAATATTCCTCAAATTATTTTAATTATTTTTTTTATTTTATGTTTTATATTTGTACTCATAAATCTTTTTAAATAAATTAGCTTACAAATTATCTAGGGAAAGTTTGTTTGTTACTAAATAATTCCAACAAGAATCAATATAATATTTGAAATGTGAGTTGTTTAACATTTACTAATTAAAAAAAATGTTTTTGTGTGTATAATTTTCTAATTATTTGTAATTTGAACAATTTATAAAAATGTATAAAATTATAACTTGCAATTTTTATGTGTAAATATAGATAGTTTACTCAAATTTACTATTGTTTATCGTCTATTCGATTTTAAAAGTAAATAATTCTTCTTTTTTAAATTGAAAAGTAACAAGTGAGAAAACAACAAATATGACAATAAAATTGTTCTTCTCCTAACTAGTTAGAAGATCATGAAAACAATATTGTCAAAGCATTATCTATCTTGAGCGAATTACGTAATAATTATTAAAGGTATTATTAAAAAAAGCTTTTTAAAAGATTTTATTCAAACACAAAATACAATAAAAAATAATAAACTAAACACTTGATAAAAATAAATCTCATATTACTAATTCTTTCACTGTTAAAATCCCGTATTATTAATTTTTGCATCCAATAACCCTACATGTTTGAGTGTCGTAATGGGTGGTACAGTAAATTTACAATATACAGCTAAAAATCTTTTTTTTTTTAAAAACACTATTTGTTAAAATATTGCTTTCTAGAGATATTGTAGGATTTGAAAATGACTGATCACAAAATTTTCTACTTTTTTTGTCTATTAAAATCACGTCTTTTTTCGACTAAGTTAAAAGAAAATAGAAATTGGCCATTTCTTTTGTTTATTATATGATAATGTTAGCGGACCAAGCTGGAAATGTGAGACAAAATTGATATAAAGAATTGAAGTCGAAAATTTGTTTCGACATGCCATTTAAAATTTTTTAAATTGTATTTTTTTAATTATGAATTTATAAATTGTGAAAATTATTTAAATTGTATCAATTTTTTTATAATTTTATAAAGTAAGAAAAAAAAAGCATAGCAAAAATATGTACAATCATTAAGTTATTTTTAAAATTTACAATTTTTAGTGATCGGACTTTAATTTGATAAAAATATAATTAAATACTAGTAATATTAATATGTAGAAACCTCGTAATTTGATTTCAAGTATGCATAAAAAAACAAATGTAACATACATAATCATTTAATTAACTTTATTTTTGTTGAACTAATTAATGATATAATTTACATCTACACAAATATCTAGCATGCTTTTAGTTTAACATTACAAAGTTTTAAAAATTGTCTTTACTTTCTTAGAAGGAGTAAATGCACAAGTACCTCCTCAACATATACCTGAAATTTCAGAGACACACTTATACTATACTAAGGTTCTATTATCCCCTAAACTTATTTTATTAATTATATTCTACCCCTTTTCGGCCTACGTGACACTATCTTGTGGGCTCAACGGTGATTGACTTTTTTTTTTCAAGCCAGTATCACGTAGATCGAAAAGGGGTAGAAATTTACTTATAAAATAAGTTTAGGGGGTAATAGGACCTTAGTATAGTATAAGTGTGTCTCTGAAATTTCAGACATATGTTGAGAAGGTATTTGTACATTTTTTCTATTAATACTTGTGAAAATAAGATACACAAACTGAAAACAACTGAGTAACTTAATACTAATTAAATTTGCTTCATATTATTGTTTTAGTAACATTTAAGTTTGTGCCATAACAGACTCAATTGCATAATTAGAATTTGGAAACACTATAATTTTTTTCATTAATATTTTAAATTATTACATAATTATTATTAATTTATGATATTTTCACAATATTTTTTCTCTATCCTAATTGATGCGGTACCAACTCATTTTTGAGCGAAAGATCACAATTACCGATTTTTCACATGCACGCTTCATGTGTGCGAAAAGCTCTAATTCTGGGAATATTTTCTTCTTGTGGTGCAGGCTGCACCGTACTATAATAAACTCTATTTTAATCTTTTATTTTGTTTATCTTAAAAAAGTTATATGAGTTATGGGATAAGAATTCAAATGTGATATTTTTGAATTATGCGAAATAAATTATATCTTATAAATTGGGATATTCTATGATTTTCAATGTCAAATGAATCTCGAAACTGGTAAATCTCCTATTTTGTTGATTATCGTGTGGTATAGTGAATCATTTTTTTTGTGATTCGAAATTTTGATGTTATTTTAGCTAAAAAATATCATGGACATCTGTTAAGACGTTAATTATGGATCCAGTTGTTCCTGACAGCCAAAACGGTCCATTTGCAAGGTCAAATGAGCCCCGAAGCAGGTAAATCCTCATTTTGTCGATTTTCGTGCACTATAATTTATCATCATTTTTGGTGATCTAGAATTCTGACGTTATTTTTTTCAAATTTTTTTATGGACGTCCGTTAAGACTTAAGATATGGAGCTAGTTGACCCAGAACGACCAAAAGGGTCCATTTTCAAGGTCAAACAAGTCCTTGAGCAGGTAAATCTCCCATTTTGTCAATTTTCGTGGACTATAGTTCACCATCTGTTTTGGTGATTTGGAATTCCAACATTATTTTTGCCAAATTTTTTGTGGACATTCCTTATGACGTTAGTTATGGAGCCAATTGGCCTTGACGACCAAAACAGTATATTTTCAAGGTCAAATGAGCCTTGGAGCAGGTAAACCCATTTTGCCAATTTTCGTTTGTCCTTATTGAAATTAGATATGATGAGGTGTAGTATTATGATTGGTCAGTTCAAATGTTAGTTAGAGTCACATGCTTTCCATTTTTTCTGTTATGATTTTGTTATGCTGTTAGTGTTAGTTGTAAAGTTAGTTGGTAACAGCAAATATAATCCTCTATATATCGAGAGACTGAAGTAAAAATATACAATGAAAAATTCATGACAGAAATGTAATGTAGCTTGCTTCTAGATTCTTCCTAGAAGATCTCTGTTTCTGTATTTTCTTTCTTCTTCGCAAGAGTTCACAAATTCTATATGGTATCAGAGCATTGATCAAAGGATTCGTTAAGGTTTGAATCTGTAATTTCTGCAATTGTTGAAGCTGTGACAATGGTGGAATCACAGAGTTCAGAGGTAGAAGATAATCCCCAGACGAATCACAACCATCCACTTCATCTTCAAGCATCAAACACACCTGGTGTTGCCTTGATTCCTATGAAGCTCACAGGACCAGAGAATTATGGTGTGTGGAGCAGATCTATGTGATTAGCACTACTAGTCAAAAACAAACTTGGATTTGTTGACGGCACATGTGTTAAGAGCTCGTACAAGTGAGATCTGGCAGTCAGATGAGAAAGATGTGATGCATTTGTTTTATCTTGGATAAGTGCAGCAGTTCCACCAGAGTTGATGACTAGCATATTATATGCTTCTAGTTCGAAGAAGATCTTGAATGACTTCAAGGAAAGGTTTGATAAATCCAATTTGACAAGGATTTTTCACCTATGGAAAGAGATTAGTATATTGTCACAAGGAACTGATTCTGTGACAGCTTATTATTCCAAAATGAGAGATCTATGGGATGAGATGGATGTAATGGTACCTTCTCCGTCTTGTGATTCTGTTGAGTTAAGCTCACATGTTGAACATGTCAAACAACAAAGGTTAATGTAGTTTTTGATAGGTTTGAATGAGAGTTATGCTCAAGTGAGGAGTTCCATTTTGTTGAGTCCATCTGTTCCAAGTGTAAACCAAGCCTATGCAATGGCTATATAGGAAGAAAGTCAAAGAAGGCTAGGACAAACAGAAGGAGGTAAATAACCTCTCACAATGATGGCAGGAAGAAGTGCTCAACCACATAATTTCAATAATCAGGTGAACAACAGTTTTCCAACTAAGAAGACTCAGGGTCAGAATTCACAAGGCAGGAGGATGGGACTAGTGTGTGATCATTGTGGTTACAAAGGTCACACCAGAGAAAGTTGTTATAGAATTGTAGGATTTCCAGCAGACTTTAAGAGTAAGAGAAAGGGATCTGGATCTGTGAATGAAGCATATGCAAATAACTTCACTTTTGAGTCATTCGGATCTGGATAAACATCAAAATTCTATTTTCCAGGAGGTTATTTCACAAAAGAGCAATATGAGCAAGTCACTAAGATATCTCCTTCTTCACCTACAGGAACCTGCAGGGCTGATGCTTATGTTGCAGCAGGTATGAATCCTTTGCCTGCTAATGTTAGTGGAAATGCAGTGAGATGGATTATTAATTCAGGAGCAACACATCACATTGCATGCTGTGAAAGTATATTGAGTGAATGTAGAAAATTATCAGAATCCAGTTGTAATAAAGTGCAGGTGCCAATAGAAAATAAAATTGGAGTGAAACATATAGGAGATGCAGTGATTTTGGGGAACTGCAAGTTAAGAAAATTTTTACATGTACCAAACTTTAGGTTCAACTTATTGTCAGTTTCTAAACTAACCAAGGATCTAAAATGTAGTGTGTCTTTCTATCCTTATTTATGTGTAATGTAGGCTCTCTTTACTGGAAAGGTGATTGGGATTGGTAAGGAAAATGATGGCTTGTATATTCTCAGACAAGAAGTAATACCTACTGTTGGAGCAGCACTCAAAAGCAAGAACTCAGAAGAACATAAACTTTGGCACCTTAGATTAGGACATCTTTCTTTGAAAGTATTGCAACATCTACATATGTTAAAAAATAAACTGGTTGAGGTTGTACATGAAGATTGTTTGATTTGTCCTTTGGCAAAACAATGTAGACTCAAATTTCCTTCTAGTGTTACTCATACTAATAAGATGTTTCAGTTGGTACATCTAGATGTTTGGGGACCTCATAAAGATCCAACATATGATAGAAAACATTATTTTCTGACTATAGTTGATGACTTTAGCAGATTTACATGGATTTCTTTACTGCAAACTAAGAAGGATGTAATAATTGTTTTGAGAAGCTTTATATCAATGGTTTGTAATCAGTTTGATTGTGCAATAAAGGTGTTGAGATCTGACAATGGAACTGAGTTCTTTAACAGTCAAGTAAATGAATTGTTATTCTCTTTTGGTATCATACATCAAAGTAGTTGTCCATATACTCCACAACAAAATGGTATTGTTGAAAGGAAACATAGGCATATACTTGACACAAGTAGAGCTTTAAAAATGCAGTCTCATGTTCCTAGTAGATTCTGGGGTGAATGTGTACAAACTGCAGTCTACTTAATTAACAGGTTACCTACTGCCGTGTTAAATGGACAATCTCCTTATGAAAGGTTATTTGGAAAGGCTCTTAGACTAGAACATATAAGAGTATTCGGGTGTTTGTGTTTTGCTACTATTTTACCAAGAGGTGGAAAGTTTGAAACCAGAGATAAGAAATCTGTTTCAATGGGTTTTTCTTCCACATAGAAAGGATATAAGCTATATGATCTTGAGGCAAAATTTATGTTCATTAGCAGGGATGTTGTATTCAGAGAGACGGTGTTTCCATTTAAGATTATGCAATCTACTGATACAGGTCCTTGTCCTTTGCTATCACCTTTCCTAGATAATGTAGATGATGCTAGTAATGACGTAAACATGGACCAAGTTCTCTCAACATGTTCCTCTCCTGAAAAATCATGTCATACACATATTGAAGAGATTTCCAATACCACTGATGGTCTGCAGGAAAGTTCTCATGATGAACCTCCTGAGGGTGGTCCAATAGAGTCACTTCCCATAGAACATATGCCTACAGACAGATTTTCAACTGTTATTACTGAACCACCAGTTAATGTTGGATCCAGGAAGACTGCCAGACAATGCAAGCCTCCTGTGTGGATCAAAGATTATGTTGTGCCTCATAAATCCAGTCCTCATTCAATCACTAACCATGTCTGTTATGATAATGGATCCTCACGATATCAATCTTATTTGCAGGTTTTTTCAGCAGTTGTAGAACCTCAATCTTTTCATGAAGCATCACAAGATAAGAAGTGGATTGATGCTATGAAACAAGAGATTAAGGCTTTAGAAGATAATAACACTTGGACAATTGTAGACTACCTCTAGGTGAGAAAGCAATTGGATCAAAATGGGTGTACAAGATAAAATATCAGTCTAATGGTGATGTGGATAGATATAAATCTCGATTAGTTGCCAAAGGTTATACTCAAAGGGAAGGACTTGACTATCATGACACTTTTTCTCCAGTTGCAAAGATGGTTACCGTTAGAACTGTTCTTAGCCTGGCAGCTTCTTATGGTTGGGATTTATCTCAAAGGGATGTTAACAATACCTTCTTGCAAGGTGATTTAATTGAAGACATTTATATGGCACTTCCTCTGGGATTCCAGGGACATGGGGAATCTAAGGTCTGCAAGTTGAAGAAGTCACTATATGGTCTTAAGCAAGCTTCCAGGACTTGGAGTAATGCTTAGAAGAGGGATTGGTGTTACAAAAGTCACAAAATATTGTGACTCAGACTGGGCTTCATGCCCAAACACAAGAAGATCAATAACTAGATATATGGTAAAACTTGGAGATTCTCTTATTTCATGGAAATCAAAGAAGCAACCGACAATAAGTAGGAGTTCAGCTGAGGCAGAGTATAGAATTCTGGCAGCCCTTGTTGCTGAACTGATCAGGTTAGCAGGACTACTGAATGAACTACACTTTCCAAGTGCCACTCCAATTTCAGTATTCACGGACAGCAAATCATCCATCCAAATAGCTGAAAATCCAGTTTTTCATGAGCGTAAGAAGCACATCGATATAGACTGTCATTTCATTCGAGAAAAAGTGAAGTCAGAGTTCATTGATATTCAACATTTGTCCACTACCATGCAGCCTGTTGATATCTTGACAAAAGGGCTTGGGGCCAATCAACATCATCTCCTCATGACCAAACTTGGTGTGTTAGATGTCTTTCACCCTTCAGTTTGAGGGGGTGTATTGAAATATAGATATGATGAGGTGTAGTATTATGATTGGTCAGTTCAAATGTTAGTTAGAGTCACATGCTTTCCATTTTTTCTGTTATGTTGTTAGTGTTAGTTGTAAAGTTAGTTGGTAACAACAAATATAATCCTCTATATATAGAGAGGCTGAAGTAAAAATATACAATGAAAAATTCATGACTGAAATGTAATGTAGCTTGAATCTAGATTCTTCCTAGAAGATCTCTGTTTCTGTATTTTCTTTCTTCTTCGTAATAGTTCACAAATTCTATAGTTATAGTTTACTATATTTTTTGGTGATCTGAAATTACGAGTTATTTTGCCAAATTTTTTTGTGGATGTCCGTTAAGGCGTTAGTTGTGGAGCAGTTCGCCCTGACGACTAAAATAGTTCATTTTAAAGGTCAAATTAAAGGATCCCCGGAGCAGATAAACCCTCTCCCTCATTATGTCGATTTTTGTGTTGGTTCCGTCTGTAGGGAATTGGTGGAGCAATACATACAGTCTCACTATTTTTAGAGTGATATGACGGAGAATAACTCCTGATAGCCCAAAATATGAAGCTTCACGTATTGCTCTTGCAACTCCATAAAGAGGATCTTTTAATCAATTTTCATAGTAATCATCCATCAGTCACATCATCAAAATATTCATGAGCTAACTGTGCCAACACAAACCCAATAGCATAGACGGAATTCGGAAAGACAATTAAATTTATAAAATATTTTATGTCATTAAACATTATAATTTATAAAACTTTTTGCATTATTTTTTTTTATCTCAATTTATGTGATATCGAAAATATCCGAAAGTATTTACAACTATTGAATTTCCAGATTCAGGCATTGTGTTGCTGTATGTGGAAAGCTCTAATTTATGTTGGGATATTTTCTTCCTGTGGTGCTCGCTGCAGCGTACAATGAATGATGAGCTATATTTGCCTCCATCCTTTTTTTTAATACTATTTTTTGTTTATTTGAAGTGATCGTTTGATCGGTGAGATAAGATATGATATATTTCAATTATATTTAAGATAAAATTTATATCATAAATTTAGATATTTTATGAGATAATTAATTATATTACTATGTAAAAAAAAAATTATTTTATCAATTATAAAGTATATAATTTCAGAACTAATTAATAGTCCTAATTATTATTCTATATTTTATCTTAATATAATTTTTTTAATAAACCCTTAAGATTTTCCTCTTACAATTATTAGGGAGCATGTTTAAAAGGCTTGTAAAACATTGTCCTAGTTGGTTGGTAGAGTCGGTGAGGAGACACTACGCAAATGGAGAAAGCAATATAAATGTGGGAAAAATACTTTTTTTTGGTTTCATTTTATTTGATATATTTAAAAAAGAAAGAAAGATTCTGAAAATTTGTTGTCTAAAATAATTTTTGGAGATTTATATAGTTGCATGTCATTTCATTAACGATAAAAGGATTTAAATTATATTATTATTATTATAATTAAAAAAATTACAATAAAGTAAAGAGAAAAAAATGTCACATAAAATAAAAGAAAAAATATTATAAATTTTACTTAAATTTACGAATTTTTGAGCTTGTTCTTAAATTCGATGATCTTGATCTTAAATTGCACTTGAATTCAAGGGCTTTTGAGCTTGTTCCTAAAATTGGTGATCTTGATCTTAAATTGTTACTTAAACTTGTAGCTTGTTGAGAAATTTGTGGCGTTTATCCACGAGCTCTTTCTGACTTTTTATTAGAATTCCTAATTATGATGATCCTATTTATAATTACTGAATGTAGGAGTTATGATAAAGATAGACTTTATTCGCCCAAACAAATTTAAGTGAATGGTGGAGAAGTAGTGATCATGAAGAAAGACTTTATTTTCAAATTTAAGTGACATGTCAATATTTGATTGGCGAAACACATTTAAGTGAATGGTGGAGAAGTAGTGATCATGAAGAAAGATTTTATTTTCGAATTTAAGAGACATGTCGATATTTAATTGGCGAAACACATTACTTGTACACACATAACATGTTTTTATTGATCTTGAATTGGGATATATCATTTTGACATATACCATGATACCTATTCACCTCTTTTGAATTGACGTGCCATATCATTTGACATGTAACATCAAATCAAACCCCTAAACTTTCTCTCTACATATATATAAACACACCCATTTTGACCACAACTCTTCATTCACATTAAAATTAGAAATGGCTGAAGAAATGATCATGAACAACAGACAAATCATTCTAAAACATTATGTGGAAGGTTATCCTAAGGAATCTGATATGGAATTTAAGAATAACAACATTAAATTGAATGTTCTAGAAGGTTCTAATGTTGTTGTTTTGAAGAATCTTTACTTGTCTTGTGACCCTTACATGCGTAATCGCATGAGCAAACTTGAGGGTAGCTATATTCAATCCTTCACTCCTGGTTATGTAAGTATTTCAAGAAAGAAAAAAAAATCAATTTACTATCACACATATGATTATTTAGTTGATATATACTTTTGTTTGACACTCGAAAATATATTTAGTGTATTTTTATGACTGAGAGATTGAAATGTCGTATTTTAAGTAATTTTCGACTTTTAATCTTTTTAAATTTTTTTTTAAGGTGTTTGACAAAAAATTTAAGCACTTTTTAAAGCTAAAAAAATGAGTATGCTCAACTCATGACTTTTAAGTTTTTGCTAATAAGCCACTTAAAAAAAAACAAAATCGTGAATCCGAAGAGAATGGTGAGTACTGATTTTATTTTTATTTTATAAAGATAGAGAGATTATTTTCAAAAGATTATCAAATCAAGTTCAAATTTTGAGAATCAAACTTGTTAATTTCGATCTGGATTTTAAATTTTTTTAATAAAATTTATATATTTAAAACTATGTAAAAAATCACTATTAGTTAGTCAAATCATTCTTAATGGTTATGGTTTTCAAATAAATTTAGTATGGTGTAAAATTGGTTTTTCTTTCTCCTCCTAAATTCTTTTCACATGAAATTCTCTCCTTTAACTATATTTTGATTGTTAATTATGTAGACCTTGAATGTTTCAAAATTCAATATTATTTGTGTTTAGTATACTGTTCAGAAAAATAAGTGAATTTCTTATTTATTTTCTATTCGTAGCCTATCACAGGATATGGAGTGTCTAAAGTTGTGGAGTCTAGTGATTCAAACTACCAAAAAGGTGACTTAATTTGGGGAATGAGTGGATGGGAGGAATATAGTGTTGTAACAACTTCTGAGACAACTCTCATTAAAATTGATCATGACAAGGATGTGCCTCTTTCCTATTATACAGGAATCCTTGGTGAGTTTTTCTCTTTTCAATATACATCCTTTCCCTCTCCAAATATAAATATTTAATCGTTAGAAATATATTTATATTATTTCTTCGTTTCAAATTAAGTGACGTATTTTGACTTGAAGTTTAAGGAAAAAAAAGAACTTTTAAATATGTTAAAGGTATCTAAATGTCATTCAATCTTGTGGTCTTAAATATGTGTTGTGATTAATTGAAATTTAAAAGTTGTTAAAAAAAAGTCATTTTTTTAAACGGACTAAAAAGAAAATTATGAAAAATAAATTGAAATGGAGGGAGTATCAATTTTTTTGCCGATTAATCTAAACTATATATTGTTCTATTTACTTGTTTAACTATCACTCTCTTTTTATATTAAAAAATCTTTGATGTTGAGTTGGCCTACACATGCATGTTGTGGAGTGTGATTAATATTTGACTAATTTGTCATCAGGATGAGTTTTAATAATAAGAGAGTGATGATTTAGGTAGGTAAATGGACCAACAGATAGTTGAGTTATAAAATTCTCGCTAAAAAAAATAGTTTGCCTCTGTTTTTAATCGTTAACTCGAAAATAAATAATTTTTTTTGTTTCCTACTTATACGAGCTCCTATCTTTGCTTTTCAATCAATTTCAAATTCAAATAAAATAAAAAGTTAATGGTATAAAATAGATCTAAACAATAGTATATTTATGAGTTTCATACCTCAACTATATATTCATTATTTAATTTAACCTACCTAAATAATCACCTTTTCGTAAGTTTCATACCTCAATCACCACTCTCTTCGTATCAAAACATGTCTTTGAAGTTTGATGTTGAGTTATCCTACACATGCTTATTATTGATCGAGAACAATATTTGACCAACTCAGCATTAACATGAGTTTTAATAAAATAATAAATATTTATTTTACTCAAATTATTTTGTAGGGATGCCTGGGATTACAGCTTATGTTGGTTTTTATGAGATTTGTTGTCCTAAGAAGGGTGAAAGTGTGTTTGTTTCATCTGCTTCTGGAGCAGTTGGTCAACTTGTTGGACAATTTGCAAAGATGTTAGGTTGTTATGTTGTTGGTAGTGCTGGAAATAAACAAAAGGTAAGTACTAAAACATTTCATTCTTGAAATTTCTTAGTGGGTTACAAGTTATCTTATTTATCTTAATCATTGTTAAATAATCTATCTATCTCATTTATTCATTATTATTATTAAAGGTTGATATGTTGAAGAACAAATTTGGTTTTGATGAAGCTTTTAACTATAAAGAGGAGCATGATTTAAATGCAACTTTGAAAAGGTGAGTAATCTTATAAATTCCCACAAGAAAACACTAAGTAATGGTCACTTTAATGGTGTGGGGTTAGGCTTGACCCCTTGTAAATTAGGCATAATACATATATTGGATTCTAAACTTGGCATTAAATTTAACTTGACCTCCAATTACTTTCATAATGCACAAACAGACACTTTAACTATCCAACTTTTAAATAAATACATATATGAGTCCTACATGACACAATATATATAGTAAGACACCACGTAGGACAAAAGATGACATGTAGGTCATGTGTGTATGTTTATTCAACTTTATACAAGTTTAAGTGTCTACTTGTGCACATCCAAAATTGAAAGACATATATATGATTTGAAACCAAGTCAAATGACATATTTATATATTATACCTATAAATTACCACAAGAAAACACTCTAACCCACAGGCTGCAAGCACCAGCTTATTGGCAAAACGAAAGACTTAGAAGCGAATAGCTGAAAACTGACATTTCCAATAGAATTATCTCAATGTAAGTAATGGTCACTTTAATGGTGTGGGGTTAGGCTTGATCCTTACCATGTTGATAACATCCAAAAAGTTACTAAAGTAAAGGGGGACATGAACCTAACTTTTGATTGGAAACAAGAGGATAAACTATACCTTTTATAAAAAGACTAAAATGACATAGACATTCATACTATACGCAAAATAATACACTGATTCAACTAATAAAAGAAATTACATTTATCGTATCTTCTCTTTATGCTGAAAAGAATTGTGTGTGGTGGATTGACATTTTATTTTGGTTAAAGTGAATGAGATTAATGATTAATGAAGATATGAACTACTTTTGTAACATTAAGGGCATAGTTACTATAACGATAAAGATATATATGAACTGCTAGTATAACAGAAAAGCAATATGACCTTTTTTTCGTATTGATTCAATCTATTAGGTACTTTCCTGATGGAATTGACATATACTTTGAGAATGTTGGAGGTAAGATGCTTGATGCAGTCCTTATGAATATGAAACTTCATGGTCGTATTGCTGTGTGTGGGATGATTTCACAATACAACCTTGACAAGACTGAAGGAGTGCACAACTTGTTTTGCCTCATCGCGAAACGAATTCGTATGGAAGGATTTCTTGTTTTTGATTACTATCATCTTTATCCTAAGTATTTGGAAATGATCATTCCACAAATAAAGGCTGGTAATATTGTGTATGTGGAAGACATAGCTGAAGGTTTTGAAAGTGCTCCTAGTGCTCTAGTTGGTCTCTTCTCAGGTCTCAATGTTGGAAAGCAAGTTGTGATGATTTCAGAGGAATGAATGGATTTGGATCCTTAACAATTTCTCTCAAGTTTTTACTTTTAAAGAAGATAGTGTGTCATGGTTAAATGCATACACATTTTTGTCATATATTTAATAAATTTTATGATTTATCTATAGTTTGAAGTAATTACTCATTAATGGATAATTCAATACTAAATTTCAAGGCAGATATACCTGCTACATGTGTTTTTGCTACTAGATACATTCTGAAATGCATATACATAAGAAGAGAGGTAGTGAGAGAGGAGAAGGGGAGATGAAAAGGGCGAGAGGCAACCAAAAGAGTAATTGTGTATTCCAGATATATACAAATTATACGAAATATATATATCTGAGATATTAGATATATTTAATAAACATTCTGAAATACAGAACCATAAGGAGAGAGATGGATGACAGAGAGAGAAGCGAACAAGATAAGAGATATGAGTGAGAGAGTTCGTGTTTCCAGATATATATGAATTATGCTTAAGTACTATATATCAGAAATAAAGTGCACCTAATTTTAATTAGGGAACTTTCACATATAGCCACTTAAAAGTAACCTAATTACTCTCCGTAGATATAGTTTGATAATTATAATTCGTAGTTACATGTTATACAGAGGAGAGAGTTGAGTGAGACTGAGAGAGAGGGGGAAAAGAGTGGGAGAAAGGTGAATTGTATATGCATATCGTTAGATAATTGTATATTATACATATGTATTTGTATATATGGCAAGAGAGATTGGGAGATGCAGGAGAGAGGTGAGCGAGAATGGGAGAGGTAGGAGAGAGGCGAGCAAGAGAAGGCAGAAAGTGGGAGAGAAATGAATTGTATATGTATATAATTGTATATTACACATAAGCATTTGTATATATGCGAGCGAGACTGGAGAGGGAGGAGAGAGGCGAGCGAGAGAGGATAGAGAGTGGGAGAGAGGTAAATTATATATATATATATATATATATATATAAATTGTATATTATACATATGTATTTGTATATTCTGGCGAATTATACATATACAAACGTGACTAATTATACAAGTTCGAAGTCATCCCACGTAAGTAATGTATAATGTTAGTCGCGCGTGGTAATTATAACAAACTATAATTATGATGAGTAATTAAATAGTATAAATTTACTTAATCGCATAATTTTCCTATTTTAATTACATATATTTAGATGTGTCACATACATGTGTTCGGGAATTGAAATCTGACACAAACGATAATTTCAAAGAGGCTCATAATTAATTACTCTAAACTGAAGAATTTCTTATTATTTGCCCTTGAACCTATTTAGGCAAATAACAGTATTTTTAATAAAATAAATAAACAACAAGAAATTACATGGTGAATAGTAATAATCATTAGACTAAATATAGTGTATTACAAAATTGTAGGAGGTGTTTATATGATAAAGAGAAAGCCAAAGCTTTTATAAAATTTGATGGGTAGATATCCTACGTAGGAAAAATAAAACATCAGAAGAGATTTAAGATTACGAGATTAATAATAATTTATAAAATTAAACATATAATATAGTATTAATCATTTAAATCATAAAAAAGAAAAAATAATAATTAACTAAATCTTAGTCATTAAGTTTTGGGGAAAAAAATGAAGAGGAGCCGGATCCAGATATATGAACAACTCTTGATTCACATAAATTGAAGTGTGAAATGGCTGAAGAAATGATCATGAACAACAAACAAATCATTCTAAAACATTATGTGGAAGGTTACCCTAAGGAATCTGATATGGAATTTAAGAATAACAACATTAAATTGAATGTTCCAGAAGGTTCTAATGTTGTTGTTTTGAAGAATCTTTACTTGTCTTGTGACCCTTACATGCGTTCACGTATGAGTAAACTTGAGGGTAGCTATGTTCAATCCTTCACTCCTGGCTCTGTAAGTCGTTCACTTATTTTATTGAGTCGCTCTTGTAAATAATAATTTGTGGATTTATCGATTTAAAATTTTTCACCATGTTATGATTGTGGATTTTTTATTAATTAACATACAAGCATTTCTTGTTATTTTCGAAACAAATTACAAGTGAGTTTAAATTTTCCATGTAATTGTGTAGACCTAGGGTGTGTTTTTTATTTAATATTATATAGGGGGTGTTTGGTGTAATGATGAGTATATTTTCTTAGGAAATGAATGAGTTTCATATTTATTTTCTTATATTTAATATGCTTAAGTGAAAAATATTTATGTATAATCTAGATAAATATTAAGTGAAGTAGGTGGGTGGGATATATATTGTTTCCTAGTGAGGGTGTAGATAAAGTGTGTTAGAGAACGGGGAGGACATAATTGAATGTGAAACTTATTTTCCTACTTTAAGGATAACTTTTACGATAGAACATGAAAAAATTACTGGGCATGCGAGTTTAATATAGCCCGTCTGATACCTTTGTATTCGAGTTCTCAAAATCTCACTCAAAAGGTGCTGAATTGGAATCCCTTTCTAACTAAGGATTCTTGTGGTTCTGGAGGATCCAACTACAGGAGAACCAGGAACGGAGGGCTTCCTCCCCCCTCCCCCTTTCCGTCCGACTCTTTGGTCTTAAGGACATTGGTTTTAAGAATGAGTCATTGCCCTTCTCCGACCCTGACTACCCAACCTGAGAGCGGACAGCTAAAGTGTTCCACTTATTGAACAAGGTTCTATGGTCAGTTTGTGACCCTCGGATGTCAAAGCCCTCCTTGAGGTGATCCTCGTAGTTCCTACGGGGTGGAGATGATGGGATCAGTCCATACATTTTCCTCTCTTTTCTTTTGCAGCATTTCGCTCAAAGGGGTTGAAGGGAGATAGTGCATCAAACTTCTCGCAAGGGCCAACTTGATCCTCTTCCCCAGAGATCTCGGACGAGGGATCCCTGGGAGAGAAAAACGTTTTCTCCGCGTATCCTATTTCATTTTTCATAACTTGTTCAAGAACTCTTAGATGTTAGAAACATTGAGGATAAAGTGAACTTCATTCTCCCAACTGAATGTTTATTCCTTATGTATCATGATATGAATGGATTAACAATTTCTCCTATGATGATAATGTTTCTCACAAGTACTTAACTTTTGTGTTATGTTATAGCCTATCACAGGATGTGGAGTGGCTAAAGTTTTGAAGTCTGGTGATTCAAATTTTCAAGAAGGTGATTTAGTTTGGGGAATGATTGGATGGGAGGAGTATAGTATTGTAAATGCTACTCAGAGTGCTCTATTCAAAATTCATGACAAGAATGTACCTCTTTCTTACTATACAGGAATCCTTGGTGAGTTGTTCTCTTCTCAATATAACGACTGTTTGGGGAATGGACTGATGGTCTGCTTATATTTTTATAATCCATTGATGTTGCTTTCTATTTCACCAAAGAATTATGTGTTAGAATGAGTTAGCATCCCACGTTGGTTGGGGTTTGCTTATATGGACTAATTTTTGGGGTTGAGTTAGACACAAGCCTCGTAACTTTACATGATATGTGAACCTCGTACTTTCCTGTTTTGGAATGTTAGATTGACGGGTGATCTGCTTATATGGACTCGGACAATTATTGTTTTGCAGGAATGCCTGGAATGACAGCTTATGTTGGTTTTTATGAGATTTGCTCTCCGAAGAAGGGAGAAACCGTGTATGTTTCTGCTGCTTCTGGAGCAGTTGGTCAGCTTGTTGGCCAATTTGCGAAGATGTTTGGTTGTTATGTTGTTGGTAGTGCTGGAAACGAAGAAAAGGTTAAGTACTAGTACCTTCGCGATGTTTATATTTCCATTGTTGAATCTAAATAGTGGCAAAGCTGTATTGCTTATCGTAATCAACATTGTTGAATCCGTCTCTTTTATTAAAGGTTGATCTGTTGAAGAACAAATTCGGTTTTGATGAAGCTTTTAACTACAAAGAGGAGAAGGATTTAGTTGCAGCTTTGAAGAGGTCAGTAATCTTATAACTTCTCACTACAAAATACTAATAGGCCCCGTGTAGAGAAGCCGTTTAGGATAGTGTTATTGTTTGGAGAGTTGACATCCCATTTTGGTTAAAACGGATGGTATACTAGCGGAGGAAGGACAAATATGAACCATTTTTGTAACGTTACGAGCATATATAGACAGATAGTACTATAACATAGGCGTTTATATGGACTCAGGGGCAGAGTCAGGTAACGTTATGACCCTTATTTGTATTTCTTTTAGGTACTTTCCTAACGGAATTGACATACACTTTGAGAATGTTGGAGGGAAGATGCTTGATGCAGTTCTTATGAATATGAAACTTCATGGTCGGATTGCTGTGTGTGGGATGATCTCACAGTACAACCTCGAGAAGACGGAAGGAGTTCACAACTTGTTCTGCCTCATCACAAAACGAATCCGGATGGAGGGTTTTCTTGTTTCTGATCACTATCATCTCTACCCCAAGTACTTGGAAATGATCATTCCACAGATAAAGGCCGGTAACGTTGTGTATGTGGAAGACATAGCTGAAGGTCTCGAAAACGCTCCCAAGGCGCTAGTTGGTCTCTTCTATGGTCGCAATGTTGGAAAGCAACTTGTTAGGGTTTCACGTGAATGAATGGATTCGACTCCTTTCCATTTCCTGATCAAGTTCTTAGTTGTGGTAGGAGACATGTGTTATATGGTTAAAAAAATAATGTTTGAGATCTACATGAATATTTTGCTATATTGTATCTAAATCATGAAAACCTGAGTTTTGTGAAGCAATTATGATGAGACCAATGTTATAGTTAATGGTTGAACCCATCAATGATCAGCTAAAGTTGGCGTCAACTTTCACTTGCACATCTCAATTAGACTTTGTTCATTTTAGATTGATATCTCATGTAAAGCTCTGATGTGTCATTTTGACACTTTTTACTGACATGACAAAGCGACTGTGATACGCTCATCAATGGCGCGAAGGCTTGCATTAAGCCGTTTTTCCTTTATTTTTCTCTTGTTCTTCTCCATTTCTCAAGCCACCGTCTTCAACCATTTTTGCAAGTTTAAACTCTGTCGACAGAAGTTGAACTTTGAAGTTGTGATTTTGGAATTATTTATTTTAAGATGTATTTTATTAAGTAATTGTGATTCAATCATTCTAAGAATATAGTTGAGGAAGGTTTAATATTGACGCAATTTACAGTGCTACCTAGCAAATTTTTATATAATTATACCGGTTGGTATCCAGGAATATAACATTTTAACAATTTCATAGGTTATATCGAATCTATATATACTAAATATAAAGTTTACGTTAGTATGAGTCTAATTTATATGATACTGATAAAATTTGAAGTCAGTCAATTTTTTATATATTTTAATTTGTTAACTATTATGAGTTATAGTTTTATCTAACTTTTTTAATTAACCGTATTTTTTGTTTTAATTTATGTAGCTAAGATGAATTTCGAGATCAGCTAAATTTGTTTAGATATTTTAAGTTGTTAGTTGTTGTGGTATATAGTAAGTACTTCTTACGTAATTTTTAAATTATTTATCACTCCAATTGTCCTAATTTATGTAACACAAATGAAATCTCTATATGATATTTTGATATTTAAACTGTCAATTATTATGTTTTATATTACATTTTACCTGATTTGTACATAATATATATATATATATATATATATATATATATATATATATATATATATATATATATATTCTCTATGTCCCAAATTATTTGATATGGATGAAAAAAAATCCGTCTTCCTACTTTTTTTCCCCTTCTTAGTATATATATATATATATATATATATATATATATTGAAGGAATATTAATTGTATTGAACTGTTAACCTAATAAGGGAATACATGGGAGATATATATAGGAGATATAGGAAGGAGTACTAATCATAATAGGACTAGTATTAAGGAGTATTAATCCTAATAGGACTAGGATTAGTACACAGTAAATACTAATATTATTTAATACTATTTATTTAATACTATGTGTTATTATATATATATATATATATATATATATATATATATATATATATATATATATATATATATATATATATATATATATATATATATATATATATATATATATATATATATATATATATCGACTATTTTCAAATATTGATTGGAGAATAGACTGATGGTTCGCTTATTAGCTTCTTGATGTTGTTTTCTATGGTATTTGAACTACGTTACGTTCATCTCAATCCATGCACTTTCCAGTTGGACCTAGATGTTATATTACGGTGTTAGAGTCCACATTGGCTTGTTGGGGAATGGATTGATGATCTGCTTTACGCAATTATTTTGTAGGAATGCCTGGGATTACAACTTATGTTGGTTTTTATGAGGTTTGTTGTCCTAAGAAGGGTGAAAATGTGTTTGTTCCATCTACTTCTGGGGCAGTTGGTCAACTTGTTGGAGCTTTGAAGAGGTTAGTAGTTCTATAACATTAAGTAGTTGTTTGGTAGTTGGCTAGATTTATGAATGTATTATTAATACATGAATTAGTTACTGCGACCCTCTTAATGAAAATCTTGTTTATACTTCTTCAATTTTTTTAACCCTGCCTCCAGTGGTGGATCTAGAATTTTCATTAAGGGGTTTGGAAAAATAAAGAGTAGTGCCTGATGTTTGGTCTTGGAACCTCAACCATTTAAGTCGACTTCTACTCTTACATTAGGAAGTTCAAAATCAATATATAGACATAAAAATTCTTTAAAATACCTTAATATCACCAAACGAATTCGTATGGAAGGTGGTAACATTGTGTATGTGGAAGACATAATTGAAGGTCTCGAAAACGCTCCAATGTTGGAAAATAAGTTGTTATGGTTTAATGTGAATGAATGGATTCGAACTCTTTTCAATTTACTCTTCAAGTTTTTACTTGTACTAAGAGACATGTGTTTTGTGATATTGTAACTAAAACATGAAAAAGTTGAGTTTGGTAAAACAATTATATATTATGAGAACAATGCTATATTACTTCATGGAATTGAATGTTGGACATCTAAAGAGAATCATATTATTGAAAAGAATGTTGTGCATAGTATTAGAAATATTAAAGGATAACTGATAAAATCTCATTAGCTTAGGAGCTAATTTTATAGACATACGCTAGTTTGCAGTATTACGAATTTTATCAGAATCAATTGTGCACAACCCGGCTATATGGGTTCATGGCATTCACATTGGTTTATGAATTATGATTGGGCTAAAGTCTACAAATTTGGAACTCCTTCTAAGGAGATCAACTTCATGAGCTTCAATTTGGGCCAAAGATTTAACCAACATTCTTGAGTCTCCCGTTGACGAAGACAAACATACAGATAAGGGTGTTAAATGAACGGGTTGAACTGAATTTGAAAAGGTTTTATGAGTTTGAGTTAATGCATTTTGGTTTGTGTGCAAGAAAGAAATTCCTTGAATTAAAGAATGCTTTGAGATACTATGTATATGGAGTAACATGAAACGTGCAAATGAGAGAGCCTAAAGATTTTGTTGGTCTTATTAGAATTTGTATACACTCGGTTGCGGTAGAATGATTGAAGTTTCTTCGACCTTAATTAAAAGTTTTGAATTTGAAATATAAGAATGGAAAAAATCATATTGTTTTTGTTGCTTCCAAAATGAGCCTTGTGCAATTCGAATTGTGTCCGATCACAATACAGATATCGATAACTGAACAAAAAACTGAAAAGAAAAAAAAAGAGTATGTATACACTGCCGAAACCATTGAATTTGTTAACGCAAAGTACGTGTGTGAAATAAACGTATTTAATTAGAGCAGAGCTAGAAGCGCAAGGGGTTCATTCGAATTTCTTTTGTAAAAAATTTATTTATTATGTATATACACTATATGTTTTTTTTTAAAAAAATAGTGATTATTTATTTTTTAATATATTTTGAATCACTTTAGCTAAAATTTTGATTCTACCACTAAAAGTAAAATTAAAATTATGAATTTTAAAACGATAAGTTTAAGAATCACTATGTGCAAATTGATAAATTTATTGGATCAAAATTGTATTTGAGCTTCTCCTTTTGCCTCTCTGCCTAACATTTTTTAAAGTGATTAAAGAAGATTGATTTGACATTAAGATGGAAAAGTACATGAATTTGCTAGGAAAATACACATTAATTTCCTAATGACATCCACATCAAGTGATAATAAAATCACATAAATATCCAAAAATGTATGTCCTACTTATTTGTCAAATCCATTGTATTCATCTCTATCTCATTTTTAAAAATGATTATTTAGTGTCACTACCAACCAAATTAACAAAAGATTGTACTTATCATCAATAACTAATGCAAAGTTTGTCTATACATCCTTACTACAAGATACTTTAATTGTAATAGATTTTCTTTTTATGTCTAAAAAATATTTTAGCATGAATTAATTAATTAATATTATTATATTTAAAGTTACTAAAATGCTTAATAACATTTATATTGAGTGTTTATCGATGATTATATAATACAATAGTAATTATATTATTACTGCGAAAAAAAATATTTGCTATAGTGCATATTTCCAAAATTTGAAATAATATTGGATATTAAATAAGAAAGTATGTGACACTAGATATTGAAAATATTATCTTTAAGTATTTAAGTTCCCAAAAACTAATATAAACAGTTTTTGGATTTTTGAGTTTTTCACTTATAAAACTTTTATTGTTTTTGTTTAAGTAATTTAGTATATGTCAAAATACAATTTCAAATTTCAAAATATAATTTCAGAAACTCAAATTTTAAATTTCAAGTTCATAATTTATACTCAAACGAGTTTATTTATCAAATTAGTCTATCATTTTCTTAGAAATTTTCAAGTTTTTTGAATTGTGTTTTCATTCAAAATACAAATTCACTTTTCAAATATCCTATTTGTACGTAACTTCAACACTATTTTATTTTTTTTCAAACGTAAATCAATTATCTAAAAGTGTTTTATATTTCACATCTAAACGTGTTTTATATTTCACAACTAGTAAAATTCTTATAAAATATATAACCATAGAATTACAAAATTAGAAAAATGAAGAGGTAATAATTATTTCTTTGTTTGAGATAGAGAGGACAATAAAGGGGAGTTCAAGTCTCTCATTAAAAAAAAGTTCCAATAAAATTGAAAAGTTTATCAATAATGTTCATGAATTTCACGTTTTAACCATCAGTCTATATGAACTATTATCATCTATGTCAAACACAGTAGCTCAACTAATAATTATTTCTTTTTTCTACTTTCATTATCATCATTTACTCAGTTAAGTATTTTTTTTAATGTATATATAATGATGATTCAAATAAAGAAAAGAAAACTACTGATAATTAAAATGTAAAAATCATTAAAAAAAATAATTTAAATATATTTTTAACCGCTATCTCCAAAATTAATGTTTTAGAGAAGTGAATGTTGGTCTGTGCAAGTTGTATGCCTTAACCTATTCAATTTGGAATATGCTACATTATGCTAGCTTCTTTTCAAGACTATATAAATCTTATAATAGTAAGACCAAGATATTAATGATTCACATAATTTAGTTTAAGCAAATGCATATTATCTAATCAGACTGCATAATCTATCATTCAATCCCACATTAAGGCACCAATAAAATGATGAGTTAACTTATACATATTAGGGAAAATTGCATATATAATAGCAAACTAACAACCTAAAATAAATAAAGTAGCTAGGGTTTGATTTAATTGTGCTCTATAGCAAATATTTGTAAAAAAATTGTCAGGCGCCTCTCTCCCAAATATCTCTTTCGCCACTCTCCTCCAATCTCTCGCTTGCTTTCTCACTTTTTATACAAACAGAAGTGTATAAAAATTGTTTCTAATTGTATAAAGCAGAGAAAATTGTATAAATACATATATTTTTGTTCCCCTCTCTCCCCTCTTCCAGATCTCGCTCGTTACACTCCCAAATCTCGCTCGCCACACTCGTCTTTCTCACCTATACGAACAGAAACGAAATGTATAAATTGCGTTTCTGTTTGTATAAAGCGTGAGAAAATTGTATATACACATGCAAGTACATATATTTTCGTCCTATACACTTATAATTACAATAAAAATGCTCCCCTGCCCAGTTTCTTTTGTCTTTCTCTCTTTCTCGTTTTATACAATTTTCAAATTGTATCTAATTTCTCTCTTTCTCGTTTTATACAATTTGATTCAATTGTATATTCCTTGTCAAGTCTCTTTTGTCTTTTTATCTTTTTCATTTTATACAAATTTAAATTGTATATAATCGTTCTATACACTTATAATAATACAATTCGTTTTATACACTTCGTTTTTATACAGTTCTCTGCCCAAGAGTCTTTCTCTTTCTTGTTTTATACACTTCGTTTTATACAATTTGCTTCAACTGTATATTTATAGCAAATTATATAGCGAATTATACAGTTTTTATGTTTGTTATGGAGCGCATTCATACAAACTTTGTTATACCATACAAATATGAATTTTTTATTTGTTATATGTAAAAGTTGCCCTACATATTATCAAGTGAAACTAACATTTGACCAACATTGAAGTATGTTTTAAATTTTTATACAAAAGAAGTAAAAATTCAGATAGGCAAACAAAGAATCAATAATTAACATTCAAAACTCGTAAAAAAAATGATAGTTTAGATGTATTTTTTTACGTGTAATACTTGAAAGAAAAATGTTAAGCCATTGGAGTTGACTTGATTTTCCAACTAACACAAAAATAATTTGAAGAGCCAATGGTGGTTAGCATATAAAAAGAAAATATTAAGAGTCTTCTAGAGGAGAATTAATGTGGACCTTTTTTTATAATAAGATTCGAATAATATATGATTATATTCCAATAACATCCTCAATATTCAATAAAATATTATATATATACCATACCATATAACTTCCAAGATTTGCTTAGAAAAAAAAAATTGTTTTACTAATGCACAATTAATATATGGCTGCTGAAGAAGTACTACTCCTCAAGCTCTTTGATACTTATTGGTTTGAGCAAGAAATATTATTTTCCAACACACATAAATTCAAGAAATTATTTCAAGAAAATCCTCATGAAATTCAAGAATCATCAAATCTCTTAGGTCGATCACAAAGTGATTGCTCTTCAAAAAAATCGTCAGATGTATGTCAGATCGTTCAAAAGCAGAACATTTTTGAAGGATCAAATACAAGTCCGAGTTTTAGTCAACTTGGGAACTCTCCAACTTCTGTTATTATCACACATAACAGAGTTGCACAAGAAGTAAAAGTAAAGGCTAGAAATGGAGTTAAGGGAATTATTCGAATTCGAAGAAGCTCATCAGAGCTTGAACTTGAGGAATTAAAGGGGTTTATGGATTTAGGATTTGAGTTTAGTGAAGAAGATAAGAATTCAAGTTTGGTTAGAATTGTTCCTGGATTGGAGAAATGGGGAATTGTTGATGAAAATGTTAAAAAAAAGGATATTGTTCATAAAAGGCCTTATCTTTCTGAAGCATGGGAGATTCTTGAAAAAAGAAAAATGAGTAAAAAATTGTTGAAATGGAGATTTCCAGCTATGAAAAATGATATGAATATGAAACATAATCTTAGATTTTGGGCTCAAACTGTTGCATCAACTTTCAAATGAAAAAAAAACATAAACATTGTTTGTGCTTCTTTTCTATGATTTCATCATTTGCTTCTTTTTGTTTGTTTGTAGTTTGGTCCACATTTTGTGGCCTAATTGGGCTTGTTGCAACTGTAAAAATATAGCTTAATTCTTCTTGTGCAAAGATTCTACAGACTACTCATGTCTTGCATTTTTCTTCTCTTTTAGTAACCGTGGTGTCTGTGGTTAGCTTTCGTGCACCTTGACGATATTATTCACCTCTCATCAGCAATTGTTAGTTCTGTCCAACAAGGCTAGGAGAAGTAGAAAGAAATCACTTCGTATTTTTGCCTTGCTATAATGCATAAATATGACTCCTAACTTGATGCGATTTGGCAACTATGATCTTAAACTTTAGATGTGCACTAGACACTAAAACTTGTATAAATTTGAGAAAATGAACACATTCGTCCTACATAACACCCTACGTGGCAATTTTGTGTCCTACATGGCGTTCTACGTGTATTATGTCATGTAAGACACTTGTGTCTACTTCAATTTTATATAAGTTTTAAGTGTCTACCTGTGTATATTCAAAGTAGGAGGGCAAAGTTGTTCGCTGAATCCAAGTTAAGGGTCATGTTTATGTATTATATTTTATGTCTTTGTTGGAATTTGAACATGATAAATTGTGGTTCTCTGCCTACTTCACTGATCGGTCTTACCCTTAGGTGTTACTCATGTCTTGTATCGTGATGATTACTTGTGAAAATACCTCAAAGTTCAAAGTTGAATGACCGTTGTTATTGAGACATTTCAAATTTTAGAAATACTCTTAACCTGATGAAATATTATCTGTTTTGAATCTATTTCTCGCGTAGAACTTTGTTCATATACCTAAATAATCTCCCTCTTGAACTACATATATTGTCCCATCATTGTTCAGAGGCTAATTTGAAGATTAACTGTGTACCACCATATTAATCGACTACTTTAGACCTACTATTTGTTTAGTCCTGATACCAGTTGTTCGGTCAAATTGGCTCAACAATACTCTTAACATAGCATGATTAATGATATTGTTTGCTTTGAACTACGTTCACTCATGCAATTTCTTCGAAAGACCTCATATTATTTAAGTTATGAGTGCTTCTTTTTGTTTTCTATTTTCATACGAGACTTTATTTACACACACAAACATCATTAAGGTTGGATGATTCTTGAAATTGATGTATTATATTAGGACATAAATGAATTATTCATATCAACAATTGAACGAAGGTAAAATATCAACTTCTGTCCTATATAAATTATAAGATATATACATTGATACTGGAATATATATCAATAATATAATTTAACTGATTATGTCCAAGTCATCACTCTTAATTTATTACTCTTCAAATATTGAAACTTTTATAGATGGTCAACAAGCACTTTGCAAGATTTTGGTTTGAAGCTCATATTATTATAATTAAAGCAACCCCCCAAATATCCACAAATATGAAAGTGATAAAGGAGCAACTTACAAGGAATACCACTAAGAAAAAGATTTGGTGACGTTATTATAAGCAAATTAAATCACCATTTGAGTATATAAAAATGTAAATTATTTGCTGCCTCAACAACCAGGGCACTAGAAAATTAATTTCTTATTAGTTGATAATCACAATATTCCAACAAGTCCAATTCAAATTTGATAATTAACTAAGCAAATCTCTAAGATAGAGAGGTAGGTAACCAATATACACTTTGACTAGAGAAAATATCTCATATAGTATGTTTTGTAAAGTCAATATATACCATAAAATAAATGGAAAAAATACAACTAAAATATTTTTATTAGTTTTGATTAGTTAAGACTTGAGAAAAACTGATGTGTTCTGCTTCTTATAGAATTGCACAACAGGAAACTAACACAAAAAGGATTATATTAAAGATTGAATTGGTCTCATAAACCAAAAATGAAAACAAGCATACTGTGCCAAATAACAGCAACTCTTGAAAACTATTCAATTCTAGGAGTAACTAGACTTCGGTCTACAAAATGCATAAACATAAAACTTGCTATCAGATAAACTGATCCAGCAGTCGGCTCTCGACTTACTGGATGTTTGAGGACTTGTTAAGGATAACACCTTCATATTTGACCTGAAACCACTTCATTGAGTCCTCCTTTGTGACCCTGTGTTGGATCCCAACCCGAGACTTGCACCTACGACGTCTAGCAACACGGTATCCTGGGCGTTCCAGGACAACATAGAAATCCATACCATAGATACCAGTTGAAGGATCATACCTTTAACACAAAGGAATAGTATGTCAATGATTTATAAGAGCACAACAATCCGAAGATACTATCATGACCAGCTGATATCAATGTAAACTCATGGAAGAAGCAACTACACTTCTAGAAGATGATCAAACGGTAAATATGTGAACGCGCATGAGTAATTGTTTAGGCATAATAAAAGCTAGCAGCACCTCCTAAGATGAATATGTAGGATTAAGAAGTAGTCCGAATAACGAATTAAAGCAAGATCTCAGTAACATGCTTACTTGATTCCAAGATCAATGTGCTCCTGAATGCCAAATCCAAAGCATCCAGTTTCACTGAAGTTCCTTCTCAACAACTCATACTCCTTGACCTTCAATCCACTCTCAAGGAGCTGCATAGCTTTTTCCCCTCTGACAGTGACGTAACAGGCTATCTTTTCATTACGTCTGATTCCAAAGGAACGGACAGTATACCTAGCTGTTAATGGAAATAAAGAAAGCACATGAAAACATGAAGCACCAACCAATGCAAAATTAGATAATGTGTAACAAGTTAAAAGACAAACAACACCAGACCATACATTTCACAAATAATTGCATTAAACATAAGTACAAAGTACCCCATATCAATGTAATACAAATGAGGAATTATATGCATAACTTGTAGCACCAAGTTAAGCAAGTTCGAATTATTTCAAATTGTTACACAAAATTGACAAACTAAGAGCACTCATAAGTTCATACTAAATCCACATTACTTAGAAACTCTCTTTTTTCCCTAGTTGAGTAACACCTTCAGCTCGTTATCTATATTCCTACGAAAACAAATTAAATCCAAACTTCAACAAATCACCAAAATCATACAGCTCAAACACCAATAGTGAGACTCCATATATAAGCAAATATTCAATCTTTGACACAAACAAAGCTCGAAGAACCGAAAATCATGTTCGATAAAATGTGCATAAGGAACTGAAACCAATCGTAACATACAAAATAAATAAAGAATGCAATTCAAAAGCATACCTTTGGAGAAAACAGGACTTTGGCCACTGAGTTGCTCCAATACCTAAAAATACAATAAATCACACATTCAATTAGCTATCTACACTTCAATCCTAAAACTAATCCAAATCTTACTCAGATTCATTTCATTCTAATACTAATTCATATTTTGCAGCAAATTAGGGATTCACACCTTTGCAGCTCTGGTGAGACGATCTCCACTTTCACCAACGGAGATATTGAGTACGAGCTTCTGGACTTTGATATCCCTCATTGGATTGCTCAATTTCTTCTCTGAAGCCTAATCACAAAAAAAAAAAACAGAGATTACATTAGATTTCAAATATTCATATGTAAAAAAGCAACAAAATTCATCGAAAATGAAAGGCATAGAGAGCTACCATGGCGGCCGGAGTTTAGGGTTCACACACAGACAGAGGAAGAAGAGAAGAGTGAGAGAAACCCTAGTTTGATCTAACTGTATATATATGTGTTGTGTGTATGCGCTGTGTTGCTTAATTCTGAACGTAGGGGTATTTTCGGAATGAGGTTTAAGTTTATGCTATTTTGTATTGTACTCTTTGTTTTATTACATGAACATTTTCCTCTACTTTTTATGGGTACCAAAGATTAAATACAAATGAGTATATTTATTTATTTTCGAAAGATTAAAAATTTGAGTATGCAAATTTTCAATTGGCTTTGGAATTTAAATGTATCGTATATTTTTGTTTTCATTTTCATCATAATTTTATTTATTTATTTCAAAATGATCTTATTTAAATTATATTTCATAATTTTTAAGAAATAGTTTGAAAAACCTACCAAAACACAACTTTAATTTCATTTTCAAGTCTTTTAACTTCAAAATTTTCAAATAAAATGAAAGAAGTTTGTAATAACGTATAGTAACTCATATTATCTTTTAACTTTATCTATTTTGTGAAATTAATTTTTCAAAATAAATTTGGTCGTCTGTTGTAGGTGATTTTTCCAGTTTTTAGAAATTTGGAAGTAAAAACGATATTTTTAAAAAGTACATTCAAATATAAATATATTTTTTGCAAAAAGAAAAATGCCAAACAGAACTACAATTTTTAATTCTATACTATAAAAAAAATATACTAACTAACTTTATTCACAGAATATTTTTAAAATTTAATACTCTGTGTAGATTGTATTATTATTTGCTGCTCAATAAAATTTTAATTGTTTGATTTGACTGTGTTTGTTAATATATTATAATTTATAAATTTACTGAATTATACAATAATACAAGGTAAAGTGTAAATTAATATATTTTGAAATATAATTTATAAATTTATTAAAATTATAAATAATATAAGATCAAGTGTAAATTAATGTTTTGAAACATTTTAAAAAAAGAAATTGAAGAAGGAAACACACCAGTTCCATAAAATAGGAATTTCCTTTGCCACATAACAATGGAATACAATCAAATCATAGACAAACATCGTAGACATAGTAGAAGTACAATAGATACACTAACGATACAATAGAATGATAAAAACTAATAAATATAATAACGATACAATAATAAAATTAGAAACAATATAATAATAAAATTAGTCCATACAATAGAATGATAAAAACAGTGTAAGTGGATATTGTACGCATGGCTCAGTAACACTGAATTTATGGTTTTATGGTAACATACAACATAATATTGTTACTTCCATATACTCCCTCCGGATTTGTCGAAATAAATCCGAACTTATTTGCCATATTGGACTTAATTGAAAATTAATTTAATTAATTTTCAAAAATAAATTAGATCGTATTAATTTAATATTTTAAATAAAAAATATAAATATTTTAAAATTATATAAAAAATATTATAAATGACAAAAAAAATTTACATTAATATAATAAAAATTCTTAAAATGTTAAAAGATCAAAATTTTTATATGTTAACTCTAAACATAAGATCAAAGTTTTTATTTAAATCAAAAAATAAAAACAATACTGAACTTATTTGTCATCGTTTATCAAAAATTAATTTAACTAATTTTTAAAAATAAATTAAATTACATTTATTCAATATTTTAAAAAAATATTTTAAAATTATATGAAAAATAATAAAAATTACACAATTACAATTTTTTTCATATTATTACAATTTCTTTTCATATTTACATCTTAAAATGTTTGATTAAAAATTTTTAAAATGTTAGATCAAAAATTCTTAAAATGTTTTGATCAAAAACTTTTAAAATGTTCAGATCAAAAAATTTTAAAATGTTCAGATCAAATTTTTTTAAAATGTTTTAAGATCAATATTTTTTAAAATGTTAGATCAATATTTTTTAAAATGTTCAGATCAAAATTTTTATAGATTAATTATAAAAATCAAAATCAAAACAAACAATACAGCGAAACAAAAGGAGTACGCTTTAGACTTTTATAAAGTAAGGAACTCCCAAAGGACAATATGAGCATAGAAAATGCACTCGCATAAACTATAGAATATTATTAAATTACAAATAACAAAAACAACAGAGCACTGAGCATTACAAAAAAAAAGAAAACTAACAACAAACACTGCATACAGAAAAAGCAAAAATAAAATAAAAGTGCATATATCACCACATTATTTCCATACAACCCCCAAACTAATTAAGCTCTAACATCTCAAGTCCTAGCACTTTCTTTCGTTTCTTGTGCTTTGCTCTGTATTGCTTGTCCAGCCTCCTTAGTCTTCTGTCCCACTTGCGCCGCTGCTTCTGCTGCTCGCTCCTGAATTCGCCTTTTCGTATAATCCAATTGCTCCATCGTTGTCCTTCCCTGTTTAAAGTAATTCACAATCCATGACAGCGATGATAAACCCGTCAATCCAAATGCACCTACATTAGACAACACCCAATCAGAATCATACTCGTATCAATTAGAATCATACTCGTATCAATTGAAAACAAAACATATCTGTCAAATTAGATCTTAGACCTAATTCACCGCTTAGAGCTTGAAGAGAGGAGGATTGTTCAATCCTAGTAAAAAGTCCACTCTCTCATTAACCATCAGAATTTTTGTCATTTTTTAACACCCACCTCCATGTGGCAATTTTGATTTCCGAAGGGGTGAGACGGACTCTACTCTGATACCATGTTAAATTATATCTTCATCCTACCGTTTTAAATTAGCCAAAAATTTTGCTCAAGATTTTGAACAAAAGTGAAGAGGATTGATCAAACCTTATAAGAAATAAAGTCAAAAGTCATTTCATTAACCAACGATAATCACCTATGTAAGAGTTCCATCTTTTGTAAAGATGGATTGAAAGAGAGAGTATAAATTAATTAACCTGAAGTTAAGAAACCAGTGACTGCGAGTGCAACGGTAAGAGCAGCAGGTACGAGTACAGGGCTAAATAGAAGAAAAACAGGGGTAGCAACAGCAAGTCCAATAATAGTTCCGAGAAGAGTAAGTCCTGCAAGGCCAAGAAGAATACCACCGACTGGCACGAGCGTAACAACAGCTAAAACTTGGCTAGTTGAAGGACCCTTATGAGGAAGAAGTGTACTTATACCACCTTCATAACGACTTGAAGGATGAACTTGAACTTGATGTGGATACTGAGTACGATCTCGATCAGCCATAGTTAAATAACACAGATGAAGATATGATAGAATTAAGAGAATTTTTGTGTTTGTTGTATAGAGAAAGTATTGTTGTAATGGAGACTATTGATGAGGTGTTAGTTTTAAAGGAGTGGAGAAAAGGGTACGTGTTACAATGTTAGAGTAATAGGCTTGCATGAATAACATGTTGCACTATAGTTGTAAGTATACATAAATATATATTTATTTTTTTATATATAATAAGATGAGAGAAAAGTGATTATTAAAAAATAAAAAAGTGTTGCTAGCTGGCGATACTTTAAAGTTTGGTAGATTTTAAAAGCTTATTTGCTACCTCATTTGTTTTATTAGTTTTTTCCAAAAAAAAATATATAATTTTTTTTTCCATTTTTCCGTAATATATAGTGAAATCTTACTTTTTCAATTATCATTGATCTTTATGATTTTGTTATATGTCTCAAAATCATCATATTTTATTTAACTATTTAAAAGTAATATTCATAAAAAATAATATTTATACTATAATACTGGTAAGTTTATTAATTATTTTCTTTTAGGGTTAGGGGATAAATTGTATAGAAGTAAACAAATATGGCTAGGATTTTACTTTGATCCAATAATTAATTTTAAACTATGGCATGTGTCTCTAATCAAAGCTAAGCTAGCGTTTGTCCTAGATTTCTAAACATTCTTAACAAATATTATTTGAGTAAAATTTCACCATCTGTTTGATCATAGTATTTGGGAAATATATTTTAATTTTCTAGAAAAATATGATTTGTACTCATATATTTTAAAAACTATCAAAACTAACCATAAGTTTGTATTAAAAATCAATTGAATCTTCGTTCCAACAATAACAAATAGTGTCCATGACATTAGAGCAATGTGGTAATTTGAAGTGAGTGCAACAAACATCATTCTGTAGATAGTGAAATAGACAAAGCAAATGACTTTGTTATCCTGAGCCGATTATTCATCATTTTCATCAATAGTCATATCATTATTTAACATTCACTGAATATTTCATCACTACTTTGATGTTAACGTAAAAAATTATGTAATACAACGC
This sequence comes from Solanum chilense, assembly GCA_032847665.1. NCBI lineage: Eukaryota > Viridiplantae > Streptophyta > Magnoliopsida > Solanales > Solanaceae > Solanum > Solanum chilense. The sequence continues at coordinate 4,708,332 of CM064974.1, read as the reverse complement.
AAGCAACAACTATAGAGGATGTTTTTGTAAATGATAAAACTTTGAGGTAAAATTTCAATTTTAAAAAAATCCTAAATAATGAGATTTGACCTAATACTAGGAAAAAAAATAGTATTTGAAAATTTTAGATATTTGCCAAATATATTTGTCAAGAATGGCAAAGTGTATGAACAAATGCTATTTGTCAAATTTTTTCCCAAATATTATTTGAAAAATCTATGACCAAACAGGCCTTAAACTTGGAAAAATTGAAAGAAGAAAAATAAAAAGAAACCGGTGCAATTTGATCATTGTGATTATCTCTTTTACTTTCATGAAAACATTTGTTTTGGTTCATATTTAGAAAAATGACTTTTTTCATAGTTTTTTTAATTTTAATTTATCACGTGATATATTTAAAATTAAGATTAAATATATATTTTGCACATTGTGTCAAGTTAAAAATGAATTAAACAACTTAAAACACATGAAATATTTTATTTAGATTTAAAAATTACGTCAAAAACATATAAGTCCATCAGAATAAACCTAAGAGAAAAATTGATTGTTTGATATTTCAATAAAATAATTGATGATAATTCAGATAAGATCTCATCTGAATCGTTCTAGGGATGAAACATGAAAAATTGAAATGTATTAAATGTGCTTTTAATCACCAAACTCTTGTTTGTCGTTCTAGAGATGAAACATGAAAAATTGAAATGTATTAAATGTGCTTTTAATCACCAAACTCTTGTTTATATATATATGAGAAAAGCCATAAAGACACCATCGAAGTTGTCCCATATTTGCATAAAGACACCTAAACTTTTAAAGTGTCCTATCACACCACTAATCAACTATATATCGTTGTAAATTGACCATTTTTACTCATTCCGTCGTCTATGTAATGCGCGTGTTACTCACTCTTTAGGTAACCCGACCCGACCTTTTTTTTTTGAAGAAAATTCGTGAACTCCTTTTCATTTCATTTCTCAACTTTCCCCTAAAAAATCAAACGAAATACATAGTGTTGTTGTTGACGATAGTGTTGTTGTTGACAATCTCGTTGTTGATCATTGTTGATCGTTGTTGATGTGTATTTGTGAAGATTCTTGGAGATTGAAGGTCTAACATGTTAGGGTTCTAAAATCTTCATTTTTTTCGATTATTCTGATTTTATGGATTATTATAGTGTAGAAGTGTTAGAATCGACCTCCTACAGTTGTCATTGTTACAAATACGTTTGAACATTGCATTTGACATTTTCAATAAAAAACTAACCACAAAATTGAGAAGAAATTCAACCATAAAAAAACTTCAAATTAACGTTTATACTGGAAATTAAAAGAGAAAAGACGAATTCCTACCTTATTTTCTTGAGGAAAATGATGAAGTCGTCAAAAAGAGAGAACCAATATTGTTCTTGCCATGGAAATCAAAATTTTAGGGCTACCAAAGGCTATTTTTGAGTTTAAATTGGGGAAGATACAAAAATTGATTAAACAATTAATATTAAAGAAAGAAAATGACATGTGACTGTTTTAAACTGGTAAATAAAAAGGAAAAATGGCCCATGACGCACCTAACGTGCGTGTAAACAACCCAGATGAGTTAATGGGTAAAAATGGTCAATTTACAACGATATATAGTTGTTTAGTGGGGTGATGGGACACTTCAAAAGTTTAGGTGTCTTTATGCAAATATGGGACAACTTCGATGGTCTCTTTATGTCTTTTCTCTATATATATCGATCATCAACTCTTATATAATATATGTATATGTATAATATATACAGCCAAATGTATATAGTATGGCACATGTTTCACATTTAGTAAGCATACACAACTTATCCATTTTTTTCCTTCAAAACGCACACATTATGTGGGAAATTTGTTTTCGTTTGCATTATGGCATATATGGCTCACTAGATATTACGACGTTCACAACAATTTACTAAATAAATACAAAAATTTGATCGCAAATTCAATTATTATTATTATATATAATCTCTAAATTATTAATAAAAATTCATAAACTTGAAATCTTGTTTCCGTCTAGTATAGTAGTCCCCATCTAACAAAACTCACATGTACTCTTATCTCATAACATGTGGAGGAAAATAGAACAAATTTCTTCTTAAGGGTGTGTTTGGTATGAAGGAAAATGTTTTCTATGGAAAATGTTTTCCTAGAAAATATTTTCTTGGAAAACAAGTAGATTTTGGACTTATTTTCTCATGTTTGGTTGGTGGTGAGTAGAAAATATTTTCCGGAAATGATTTTGTGTTTGATCTATGAATGAGAAATATTTTTGAGGAATATCTTTTATTTTTACTAGAATAAAAAATAATTTATGAAATTGAAAATATTTTTTTTTGGATGGTGATGATAGGGGGTGGGGGTAGTAGGGGGGTAGAGGGAGGGGGTAGGAGTGAAAAATAAAAATTTGAAGTTGATAGTATTTTTAAAAATTAAAATTAATTTTTTGGGGGGTTGGGGGAGGGGGTGAGGGGGCTAATAGGGGTGGGTAGGGGGGCTGGCCGGGGAGGGGGGGAGGTAGGAGCTTAAAAATAAAAATTTGGAGTTGAAAATATTTTTAAAAAGCAAAATTAACTTTTTTGGGGAGGGGTGGTGTTGGGAGGGGACCGGGGGGGGTAGGGCGAGGTGGTCAGAGATCGAGTGAAAAAATAAAATTTTGAAATTGAAAATATTTTTAAAAAAAATTTATGTTTGTTTTCCCAAAAAAAATTAATGTTTGTTTTCCCAAAAAAAATATAATTTGAAATTGGAGGAGAACTTTGGAAAATGTTTTCCTTAATTTTTGAAGGGAAGTCATTTTCCTTAATTTTGAGGAAAATGAGTTGATTTGGAAAACATTTTCCAAAACTTTTGTCCCAACCAAACATGAGAAAATTGGAAAACATTTTCCAGAAAATGTTTTCCTTCATACCAAACACACTCTAAATCCTTATTTGTTACATTATCTTCTTCTTCTATACCAAACAACTAGTTTATCATCAAAAATGGAAAAAGAACCAACATGGCATGAACTTTTAGGGAGCAAAGATTGGGATGGCCTCCTTCAACCTCTAAATCTCCCTCTCCGGCGTCTAATTCTCCGGTGCGGTGACTTTTGTCAAGCTACTTACGATGCTTTCAACAATGACCAAAACTCGAAGTATTGTGGCACCAGTCGTTATGGTAAAAGTTCATTTTTCGACAAAGTCATGTTAGAATCCTCTACCGATTATAAAATATATTGCTTCCTCTATGCTACTGCTAAAATAGGTGCACTGGAAGCCATTTTCCTCCACTCTCTGTCTCGCGAATCGTGGGACAGAGAGTCTAATTGGATTGGCTATATAGCCGTTACGACTGATGAAGTCAGTCGTAAAACAGGACGTAGGGAAGTGTACGTTGTGTTTCGTGGCACGAGTAGGAATTATGAATGGATCAACGTTTTAGGTGCTCGTCCTGATTCAGCTGACTCTCTTCTTCATCCTAAATCTCTCCAAAAAGGCATTAACAACAAGAACGATGAGGATGAGGATGAGGATGAGTATGAGGACGAGGACGAGATCAAAGTAATGGATGGGTGGCTTAAGATTTACGTCTCAAGTAACCCGAAGTCGTCTTTCACGAGACTAAGTGCAAGAGAACAACTTCAAGCAAAGATTCAAAAGTTAAGAAATGAGTATAAAGATGAGAATTTGAGTATAACTTTTACAGGGCATAGTCTTGGTGCTAGCTTAGCTGTTTTAGCATCATTTGATGTGGTTGAAAATGGTGTGACAGTTGATATTCCAGTATCTGCAATTGTATTTGGTAGTCCGCAAGTTGGGAACAAGGCATTCAATGAAAGAATCAAGAAATTCTCAAACTTGAATATCTTACATGTTAAGAACAAGATTGATCTCATTACCCTTTACCCAAGTGCTCTATTTGGGTATGTGAATTCAGGTATTGAAGGAAAAGATCATTACAATTTTGAGTTAGATTTCTCATATCGTCACACTCAACTAACAGTTATTATATCAGAAAGTCACTTTCTTTGTTGAAAAATTTGAATCAACTTTCGGAGATAATAGTAGTTGAGTGACCGTATGAGAAATCAACACTTACGATTCTCTACTAACTTTATGCTATAAGAGAATAGGTTAAGGTCCATATGTTGATACTGGTGCAGACTACAGAATATGTTCAATTAGAATCATAAAAGTATTACTAGATAATCTTATGTAGACATGAATAAAATAAATCCTACATAAATAAGATTTCCTACAACTTTAATGATTCTTCAACAGGTATAGAGCTAGTCATCGATAGCAGAAAGTCTCCGAGTTTAAAGAATTCAAAAGACATGGGCGATTGGCACAACTTGCAGGGGATGTTACATGTTGTGGCGGGATGGAACGGGGAAGATAAGAAGTTTGAGTTGAAAGTGAAGAGGAGTGTAGCTTTGGTGAACAAGTCATCGTCATTTTTGAAGGATGAGTATTTGATTCCAGGGTCGTGGTGGATTGAGAAGAATAGAGGAATGGTTTTTGATAAAAATGGAGAGTGGATTTTGGCACCACCTTCAGATGAGGACCTTCCAGTCCCTGAGTATTGAATTTATGGGAATGGAGAGTTTGTTCACTTTGCAATTATTTTTGTTTATTGATATTGCTTTGGTCTTGTCAAATGTAAATGTATACTATGTGTATATATATTTTCACCAATCTAGTATTGTGTTGCATATTGAAACATCCATAGATGTTCCTTGTTATTTGATGAAATAATTGAAAGAAAGCAGAAGGTATCAACATCGACAGATACCTAATGTTGGTACGACTTTTCACTTAAACACCTCAAGTAAGCCTAGTACATTTTAAACACTCGTAGCCAGTAGGAGGCCTTCACTGTGTCATTTTGGCATGTGTGATACGAATTTTGAGAATTCCTATTCTTCCGTTTTCTTTTTTGGAAAATATGATTAATCCTTCTACTTCCTCATGAATAAGAACTATTGCACTGTCAAAATATGTAATTTTTTTGGAGTCTCGAGAATAATGATAGATGCACTTGAGTGAGACTCTACAGTAGTTGGAACTCTGAAATGGATGGCTACAAGTTAGCTTGTATGTACCATTTTCGATGAGATATCAAGATAAGACGTACCTGAAGGACCTTTGGCAAATCAATAGTAGATGTTGATACCAGAGGCCTATGTAGACCTCCAGTGTTCCGTCGTTATCTTTTTTATGCAGACTGCTGAACCAAGCTGAATGAAAGACGTTCACATGACAGCAAGACTGAACACTCACTCTACTGGTGAAATCTCTTTCATTTCAGAGACACAGTATTAGAAGCATAATACAAAAATGCTCATCCTTTGCGGATCAAAAGTAGAGTTCATACATCCATTTTCACTCAAATTACACCCAAAGTTGATCATATTTTTTATTCAAAATGCGTAATTTAACTGATGTGTAAAACTATACAGAAGATCTGGATATTAAATATGACAACACTACTATTGCAGGAATATAATCTATGTCAACTGGGGCATATAGGGAAGTTGCATAACAGTACCTGTTCCTTGAATGAATCAGGAATGAAACCAAGGGCAATTAGATAATGGAAATTGAACAATGTAATATGTTCCTTGCATCAATCACAAATCTGTCGTCTGTTTAGAGCCGCTTCAAAGCGGCTCAAGGAGTCTGACCTCATTTCTGTACTCATGTCATTCTCTGGTGCCGGATAGTAATCTTCTCTCAGCTGTACATCTCGTAGGTTTGGAATTCTAAGCAGGAACATCATGAAATGTTCATGTGCCGTTCCATGGATGAACAACTTTCTGAGTGTGATGCATTCTTGGAGCAGCCCAGCTGCTGGTAGGGATAGACTCCTTTGATTAACATCTCTATCTTGTGGTGGCCAGTAATCAAGCTCCCTGAGATTCAAAGTTCCAATACCAAAGAGATAAAACCGTTCCCACAAGCTCAAATCCATCTGCCCCGACGGGGCAGTGTGTGCGTAACCTATGATATCTCCACAATCCAAATGCATCTTCACAAGTTTATGGTACCGCAAAAGGGTGCTCAATCCAAATGCCCTCTCTGAAGGTTTTGACCATAGCCTGCAATCTCCTTCCACTCTAATCTTGATCTCCTCCAAGTTAGGACAATGTTCAAGACCTGCAGCTGCTAAAGGAGTTAAAAGATCACCGACACCAATCCAAAGTGAGAGATATTGCAGCCGGTCCCATGTCCGTCCACCAAAACCATTCCCATGGCCATTGTCTTCCATGCAAACACTATTAAGATCATAACCGTACTTGCATCGTTTATTCCTGTTAAACATGATATCATCATCCATGGATCCAAATGTGTCCCCAAATCCATTAGGATGAGTCGATGCCTCACCTCCATTGGTCTTATTAAGATCAAATCCGTATTCAACACCATTAAGATTTTCAATTTCTTCAACACTATCCCACACACAATCAATATGAAGCCTCTGGATATGTTCTTGTATTGGTTCCAATGCTTTCAACGAAGAAGAGGCTCCAAGATTCTTGCAGCAAGATATCCTGACATCAACCAGACTTTTCCAAAGCAAAGAAGCTAGCGTCCTCATTCCTCTCATCGTGATCTTCTTACAACTTTGAATCTCAAACTTTGTTAATCTTGAACACCCTCTACCAATTGCTATCAACCCCATATCATCCAAATCACCTACATTTCTAATCGACAACGATTTAAGCCCCTGACAAAGCGCAACTCCATCCAACTTAGACCCGATTGGCATAGAAACGCCATGAAATTGCCCCAACTTCAAAGATCTCAACTTGGGACATTTTGTGTTCAGTATTTCCAGAGCAGGACCACTATCTCTGACATTATTACAAACATCTAATACAAGCTCTTCAAGTAAGGAAAGACCCGAAAATACCTCAATCAAAGTTGAAACAGTAAATTTCGCATCATCAGTCGTAAACCCCTCATCATCTGGATCAGCCCTGCAATTAGACAAAGTAGACGTATCCGCTAAATGAAGCACTGTTAATTTGGGGCAATTGATAGATATACAAACCAAAGCTTCATCCCCAACAAACCCAATGTACATAGGATCAAACATACAAGCAATTTTCAACTCTTTCAAATTAGGACAACATTTCGTTATTACTCTGATCTCATCCGTCTTAAAACCTTCCGAAAACGAAGCATTCATCAGATTGAACACTGTTAGATTACCAGCTACAAGAGGATTCAATTCAAGAGCTGGAGGAATATCATCAGTCCAACAGTAAAAAGTAGATAAATCAAGCGAACTCAATTGCGGGCATCCTAGAAACAGTAAGTTGAATTCATCCCCACTAGATAATTGAGGCCTCTGATGCCAACGAACAAGCTTAATATACTTAAGTTGAGGCCACTGAACTGGCAAAAACTGGAGGGTGTGTGGGTTACGTGCGTAGACAATGAGCGAAGTAACTATAGGAAAAGCGTGGCGGAGGAGGTGTGCGATGAGGACGGAATCAGCATAGTCGCTGGAGGCGGTGGCGCGTGGAGATAGGAGGGGATGTCCCCAAGGAGAAACGAGCGAGAGGTCGAGATGGGTAACTGATCGGAAGCAAGTGGGTAACATGAAAAGGTCACGGATGTTACCACGGAGAGTGAGGGAAGTTCTCGTGGCTCGTTCAAGGACGAGCCATTTCCGGCAGACAAGTGCGGCGGCGTTCCGGCTGCGGACGTCGGAGACGACGGCGATTATGTTAGAAAGGATCACATCAGGAAGGTCATTGATGATGGTGGGTCTAGCTAAAGTAGCCATTGAAGAAGAAAAAAAAGCTTGTTGATGAGTGAATGAGAGAGATGAAGGAGGATTTTGGTGTTTTTCTCAGTGACAGAAAATTGCAGAATTTCTGGGCGAGTGAGCTGTGTTTACACTCTGTTTGGATGCCGGTTACATATTACTATTCTGACTCTTCGCGTCTCAATTTACATGACATCTTTCAAATTTCAAAAGTAAAATAGTAAAAATAAACAAACAAAGTAATGAAATTAAACGGAGGTTAATATATATGATATAAACAGTGCAATATTTCATTGAAGAGAAGTGGGATAAACCATTTGATCATACCTGACTTTGTCTGGCGTATTGAAAATATCTCGTAAGTTATTTATTTTATGCTTTTAAATTATTGATAATCTTTAGAACAATCATATACTTAACTAACGAAAGTAAAATACATCTCGAACTATCACATGACATCTCAAGTGATTTCTAACTCTTAATACAAAGTGAGAGAAATGTAGAAAATATTCATAAGTTTAAAAGAATTGAAGAGTATATTTCGTGCATGTTGTAAGATCAAAAGTATATTATGTTCGGTTAATCAAATGTATGAATATTTTTAAAAATATCAATAATTCAAAAATAAAACTAATAATTCACACTGAATTTAAGAATATTTTCAATACTTCTTTTTGATTTCGTATACAAACCTAGACCAAACAATGGGCGCAAGAGTAATAATATAATCCAATTAAATTTATCATTATATAAAATGAAATAAAACATATTTTTTATTTAACAATATAAATATTATATTTAAACGGATAATAATCATTCAAACAAACTACTGGAGTTGCTGGGAGTGGGGACACGAAGTGTCGGAACAGAGAAGGATCCACGTGAGCGTCATGTGCAATAAATGTCCAAGTTGTAAATTAAGGGTCTGTTTGGTCGTAATTTCTCAAATAATATTTAAGAAAAAACTTAGCAAATAGTATTTATCGATACACATTGTTATTATTTAGCAAATAATTTTGGTAAATATCTCAAATTCTCAAACACTAGTTTTTTCTAGTATCTGAATCAAATCTCAATATTTGAGTTTTTTAAAAAATTGAAAGTTTATTTCAATTTACTTTTTTACAAAAACATCCTCAATAGTTGTTGCTTATATTGTATTACATAATTTTTACATTAGTTTCAAAATAGTGATGAAATATTCAGTATATATGAAATGATAATATGATTATTGATGAAAATGATGAATAATCGGTTCAAAATAATAAAGTCATGTGTTTTGTCTACTCCATAATGTATGAAATGATGTTTGTTGCAATCACTCAAAATTAGCACATTGCTCTAGAGTCATGGATACTATTTGTTATCATTATAACAAAGATCCAATTGACTTGTAATACAAACTTATAGTTAGTTTGATATTTTAAAAACTTATGAGTATAAATCATATTTTTCTAAAAAAATAAAATATATTTCTCAAATGCTATGGCCAAACACATGATGAAATTTCACCCAAATTTTCACCCAATTAATATTTGCCAAGAATATTTGAAAATATATGAATATGTTAGATAAAAAGATGTATGATATTAATTAAATATATTTTTTATTTCGTAAATTTTTTTACCAAAATTTAGTTTTATTAACTTTGTTAAATTAAATTAAAATATGAAAATAATAACTTATTTTTAGTTTATATGACAAGACTTGGAACTCGTGGTGGTGAATTATTTTCTTGAAAAGTTATCAAAACTTTAGAAGGTTCATGAATGAGTATCATTTTTTAGCTATACATCAAAAATATAAAATTTATAATGATATGATGATATCGTATTGTTTCTATAAAAAAAAAATGTAAACTATTCTTCTAAAAAATATAAAACAGTTACACACCTCATTTAATAAAAAGGAATACTTATGAAGAAAAAATTTAATTTTATAAAAAAATTACTCTACTTATTTTGAATAATAAAAAAGTCTTTATAAATATAGTTAATAGATAGACTAAAGGAGTACTAATATATATAAATTAAAGTCAAAAACTTTATATAATAATTTTGAATTACGAAGTGGAGAACTTATATAAGTACATTAAAATATAAATATTATTTAAATATTTTATATTTAAAAAATATTAATATCTTCGACTCTAATTTTATAAATTTAAAATAAAATAAAAATATTTAAATTTATGATCAAACACTTCTATTTTAGCCAAATAACCTCTTTACGAATATTTCCTCGTCCACTTTTACTTATTGATAATATTAATTATAAACATTCATTTTATTTGTCTAATTTTAAAAATAAAAAATTATCTCTTAATCTTAAATTATCTTTATTATCGTTGATAACCACCTTTTAATATATCTTTTAAAATAGAAAAAATGCATAAGTACTTCATAATTTATGCTCGAAATTTCAGAGACACATTTACACTATACTAAGGTCTTATTATTCTCTGAACTTTTTTATAATAAATTTTCTATCTCTTTTCGGCCTACATGATACTAGCTTGAAAAAAATATCAAACACTCGCTGGACCCACAAGATAGTGCAACGTAGGCCGAAAAGGATTAGAAAATTATTTATAAAATAAGGTCAAGGAGTAATAAGACCTTAATATAGTATAACTGTGCTCTGAGATTTTGGGTATAAATTGAGGATACTTATTTTTCTTTTAAAATATCAAATTTATTACGTATGATTGAACCTTTAGATATGTGCCTATGCTTTCTAATTTCTATATTGAATTTATTTTATTCAACAATTTTTTTTAATTTATAAATTTTTTTTTTAAAACGTGTAAAAAAATTTATCATTACGAGCGGTGCCAACTAATGAACTAATTGTTGATGTTGAGATACAGACAGTGACTATTCTTTGCATACACATGTTATATATGAATTTTAATATGGTAGTTAGTAACTTTTAATGATATTTATGATGTTGCTTGCTCTAATTAAGTGGAGTGATTGATATAGTTGCAGTTTACTATCGAATTATAATAGATGATCGTATGATTTTAAGTTTATAAATTTGTTCGTATTGGATGATTAATTAAGGTTAAAATGATGTGAAATTTTGTCCTAATTATCATATCGATTAATTTATTTATTATATTTTATTAGGTGTTTTTCAATTTATGATAAAAAAATTTATAATCGTTATTTTGATTATAAATCTCATTCTTGTGCAATACGTTGCCTTAGTCAACTTTGTACGATGAATTCAACCCAGAAAATCAATCTTTTATTGTTGTAAATTGAAGGTTTTGAACTTAGACCTTAGTACTTTTTATTATGGGCAACTTTCACATATAACAAACAAAAAAATCATATTTGTATAATATAGCAAACTTTGCATAATTGCGTTCCATAGCAAACATAAAAACTGTATAATTCGCTATACATATAAAAGTGTATAATTCGCTGGCCTAAATTGTATAATTCGATGCAATTGTATAATTAACTTTGCATACAGTTGAATCGAATTAAAATATATGTATATTGCATAATTATAAGTGTATAGCAAGAAGATATATGTTTTTCTCGCTTTATACAAAAACAGAAACACAATATATACACTTCTGTTGTATAAAGCTAGAAAAAATTGTATTTCACTGCAATTGTATAATTCACAATTGTATAATTCTTTGGCCTTTTTCTCTGCAATATTTGAAGTAAAATGTTTGTAAATTATATAATTAAGTGTATAACACGAAGATATACATTTTTGCATGTGTATATACAATTTTCTCTCGCTTTATACAAAACAGAAACAGAAATTATACACTTCTGTGTATAAAGCGAGAGATGCGAGAATGGGAGAGTGGCGAGCGAGACTTCTGGGAGAGAGACGCCTGGCAAATTTTTGCCAACGTTTGCTATGGAGCACAATTAAATCAAACCCTAGCTATTTCATTTAATTTAGGTTATTAGTTTGCTATTTTATACAATTTTCCCTTTTATTAAATATGTTTTTTATTTCATATCTCTATATTTAATACATATCTTAATATTTAAATATATATTTAAATTTCATACATTTTAATCTTCACAAAAACAAAATAAAACCTTAAATTACATAAATTACCCACACATATATAAAAATTATAGAATTTCACCAGAATGAGCATATGAAAGATATAATATAAGCAATTTTTTTATCTCTATTTCTATATTGCATAGGATTCATGAAAAAAAAATAAGTTTTCATGTATAACAAGAACTTTTCATTTTTATAATTTAAATCCAAAATCTGATTATGGTTACAAAAATCTCATTCGTCCAACCATACCAAGTTGCACATACACGGTAAATTTATTTGTAACAAATTTTAAAATAACAAAAGAATAAATTATAATCACAATTAAAATATGATGAAACATAATTTTGTTCATCAAAATTGTGTGTATAAATTTATTCCTTATTTGATTCTTCTCTCATAAGATTTATCCATGATCTAAAAGTCATTGTGGCGTATTTCTGATAATTTGAATTGGATCTACTATAAATATTTCGTGAATATGTGAAATATTTGAAATATCTTTTCAAGAAAATATTAGTGTTGAGTAGTCTCCAATTAGAATGTCTATGAACACCCTGCGCATCTAGACTTGCGATCAAATGTGTAGACTTATTGAAACTTTAAAACCATGCTCGAAACTCATTCTTTCATTTATTTATAAACTTAAATATTATGAGAGAGAAAATGACCAAATATGTCAATATATTTTTTATAAAATTTCAATGTCTACAATATTAACGATTAAAAAATTTGTGGACTATTTTAAAAGGTAAGGAGCTTTGTATATGGAAAAAAAAAAAAAAAGAAGCCAAAATAGAAAATTAAAATGGGCTTTTATTAACATAGGTTGAGTTGGTGGAATTACGAATGCCATTCGCCGCGGACGGTCGACGTCCTCTCAAGAAACAATGATCCACGTGGCACCTCTACATCCATACACATGTAAATTATATCTACGTTATTCAATTTTATTTGTTCACATATAAAAAAGAAGAATAATGTAAACTAAAATAACTTTTGAAGAAGAAAATTAAGGGATCATTTGGTAGAGTTTATAAGAATAATGCAAAATAAGTTACGTTAATAATATAAATTAAAGGATCATTTGATAGAGTGTATAAGGATAATGCAAAATAAGTTACATTAGTAATATACTTACAATAATTACGCGGACATTATTTCTTATACATTGTTTGGTTTGATATATTAGAAATTACAGATCTTGCATAATTTTATTGAAAATTATATTTTTACAAATATGTCCTTCACACTTTATTTATTTGTACACTTCCTTAACAACAAAGTTCTTTGCTAAAACATTTAAAAGAAAATTGCTAAAATATCATTAAATTTTGTAGTATTTTTCCCTTTACCTTAACTACGTTATTTTCCTATTGAATCATTGAACCAGCCATAATTTATTCCTTTAAAATATTCTTGGTTGATTTTGATCGGCTTTTCATTTGTAAATGAGTTCAATTGTGTTCAAATTGTAATGATTTTGATTGAAGGAATAAAGATAAATCGTGTTAGTCTCATTTATTTTCTAATGTGTTTAAATGACTTAAGTAAAACACAATTATTTTCGAACATTTTCACTATCAATTGGGCTAATGAGTTCTGGAACAACATATGTATCCTCTATCAATACCTCTCACAAATCTGATTCCACATCAGACAACGATGTTTGTTTAAACGGAACAAATTATGGATGATTCAATTTTTCAATATGAAAATGACATAGTTGAGGTACTTGAGGAAAAAAACCCAACAAGTTTACGGATTTGTTTATATATTTGGCCTTAAATCTTCTTCTTCTTTTTTTCAAAAATAATATTAAATAGTTGTACTATTGCATCAAGATATTTTTATGGAAAGTTGACAAATAATTTTTTTATCAAATTCATCGTCACACTAATAAATATTTTGATTAAATTATATTGAAATTAGATTTATTTATTTATTTTTAAAAAAAGAGATACTTAAAAGATCATAAAGCCTATTAGGACATCAAAAAATTAAAAGACACCAAAAAGAAAATCAAAATAAAAACAAAAACTTATGACAACAAAGAAATGAAGAGGGTTTCAAGGTAGTTTTGCAATTATGTATCTAACGCAAGTATTAAAATATTGCGTATTACTAATACCTAATTTTTTTGATATTGATAATACACAATAGAGTGTATAACTAATGTAAGCATTAGTTATACATGACATGAAATATACTATATAAAGTACTACAAATATAAACACCTAATACATGTATTATATTTTCTAATATACTCTACTAAAGTTTGAGTTATTATAAACAACTAAATTCTCCGTTTTAATTAAAGGTGTAAGCAATAAATTTCAACAAAAGTATTTATAATATCAAATTTCATATATTTAAGTTTTGCTTATTATAGGTTCTGATTTCTCTTTTAGTAATAATTGTATTTTAATATAGTTAGTTATGAACTACTTATGATTATACCTAATATTTTTCAAAACTATACACTTAACACCCTTAATATATAAATTATAAATGTTCAATTATATGAATGTTTAGTGTAATTTATTCACACACACAAAAAAAAATAAAGTAGCATGCATAGTGGTGCTTTATTAAGACAAAACAATGATGAGTGCTTGGAATTCATATTCCAACACTACAAAAAGTAAATCTCTAGAGCCTTTATGAAAATAATATATACCACTATTTCAACGTGGTGAATCAAATAAAATTATTTTTTTTAAAATTAATAATTCTCAAATTTTTGATACAAAAGTAATTGTCAATAAAGAATATTTTCTCCTGAATGGACTTTACATAATACGTTAATCAAATTTTAACACAAATATCAAATAACTTATAAAAAGTTTTTTTAAAAAAAGATATACCAAAAGAAAGTGTCACTTCCTTTAATTTGAATTGGATCTACTATAAATATTTCGTGAATATTTCAAGAAAATATAGTACCCTATATATATATATATATATATATATATATATATATATATAGGTGTGAACTAGGGTTTTAGTGTTGAGTAGTCTCCAATTACAATGTCTATAAACACCCTGCATCCAGACTTGCGATCGAATGTATAGACTTATTGAAACTTCAACCATGCTCGAAATACTCATTCTTCCATTTATTCATAAACTTAAATATTATGAGAGAAAAAACGACCAAATATGTCAATATATTTTTTTATAAAATTTCAATGTCTACAATATTAACGATTAAAAAATTTGTGGACTATTTTAAAAGGTAAGGAGCTTTGTATATGGAAAAAAAAAGAAGCCAAAATAGAAAATTAAAATGGGCTTTTATTAACATAGGTTGAGTTGGTGGAATTACGAATGCCATTCGCCGCGGACGGTCGACGTCCTCTCAAGAAACAATGATCCACGTGGCACCTCTACATCCATACACATGTAAATTATATCTACGTTATTCAATTTTATTTGTTCACATATAAAAAAGAAAAGAATGTAAACTGAAATAACTTTTGAAGAAGAAAATTAAGGAATCATTTGGCAGAGTGTATAAGAATAATGCAAAATAAGTTATATTAGTAATATAAAATAAGGGATTATTTGGTAGAGTGTATAAGGATAATGCGAATAAGTTGCATTAGTAATATACTTACATTAATTACGCGAGCATTATTTCTTATACATAGTTTGGTTTGATATATTAGAAATTACAAATCTTGCATAATTTTATTAAAAATTATATTTTTACAAATATGTCCTTCACACTTTATTTATTTGTACACTTCCTTTACAACAAAGTTCTTTGCTAAAACATTTAAAAGAAAATTGCTAAAATATCATTAAATTTTGTTGGATTTTTCCCTCAGGTACCTCAACTACTTTATTTTCCTATTGAATCATTCAACCAGCCATAATTTGTTCCTTTAAAATATTGCTGGTTGATTTTGATCGGCTTTTTCATTGTAAATTAGTTCAATGTGTTCAAATTGTAATGATTTTGATTGAACGAATAAAGACAAATAGTGTTAGTCTCATTTGTTTTCTAATGTGTTCAAATGACTTAAGTAAAACAAAATTATTTTCGAACATTTTCACTATCAATTGGGCTAATGAGTTCTGGAACAACATATGTATCCTCTATCAATACCTCTCACAAATCTGATTCCACATCAGACAACGATGTTTGTTTAAACGGAACAAATTATGGATGATTCAATTATTCAATATGAAAATGACATAGTTGAGGTACTTGAGGAAAAAAACCCAACAAGTTTACGGATTTGTTTATATATTTGGCCTTAATCTTCTTCTTCTTTTTTTCAAAAATAATATTAAATAGTTATACTATTGCATCAAGATATTTTTATGGAAAGTTGACAAATAATTTTTTTATCAAATTCATCGTCACACTAACAAATATTTTGATTAAATTATATTGAAATTAGATTTATTTATTTATTTTTTAAAAAAGAGATACTTAAAAGATCATAAAGCCTATTAAGACATCAAAAAATTAAAAGACACCAAAAAGAAAATCAAAATAAAAACAAAAACTTATGACAACAAAGAAATGAAGAGGGTTTCAAGGTAGTTTTGCAATTATTTAATCTAACGCAAGTATTAAAATATTGCGTATTACTAATACCTAATTTTTTTGATATTGATAATACACAATAGAGTGTATAACTAATGCAAGCATTAGTTATACATGACATGAAATATACTATATAAAGTACTACAAATATACACACCTAATACATGTATTATATTTTCTAATATACTCTACTAAAGTTTGAGTTATTATAAACAACTAAATTCTCCGTTTTAATTAAAGGTGTAAGCAATAAATTTCAACAAAAGTATTTATAATATCAAATTTCATATATTTAAGTTTTGCTTATTATAGGTTCTGATTTCTCTTTTAGTAATAATTGTATTTTAATATAGTTAGTTATGAACTACTTATGATTATACCTAATATTTTTCAAAACAATACATTTAACACCCTTAATATATAAATTATAAATGTTCAATTATATGAATGTTTAGTGTAATTTATTCACACAAAAAAAAGAAGTAAAGTAGCATGCATAGTGGTGCTTTATTAAGACAAAACAATTATGATTGCTTGGAATTCATATTCCAACACTACAAAAGTAAAGCTCTAGAGCCTCTATGAAAATAATATATACCACTATTATCGACGTGATAAATCAGATAAAATTATTTTTTTAAAATTTAATGCTTTTCAAATTTTCGATACAAAAATAGTTGTCAATAAGAAATACTTTTCTCCTAAATGGACTTTACATAACACATTAATCAAATTTTAACACAAATATCAAATAACTTATAAAAAGTTTTTTTAAAAAAAGATATACCAAAAGAAAGTGTCACTTCCTTTAATGGATAAGTTGATAAGGAAAACCAAGATTTTGAGATGTTACCAACTATTCAATCTGCTTCTTTTTTCTTCATTCTTTTAAAAGCAATAAGAAAAAGTTTTTTAAATTATTTACCTTATCCTAAATGTTTTTTTAAAATAAAAAGTATATAAATAGGACAGAGAAAAAAAAATCATTTGGTGAAATTAGATAATAAGAGGTGTTTGGCCAAGACAATCAAATCAATTTATAAGTTATTCTCAACGAGAATATGTAAAGACTATTCTTAATTAAATGCGTTATTTTTCAATCTCTATTAAAGACTATTTTAATTTTGACATGCTTTTATCCTTAATTATTAAATAATCAAAGTTTAAAAAGTAACCAAGACTATTGATAATTTAAAGATTTTTTTGAAAAAATACGTCAAACTTAAAGAAAAATCTTCAAATAATTTGTCTACTTTTAAACTTATTTACGTGTTTGATAAACTTTAAACATTAGAAGTGTTTATAAATTAGAAAATTTTACGTATAAATTAATCCAATTTACATGTTTGTTCTACTTGTAATCTTCTTCTTTTACCTCTAAATCTAAATGTAAGAGTTAACAATAAAAACACTTCCTCTTTTATTTAGTGAATTGGAAGGATATAACATGCTTCTTAAAAAAATATTTAAAAACATGAACTAAAAGTTTTTTTTAAATTGTTTTTTTTTTTGGAAATAGAAAGTAATTAATAATCTTATCAAAACAAGAATGAATATTTTAAAAGATCAGCAATTATGTTAAAGCTTTATAAAACTCACTTATTTTAAATTACGACGGAATAATAAAGCTTTTCTCTTATTTGCCATTCAGTATTTCGAGTTTCTATTAGAAACTCAATTGAATTCGAATTTCGTGTTATAATCTATTTAAAAATGAGGCTTATACTAAAATTTTCTCCATATTTATAACTTGAATTCGAAATCGGTCAAGGAGTAATAAAGTTCACGTAACCTACCATGTCGAGTTGTGACATTTCAAATCTTATCCTAAAGTATTTCTTCGTGGATTAGATTTGTTGGTATAGTTTTTGGGTCCCTTTATAAGAATATAACCTTTTTTTTTTTGATTGGATAATGCCTATTAAATTAAGACACTTAACATTAGTTGTGTCCAAGTTGGATGTGCCATTCTAGTACTACCACCTGTCTATACTCACACATCCTTCTAGAATTTATAGAGCAAAAGAGCCACCCTTATTTGACTTGTATATATTTTGGACTCGTGCTAAATCAAGCTACTTGTAAAACACTTTGAAATTTATTGGTGGTGTTTAGTTTTACGAGTTTTAAGATGGGAGTGCTTGATTGTATATATCTAAACATGTCTACTACTTGATGTTGGAGGCTTGCTAAAAAGTTTTAAGGCAAAATTTCTAGTCGAATTTCTTAATTAGCATTGTTGATAGATGAATAATAAAAATTCATAAATATATAGATCGATGATAATTAAAATAAAGAACTATGATATTGTATAATTACTACTTTAGAATACTGTGAGAATCATAGGCGAACTCATCTTCATTATTTTTATTTTAAAGTTGGTTTAGGTATGATATTTAGTGAACGTAAAGTTGTAGATATCATTTAGTATACCTGAAGTCTTAAAATCCTGGATATAGATCACTTTGGCACATAGTTAGACATGTGCCGGGCCACAACAACAACAACAAAACCTTTCTACTACGGGTAACTATAAATTCTTTCCCTCTTCTCTCTCTTTGTATTTCATATTTCACGGTTTATAGTAAAAGCATATAAGTCATCCAATTATATTAATTGTATTATGTAATACAAGGATCGAATACATAAAAAAATAACGTGTATCATTCTAATGATTGCATCGACATATTATCATTTATCAATATGTATGTGTGAATCTATGTTAGCTTGTATTTTTGTATCACAAATGAATACAGGTGATATAAGAGGGGATAAATACAAGAGATATAAAACGTATAGTCATGTAGTTTTGTACCCCAACAAACAAAATAAGAACAAAGTATTACAAGTGATACAACTTGTATCAGCCTGTATGTATCAAATACAATCTGTATTTTTGTATTTATGTTTTGCGAATGAAGATACACAACACAAAAGTGATACAACTATATCAACATGTATATATCAAATATAACTTGTAATGCTACATGTTGAACCAATACAAGAACAAATAAATACAAGTGATACAACATGTATTAATCGAATACGATATGTGTTAGACAATACTCGTTAATGCAAGTTGTTTTCGTAGAATACAATTCATATCTATCATTTCTTTTCTAAATCTCGCTCGCCTCGGTCCGAATGTTGCTGAAAGGCCCAAAGACATCTTTGATTCTCAAACGGGAGTTTGGGCTTAACCGGCCCAATATTCAAACATTCCCCACCCCCTACCCCCCCTACCCCACCCACCCACCCAAACCGAAACTTCGTCGGCACATTTTTGTCGATGTACCGTCGACCTAATCACACTGATTACTTCTCACCCTCTTTTCATCTTCTAACCCTAATTCCTCCACCACCGTTCAACAATCCAATTACGCCATCGCCGCCTCCTCACCGTCTTCTCCGATGTCCGACGACGATCTCGTCGCCAGTCCATCCTCGAATAACAATTCTCCGTCGCCGTCTCCATCACCTCCACCGTCTTCTGTAAAGAATGAACTAGCAACTCTTCCTCCGCCGCCGATGATCCCGCCGGCGTCGACTCGTCCGGCTGCATTTCCGGCTCGCGAGGACTGTTGGTCGGAGGCGGCGACTCATACTCTGATCGAAGCGTGGGGTTCTCTCTACGTGGAGCTGAAGCGCGGTAATCTCCGGCAGAAGCACTGGCAGGAGGTGGCTAACGCCGTTAACAAACTTCACGGCAACACGAAGAAGCAATTTCGCACCGATATACAGTGCAAAAACCGCATTGATACATTGAAGAAGAAGTACAAGATCGAGAAAGCTAGGGTTTCTCAATCGCACAGTCGGTATGTCCCGCAGTGGCCATTTTTCAACAGCCTCGACGTCCTGATCGGCGATAATTTCAAACCGTCGCCGTTGCCGGTGACGGTCGCTCCTCGACGGAAGACACCTCCGTTGCTTCCTCCTCCAACTTCCGCCGTTCCGGTTGGTCCACGGTCAAAGAGGCCGGCGGCAGTCATGGAGGACGTCGTTTCCCGGAGAAATTTCTCTGCTATGGCTGCAGCTGCAGCTGCTGCTGCCACCGAGGATTCAGACGAAGAGGAGGAGTCGGAAACTTCAAGTCCGGCGACATTTACTGCCAGTGCTCCAAGTAGGAGGAAGGAGAGTGGGGCATTGACAGAGGGTTGTAGCAGGTTAGCTGAAGCAATAGGAAGGTTTGCCGAGATATACGAACGAGTTGAAGATGCTAAGCAGAGGCAAATGGTGGAATTAGAGAAGCAAAGAATGCAGTTTGCAAAGGATTTGGAGATTCAAAGAATGAAACTCATTATGGAGTCACAAGTTCAGCTTGAAAAGCTTAAACGCGCGAAGAACAGTTCACAAGCTGGTGAGTGACTATGTATTCCTAGTGGAGAATTTGCTGTTTCTTTCATTATGTTTGATTTTTAGATAGCAATCCAATTGACGGTCGTGTATGTATGTATGTACCTACTTATGTATGTATCTTAAAAAAACCTTTCAATTTGAATGTTAGATACAAAGATATATGAAGATTGAAGATGTTTCTTATTCAAGTTGTTAGTTGACATTTAATGTTTGGGTAGTTCCCGATCGATCATAATGACTGTATATCATTGGGTTTGTTTCTTGATTGCTCCTTTGCTTCAATCTGGGTTCTTCCTGAGTAAAGACGGATTGAGACTGGTGTTGTCCCTTTTCTTTGATCTGTATTTGTGCAAAGAAACACTTGATGAAGTCGACAATCATAAGGAACATATCAGTGACTAAGAATTGAGAATAGGTGCTTCTCATTGGATGTGAATTGGCGGTGTGTTGTATTTCGGCTGAGTTATTTATGGAATCTCTTCTTACTGATAGAGTTAATGTAAAAAAAATTAACCCTCTTTGTTTTGTTGGTCTAGTCTAGCCGTGTAGGAGTAGATGCATAAATTTTCGGATATGAGTTAGTTACCAAGAAGGTTAACTGATTTGAAGATATATATAAGGTAACATATGTTGCAATCACATATATTATTAATTGATGGCGAAGTTTCCTTATACAAGAAGTATTCGAGAAAGTAGGGAGTTTTTCAAAACAAATGTGGTTCTCCACAAAGTACACCGGATCTTCAATGCAGACTGCAATATACTAGAAATAGAGGCTATTCCTCTTCAAAATCAGACATTACACTAATCAAAAGCTATCTAACTCCTCTCCTTCCATCGAATCCACATAAGTACTAGTGAGCCAAAAGCCCGTGCTCTATGCCTTCACTCGTGCTTACATAGGCTCAGTTGTGCAACACCATCTTTATTGTTTGACTTCGACTTGCCAATCTCAAAGCTGCTGAACAAAATCTTTCTTGGAATCAGCTTCTGAGTGCTTATACAAGTTCAGGCAGTAGGTTTTATTCTACATCAGTTAGTTATGTAAGTAAACTGTTTAGGTGACAACTTTTTGGACCAAGTATGCGTCTCTCACTTTTTTTTACCATTTGTTATGTAAATTTCTTATCTTATTAGCCAATAATGAAATAAAATGACCCATAAACCAAATTATACTTGAGTTTCTTTTCATCCTGAGGCTTAGAAGATTGAATGCATTTATGGTTTTATGAGGGCTTTGACCAAATGTTGGCTACTCTTGAGATTATCTTCTCTTTTTGGCAATTGACATAGTATTATTGTTTTCTGTTAAGTTTTTTTTCATTCCCATAACTCTTACTACTTACTAGCTACATAATGCATCCTCCAAACAACCCCCCGGTATCTAACTGGGATAGTAAGTTCGAACGAAGTTGTATTTTTCCGAGCAGTACTTTATACTTCAATTGAACTAAGTTTAATTTGTTCTATTCAATTCATGTTGAAGTATGCATGTTGCATTTTTGTTACACTCTCTTAAAATTGCTATTGGGCTTTTTTGAAGAATATTGTTACTGAAACATTTTGTGTTGACATCTCTTGAACAGATTGAATTTAAAATGAAAATAGTCACTTACTGATGTGTTCCGGAACATCATTGTTATGATCTTGAGACTATCTATTTACATTCCTGAAGAATTGTTGATCTAGTTACTGCAAGAAAATCTTATGATGCCACTACAGATCTGCGATTGGCCTATGATCTATATCCTTAGAATAACACTTAGTTTAAGCTTCACAGGATGGCTAATAAGAACAGTAAAGATGCAATGCTTGTGTCTATGTGCAGTGCATTAAACAAATATATTTGCACTGTCATAAATGTGCATCTCCGTGTACCATGACGCTTATAGAAACTATAATAGTTCAGTTGTGTGAAGAAAGCTTCATTACTCTATTATTTTAAATTACCAATTGCTCCTTCTTTACTTCCGTCGAGGAAATCATGACTGTTGAGCTCTAATTATGGAATTAGCAGTCGATAGGGTCAGAGGGTAAAGCGTTTCTTAACTGTTGCTCCACTTTGGTAAAGGGAAGGTTATTGAGAAGCTCTGCTGGTGCACTCTAGCTCCTAAATACTTGAAAGTTTCTCGAGAAGTAGAGAATCCTGTCATTTTTGTTGCCTTTTCGTACCTTCTAAATATTACGTAAAGCCAGTAATGTGCCATTATTATGTACTAATTGCTACTCTCTGGATGTTAGCTTGAAATTCCTTTGATAAGAAGTTCATGAGTTGCTATTTTTATGAGCAGATGGTTACTTGTACAAGGAATGTTGAGTAGAAGAGTGCATTTTTTCCACGAATCTTTCGGAGGTGATACATATATTTTGGTTAAACCTTGCCAAGAGTATACTAGTTTTATTGAAGATGAGCGGTAGATACTAGTTTTAGGCTTGATTTTTAATGTACTTTTTCTTTGAGACTTTAAAAAGAGTTTGTAACTTATTTCTGTGTAAAGTGATTTGCCTAAGCCAGACCCTCATCGGGTCTTTGTTACATTCCGACTTTAAGCTTACTTTCTTTCTTTATTTCTTGATTGATTGATCTCGTGTGAATTGAATCATGAAGTTCCTGTTTCTACTGTCTTGGTTATATACATCTCCCACCAAAGTTAAAACGCGTTCTCATTTCTTCTTCAACGTTAGTTTCTGTTTCTAGCTTTTAGTATCAACTTGGAGGAGGATTTTGATTGATATTTTTGTGAGTTTTTGGTTTGGTTAGACTGCATTTCCCCAATTTTTCTGCATTTGTTTTTGAAACCATAGCCTTTAGAGGAGGAATTTTTCAGTTTTATATCAAACTTTGTGAAGGACATATTGGGTTTTGTTAGTAAATTAATTAAATGGGATTTTTCTTCTAGACCTAAAAAACATATGTAGAATTTTATTTATTTTGGTTACTGGTTCAACAGAAAAATTCAAAATTTGGAAATGGTTCCGGAATTTTCTCTTTTATATTAAACTTTGTGATAGACACATTGGAATTAATTAAAAATAACGTGTGGTAATTTTTTATAGTAACTTGTGGGGAAAGCAAGAAAAGAAAAGGAAATAAACATTTTAGGAAACTATTTTTTCCAATCAAATTGTTACCATAAATATTTCCCTTCTCCAATCAAATTCCTACAAATATATTTTTCCTATATATAGGTTTACATCAACAAGTAGATCCCATTCTAAACTTTGTTTTTAGTTTCTGGTAATCTAATACAAAACACAGGGAAGAAACAATGTCTCAACATGATCAAGTTCAATGTTGTTGTTGTAGTCGTACATTACCACCTGACGCCGCTCTCTTGAATCGACTACAACACCTCATGCCTCCAGTTGATTATAGTTTCATGTCTCATATTAGGTTAGAACATTCAGATATTGGTGAAATTGTTGATGAAATTGAAGAAGAAGAGGAGTTGTTGGATGAAGATAGTATGGAAGAAGACGAGGAAGAGGAAGAGGAAGAAGACGAGGAAGAAGAAGAAATCATGGATGAGTTAGAAATAGGAATGGAGTATGATATACATGTGCTTGATCAAGGCAATCAACAAACAAGTGGAAGAAGGACTAGAACAGCTCGAATGCAAGTGAATACTAACTACATTCGTTACCATATTCAAGTGCCTCAATCCATTCTTGATGACACCTATACTGATGAAATCGAAGAAGAAGAAGAAGAAGAAGAAGAGGAGGTAATTGAGGAAGAAGATATGTCTGAGTATTTTGAAAAAAGTACATGTTATGTTACTTGTGTTATGGACATAGACGCCAACAAAGATGATGAGGAACAAGATGCATGTGCTATCTGCTTACTTGAATATAAAGATGAAGATAACATTGGCACACTTCGATGTGGCCATGAATTTCATGCTGAATGCATCAACAAATGGTTGCAGAGGAAAAAATCATGTCCTTTTTGTAGAGCTTCAGTTTTGCCCACAAACACATCACTGTCTGACATTATTCTGTAATGATTCACTTTGCAATCACAATTCAACTTTTTTTAGTCTTTTACCTCATTCTTTATTATAGTTTTTGGCCAAGTAAATTGCTTTCTAGTCATAGATACATAATTATGATATAGTACCATTAACGTACCTATAAATGTTATGGTTCACATGCTCTGTTAAACACGATAAAGTGTTATAACTATTTAAAAATCGAAAGTAGCATGAAAATCTATATCATCATCGTTCTAACTAACGGACATATAAAGGAAGATTATATATATACTAAGTAAAATATGAGAAGCAAATTGCAATAAAAAAATAAATAGATACAGAAAGGATTGATTGCTCTCGTTGAGAGTCGAACTCAAGACCTCCCGCTTACTAAACGGGTGCTCTAACCAACTGAGCTACGAGAGCTTGTTGTCTGAATTATGCAGATACAGCTATATATATTATCTAAAGATTCTCATTGTCCTACATTTATTTTGGTGGAAGAATAATGCAAAAATAAACTTTACATAAAACATTTTCTGTCACCAGTGTATGGCATGGGCATTAGTGTCCAGAAGAAATATCAAACTCGAGATATCTGAAGGAGTACTAAAAATTCCACCACGTGACTAAGGACGGTTTTTTTCTTCTTTTTGAATTGGGATGTTTTTTCAGGTAAACAATAGTATGTACACTATTGACCGAGAAAAAACTACTTGTAAGGTCCAAGACTGGACTCTCAATTATCGAATTTAAAGTCCGATGTGATCGTATTTTCCAAATTATTGTTAAATGCACTATCTTCTTACTTACTAAACACAAGAAAATACGTAAGAAAATCAATTTTTTTAATGATTGTGGAGTCCAAACCAGCTTATTCGCACCTCGACTAATTCAACGAAATACTTTACCAGGTGAGAGTAAACTCAAAATAGGGACAAATGTTATTTTCTTGTGCTCCTTGATAAGTTCAAGTGTCTAAAAGGATATGAACTCAACATGAAAATTCATTGTTGCTTTAACTATGCACCTTGTTCTAAAACAAGAAAATGTTGTAGTAAATATGTATATACCTTTTAGTAAACAAAATATTGAGATACAAAAGCTCATCAATCCTACATGAGACTTTGTAACTATACCTATTATAATTATGTTTCTGTCTTCTTCCCTACAATTGTCACTGCCTCTTCAATTGCTTGTGCAAAAGTTGCAATCTTGTAAGTGAAGAACCCCACTAGCATGGGTATCAACTCGAGGTGCATGAGTCCATACTCCACCGAAAGGATACTGAAAACATACCAAATCCATACAAGTTGTAATTTGTAAGTAAACAACCACAACTAAAGCTTTTATTCACTGTAAAAAAGCATCAGTGTGTGCTCCAGAACAGTCGAAGAATAGAGTCTATAAATGATTCTTAGGTTCATTTGGTAACTAATGAATTCAAGCTACTATAGAATGGTTGATAGTACCCGTTCTTGTGGTATTTCAACTTATAATGAATGAAGGTGACTTATTACTTGGAACTGAATCAGAAATTTACTTTGGTTTTTGGTATCCATGGGACATCTCAAACTAGAAACAAACACATTCATAATTTTATTTGACGCTATTGTTCTCTTCTTCATTGTTTTCTAGTATGGCTCATCCCTACTATATTTGCTATACATACTTGTTCTTTTGATATATTTTACTTGAGCTGAGATTCAATCGGAAACAAACCCTCTATCTTCACAAATCAGAAGAGCTACGGGTATGATTGTGTACACACCACCCTCCCCGGACCCTGCTTGTTGGGTTACACTGAGTATGTTGTTGTTTTAGTACATTAAATTGAAATTCAAGTGTCAATAATGTTCCTCAGTTTGCTAAGTTTCTTTTTTGTTCTTCGTCTTAAGTGGTTAACTTCTAACTTTGGTAGACCAGAAGATGTAATTGAATCTTGAAAGTAAAAGGTGAATAGGAGAAACTGAAGCTCCTTATAACCATCTTCAATTTCTTCATCCGTGCAGTAACATTATAAGAGAAGTTTCCTTGCGATAATTATTCTATCCGCACATGTTTTAACGAAATACAGTGATAGTGGAAGGTCCTTACCCATTCCACCGGTTATAGATCATGACCAAAACAACAGGAACCAGTAGCCTTGGCTGCCCAACCGCTCCCCTGCAAGTAAAGCTTTCTCGTAAGTTAATTAATCAGAGATCAAACTAGTCCCTTATGGCATATGACTACGGTTCCTATGTCAGTTAGGGATTCAAGAATGATTCATGTTGTAGATTTCTATTTACCTACCTGTTGCTTAATAGCTTAAAATCCTGGAATCAAGAAATTATCCACATTGAAACAACTATAGTATTGCTGATCATGTACACTTCGAATTTAAACCCTTTCTTTGATATGACTGCCAAGGGTTTAGGTCTAAGAAACCACAATTAACAATGATGAATCTGCTATCCTCATTTCCTCAGTCGCAAAATAGTTCGGTTGGCAATATGAATCGTGAACATCTATTTATTTCATTTAAACATGTTTATGCAAAATTGCAGTGTACACATTTTGTCTTACTTATACTTGTATTAACTCAAAAAACCCTCATCTCTAGGGTACTTCTTTATAGTGGACAGTAAAAGGTCATCAAAATATTGGAGATAAACATGCACAGAAAGAGCCATCAGCTAAAGATTGCATCACAAAAAGCATACTTGATAAGCGCTTTGGGTCCATCTGTCCTTAGAGAATCCACACTGTTCCCCAACATACGCATGTACATCAACGATCCAAGGAGCCCAGCACCATAACTGGACAAGTGGAAAACGTAACATTTTATTAACACCAAACATATGCATGCACATGATAGAACCAAGTGGCCAAGAATCGTCAAAGGTCATAGAAACACACAATATCTTATCAACATCAATTTTAATAGCTTCATGGAAGATGCGCAGATCACCCACCAACTGAATCCAAAAGGCTGTTCAATCCTTATACCAAGTTTGAAAAAATTCGATATGCAAAACAGAAATAAAACAGTCACGACTTGATAAAAGATACACAAAGTATACTAGAAGATCATTTGGTCATTTCATTGTATGAAATGGCTATTTGTTCAGTAACAGTATCACCTTTTGAAGGATAAAAGAAACAAGTGAAGAGTTGCTCCGTTCACAAATATTATTAACATTAGAAACCACACGGACCAATATACTAATCAAAGGTAAGCTAGTTTAATGGACCAATATACTAATCAAAGGTAAGCTAGTTTAATGGATAAGGGGTTACGTTAAACTACAACATCACTTGATCAGACCATACATTTATCCAGAAGAGATTGAAAATAACTAGAACTTCTAGAAAGATAACTAATTTACCTTGCTGCAATTTCAGGAGAATAAGAGACATAGGCTGAAACTATGCCAACACCACCAATCCCAAGGGTGAGTAACTGTAATTTGTCCTTCAACTGCAGAGGAAAAACACACAAGTATTTTAGAAGTGTGAACTTGTACAAAGTCAACAGATCTCAATCAAGAGTATGATTCATGTGGAGAAAATAATAAACATGTACCTTAAGATACTGCTCCTCTGACTGAGCAGCCAAAATATTTGGGTCCTCTTGTGAACGTCTTGTTTCTCGGAGTAACACTTCCTGAGGGATGGATAACTCAGCATTATAAGGTCAACCAGCATACTTTTATATCTCAGGAGGGAGACATTTTGAGCAAAAAAAAAAAGAAGTACCAAATTTCAAGAAACGAATTCTTTAGGCAATTCTAGAAACATACACTGCCTCCAGTTGCAGCCTTTGCAGCCCTATCCCACTTCTCCTGCTCGCGTCGTGTTGGTGCTGGTCTCCATTTTTGAGATGCACTTACACTAGCCTGAAAACTAATTTCAGCTTGAACAAAGTCTGTAAAAAGAAAATAATGCCAAATAGCTAAAGCTAAGTGTCTGAAAATTGTCATACTTTATTTTCCTCCACTTCAGCATCTAGCGTAGGTTTTGAAGGGGTTATAAGCTTCTTGGTTAGGTCAATTTCCATACTGCATCCTCCAATGCAATCACATTAGAGGAAGAATGAACTGATATATATCTATTCAAAAGAAAGGTTAAAGATGAATCCCACCTGTCAAGACTCATAACTCTGTTTAAGCTAAGAAATCCAGATGACTCTTCCTGTTAAGATCAAAATGACATAGTGACAAACAAATCAAACAAAGATCAAAATGACATAGTCACAAACAAATCAAACAACCATTTTAACAGAAATGGTATTAAGCAAAATGCCGAATTTTACCCTCTATAGTAGTATAGAGTTTCTTCAGACTAACATACTACACAAACAAATCGTAGTTTCATGCAATTTGATTTTAATAAAGAAAAAGAACTAAAAGAAAGGGAAGAAAATCATTTGATGACCAACATTGTTCTGTTCCATTTTGTGGAGAAAGCTAGGGACTATCAAGGAAAGATTCCTCAAAAGACAAAACAATTGACTGCAGGCAGCACAACAAAGAATCCTTAATGTAGTCCAAATAAAACTCACTGAACTCCAAACTACTCATACTCAATTGTTTGAATTTTCAGTAACCAGTACATTCTATTCGGGCCTATTTCATTCCAATACTAAACGATTCATCCTTTAAGACTAATCAAGGATATAATACAACTACCAGGTCATCTAAATTGCACACTTACCTTGAACCAAACAAAGAATCTCCCCAAGAAAACCAGACTTAACTAAGGTTTGTTCCGTTTGGAGGAAACCATTTTCTAGGAAATCCTTTCCAATTTTCTCTTGTTCGGTTAGTTAAAATTTTTGGAAAATATTTAATCTAGGAAAACAAGTTCCTTAAATATAACTTCACTAATAGAAGTAGGGAAAACAAATTCAACAAGTAGCATTCCACATTGATTGTGTCCTTTTCACCCTCCAACACACCTCATCTTCACCCCCACACTCCAACCCCGGTACGACCTCCCATAAATCTATCTAGCTTACATACAAAAATGATCTTAGGACAATATTTATTGTTTACACGTTGAAAACAAGAAAATAAGTATAAAAACCTGCAAAATCTTTTCCATAGAAAGCATTTTCTTTCCTACGGAGCACACTCTAAGTGCATACAACAACTAAGTTAAGACAGCTCAATTGCCTTAAAAAACTTGATAAGCTCCTTGCTCCTAAATCCTAACCATAACATTTCATATTATCAAAACACCATGGAATATGACAAAATTCAAGAAAATACTAAACATTGAAACAACAAAAGCAAAAAAGATCAATATAAGTAACATAAAGATTTTACCTTTGCAGGAGAAAAGCGAGGGACAGGATCCTTTTCTTGAGGGTCCTGAACATACTTCTTCATACGACCCATAAATTCTTTATTCCAAATAAAATCATCAGAGGTAAGAGGATCTTTATCCTCACCCCAATACTTCCTTAGCTTAGTTGTAGTTGGTGGTCCTCCATATTCACCTGGTGCATCTCCAGTAGACCATTTCATAGGCTTTTTTTTGGGAAGAATCACTTTGGTTGGTAGTTTCTGTGTTGGGGATGAATTGCTTGCAGATTCTTGAGATTTTGGTGTGGCTGTAGAAGTCACTGAGAGGTAGTAGCAATTTAGAACAGCCATTTCTTTGGGTTTTTTTGAGGATGGTAAAATATGTGTTAAATGATCAAAATTTGTTTTTTTTTTCGGTTTGGAAAAAATTAGTGGAAGGGGAAAATCTGCTTACATGGACCATTTAAGAACATTTGATTCAAAATATTACAAAAAAAAAAATATCTATTTTTTAAATATAAATTATTTTTAGTCATGTCAAAAATTATCATAGGTCAAACAAATTTCCATAGGTCACCAGAAAAATTACTACTAATTGACTGACGTGTGAAGGATTTTGTGGAAATTAATCCTCAGTCCATTAAGTAAATAATTTATTTTCATTAATCTAATCTTTCAAGAGAGACCATGAGTTCACATGTTTCAATTTTTATATGACAATAAACAACAACATATGAATGTCTTCTTATAAATAAGGTCCGTAGAGGGTATTATATACATAACCTTATTCTTATCTAGTTAAATTAAAGAAATTTTTTTCGATTGATCAATAAATTATATCATTTCTATTTTGGTGTCCATTATTGATTTTGCACACTTCTTAAAAAAGTATAAATAGAAAAGTAATTTTATTATACCACCCTTTGAATATGATGAATATAATATCTTTTAAAACGTAATAAAAAAATGACTAAAATTAATAATTAAGACAGAATTTTGATTGTAGTATTGAATTTCTGGTAGTAGATCCATAATCAAAAAAGTGTTTGTGATTGTTTCAGAAGAAATGAAACAAATATATGGTAGAGTTAGGACAATTATTGTATGAGGTTTATCGAATGCAAGATAAAGAGACGCATAATAGATCGATATGAACATCATGAGCTGTACCGTAATAAAATCAGTTGTTGCTGATATCTTCTTCTCGGTTCCTTCTTCCATATCAGAGTTCGGAGAAGGAAGAGATATGAGGGCCCTATGGTGTATCTAGGCATATAATAGTTCCGAATCAAATCTCTTTAGAAAGAAATTTTTTTGTCTCATGGTAGCCTGCTCCAGTTGACACCATAATATTATCATATTGGAGAGGAAGATCAGAATTAGAAATTGATACAAAAGAACTAAAAAAAAATTATTCATTCATTTCATAAAGTGAACGAATATTATTAGACATTTCAAAATAGTATAGTCGACAAATATTGTTAAATCGAGGGAATACTAATATGAATGACTATAAAAGAATTGGGATTAAATTATAGAAAACAAAGAGTTAAAGATAGGAAAAGAACATTTACTCTATCTACAAGCCCCTCTTTTGATATATTTTCACTCTTGTTGTGTGACTGCTGAAAAATCATTTTCAATTAAAAAGAACATTTTGTAGCTGCTACACATCAAAAAGGGTGAAACAAAAGAAGAAAGAAGATAAAAATCTCCATTTTTTTTTCAACTCAAAGAGAAGATCGGAAAATGGCTTCATCCAAAGAACGTGAAAACTTGGTATACATCGCCAGGCTTGCTGAGCAAGCTGAACGCTACGATGGTTAGGGTTTTCTTCTTCTTCTTCATGTACATCAAATAGATGATTTTTTTAATTTTATTATATGCATAGATCTAAGTTTAATGTATATGTATCTTTAGTCTACTTGCTTAACTAGAATAATTTTAGCAAAAGAGTTGATAATCAAAAAATCAAACTTCATTGCTTCGAAATTTTAAGTTTTAGTTAGTTGCTAAGGTGCCTTAGGTTAACTGGTAAAGTTGTTTTGAGCAGAAATGATTTTGCTTACAATAGATCCTTACGGTCTGGAGGTTGATAATTAGCGTAGAAGGTTTGAATGAAATCGGGCAATAGAGTAGTAGTTTTATTCTTGTTTAGAAGGAAGTCGGTCTATTGGAAACAACCTCTCTACCTTCTTGAGATAGGGGTAAGGTAAGGTTTACGTACATTCTACCCTCCCCGACGCTAGACTCCACTTGTGGGATTACAGTGGGTTTCTTGTTGCTGTTGGGTGTTCAGAACAGATTCACTGTTGATTAGCTTTGCTTAAGTTTTTCGTATGTTACAGAGATGGTTGATGCAATGAAGAATGTTGCGAATCTGGATGTTGAACTGACAGTGGAGGAGAGGAATTTGTTATCTGTTGGTTATAAGAATGTGGTTGGATCTAGGAGAGCGTCATGGAGGATCTTGTCTTCCATCGAGCAGAAGGAAGATGCTAGAGGAAATGAGCAGAATGTGAAGCGGATCCAGGGGTACCGCCAAAAAGTAGAGTCAGAGCTCACCGACATTTGCAATAATATCATGACTGTGATTGATGAGCATCTGATTCCGTCATGTACTGCTGGTGAATCAACTGTGTTTTACTACAAAATGTGAGGCTTGGTGTATTGTTTGTTTTGAGTCGAAAACATTGAGTTTGTTTTTCTGGAAGTTAAGAACTTCATCGGTTGTTTATTTTAGTCAGTTTGCTTTATCTTTGGGTGCAGGAAAGGAGATTATTATCGATATCTTGCAGAGTTCAAAACAGGTGATGACAAGAAAGAAGTTTCTGATCTGTCTTTAAAAGCATATCAGGTATGCAATTGCTATAAACCTGTAAGAAGACAATAATCATCTCGTTTTCTGCTAAACAAGAAGACACTGATACATATTGTCAGTCGTATATTTGATTTTTTGTAAAGTGAACGCTAGCATATGTTCTGCTCAGTGTTACGAAAGGCGCTCGCCTCCTCGCCAAAGGCGAGAGGCGAGGCGAGGCGAAGCTTCATCGCCATTCTCAGGCGAGGCGAGGCGAGGATAATAAGGCGACCCGTGGCGAGCTGTGGCGCTGAAAAGGCGAGAGAAAAGGCGCCGCCTTTTTGATTTCTGTTCTTCTTCTTCAAATTTTTCTGTTCTTCTTCTTCATTTTTTCTGTTCTTCTTCTTCATTTTTTTTTTCAATTACTGTTTTTTTGTTTACACTTTACAGCAGTCAGGCACTAAGTGCTTACTGTTTTTTGTATCTCTTAAGTGTAAATTTTTTTTAAAAAAATTCTTTTCTGTTCTTCTTCTTCATTTTTTTTTCAATTACTGTTTTTTTTTTACACTTTACAGCAGTCTAACACTAAGTGCTTACTGCTTTGTGTATCTGTAAAGTGTAAATTTTTTTTTTAAAAAATCTTTTCCTAATTATTTATTCCAATATTTCTAACAGCGAATTAATTGAATATTTGCTAATATGTGTTATTGCTATTAAGACTTTGGATAAAATATGCAATTAAATATTTTTAATTTTTGGTATTAATTGGCGCCTTTATTCAAAAAGGCAAGCGCCTCGCCGCTCGCCTCGCCGCTCGCCTCGCCGCGTGGCGAGGCAGGCCCTTGTCGCCTTTTGTCGCCTCTCGCCGTCCACAACACTGGACTTCTGCTAAGCAGCCTTTACATTGCTGTTGGAATTAAGGGCTTTTCCAAATGGAATTTGATGGCATTTTTCAAGATCTTAACTTCATAACATTTTAAATATTATGTAGAGCCTCTTTACTTGTCCCTTTCTCCCGTTCCCGTATCTTTCACGTTTTAAGTATAGTGTTTGTATTTGTTTTCTTAACATGCATATCGTATTTCTATCTACTTCCACTTACTGGTCATTCTAAACTGTGTACAGACGGCTACAACTACTGCAGAAGCTGAATTACCAATTACCCATCCCATTCGGTTGGGTTTGGCTTTAAATTTCTCTGTTTTCTACTATGAGATAATGAACTCCCCTGAAAGGTTTGTGCGGTTTTGTGTTTATCGTAGTTTATCCACACATGTTCTTCAATCTCAGTTGATTATACTCTGTTTTCTTCAGGGCTTGCCAATTGGCTAAGCAGGTTTTTGATGAAGCAATATCTGAGCTGGATAGCCTCAATGAGGACAACTACAAAGATGGTACCTTAATTCTGCAGCTTCTGAGGGACAATCTCACCTTGTGGACGTCTGACATTCCAGAGGATGGAGGTATGTGCCTGTATTGATCTCAAGGTTGCTTTGGTGCTTACATAAGCCTCGTAGCTGGTTCATTAACTTTCTACCTGCTCTTTTCTCCTCGTAATTGGATGAGAGAGATCTTTAGAAGAACTAGTTCATCTGCAATCTTTTAGATGACATTCAGTGTGGAATTCACTGTACTGTTACTCTATTATTTTCG
Organism: Solanum chilense; assembly: GCA_032847665.1. Classification (NCBI taxonomy): domain Eukaryota; kingdom Viridiplantae; phylum Streptophyta; class Magnoliopsida; order Solanales; family Solanaceae; genus Solanum; species Solanum chilense. Next base: position 4,673,866 of record CM064974.1, on the reverse strand, counting down.
GGAATTAGAACACCAGGCAGCAAAAATATAAGTTTTAGGCATCCCTTTTTGTTTGATCGGAGAAGGAAGGAATCAGGCTTTGGAGATATTAATATTTTGTAGGATTTCTTTCCTTGTTCATACAGTGTCTTATTGGACATTGGATGTTTACTAAGGTAATATTCTTTAGGCATCAGAATAATTCCGACAGCTGCTCCTCTACTTGTAATTGAGGCGACCTTAATTGACACTGGTAGTTTCGCACGCACTTCATTTGAATGTGCATTTGCAGTTAGGAAGTGTTGCCTTTAGAAAGGTTTTATGATTAATATGCAGCACATATAGTTTGAGTTGACAAGGCTATAACAAAGATCCTCATCCTCCATGACACTACTCTATAATTCAACTGTATTGAATGTAATATTGTCCTATTTCACTATTAAGAGAAAACTTCAACTTTACATATTATTCATGTTGAATCTTTTTTTTTCCGGTCCTAATAGAAGAGGCTCCAAAGGGAGATGCTGCAAACAAAGTGGGTGCAGGCGAGGATGCGGAGGTGGGTTCTTCATTCATCTTTGTCTCTGTTTTGGTATTAATAAAGCTTCCCTATTCATTCTAAACCACATCTTTTTGGTATGCTCTTGCAGTGATGATCCAAACGAGTAGAATGTACCATGTGTATTTGATTAAAGGAGGCTGGTGAAACATCTGGTGGATTGTTTGTCAAGTGCTAATAGATAATTGTAAGGCACCAACAAATGAATAGATACTTGTTTATTGGATCTGTCTTGCTGAAGATTGTTTTCACATTAATTGATGAATGCATATCATTTGATTTGCATCCCCATTGTTCTTTTCTCAGCGGATAGCTAGTCTTTCAGTCTTGAAATGATTGGTTTGTTTGCTCTAGGTACATGTCAGATGACTACACAGCTAAAGAAAAGAACATGAATGCAATCAAATCATAATTTTAAACATTACTATGAAATAATCAAGGAAAGGTTCACTTCAGGCTCAAAATTAATATTTTTTGCGCATAGATTGTACCACAATTTGGATCAACCATGACAGATTATCAATCAAACTATGCATCAAAACAAGCTAGTCAAGTTCAGTTATTACCATTTTGTTCTATTTGGACTTGTTTCATTTTCAATACTGGTGATCCTATGCCATGAAGAAAGCCGGATACATATTCTTCTTAATTTTGTTTTCTCATTCCGAGTAACAAGACTTAACTGATCGAACCTTTGGTTTCTTCGTTGGTGGTGGGATTGAAGAAGCTGTAGCATTAGTCTTCGCCTGGCAGTGATCTGAGCCATTGACTCCATTAGAGAAACAAATGGTTTGCAGAGAGGTGACACAACACTCTTGCCAATTGAGATTAGTCAGGTCTTTGATTGCTTCATCGAGAGTAACGAAAGCTTCTGATGAGATCTCCTCTTGTAATGTGGAGCGTCGCAGGTCTATTAACTCCATTGTGTTCACAGCATCGGCCAGGACTTTCTGTATATTTTAAGAGATTGAAGAAATCAATATTTGATCAACAGGATTGAAAAATTGCGTAGTATGAATTTGATATGACCTTTTGACGCTTGCTTTTCTTGAACCCGTGAATGCTGATGATCTGCAAAAAGCATTGACACATAAACAGAGGATTATTCTCACGGCACATAACACATAATTGAATTCCTATTGTGTTCCGAACTCATCTTTTGAATAACTTCAGAGAGTTGAATCATTAATCTTCGTTTTCAAGCCGGAAAAACAATTAGGAGAAACACATCCGAGTAAGCAATACGGATAAACACCAACTCGATAATGATTATTAAATACTGGGGAGTAAAGTTTCAGAGAGAACGAGAGGTGACACATTAAGATAAGCACTAGTAAAATCGAGCTGCTTGTTACTATCACTTAAATTGAGGTTATTCTCTAAGGTTACTAGATTTAAGTTACAAATTCAAATCATGTATAGCTACTCTGAAACAGAGATTGAATTCCAATTCTGTCCCGAACTCATCTCTTCAACTTGATATGGTTAAAAATTCGAGCAACACATATCAGGAAATTGACTATACAAACATCCAAATGAACATTAACAATAACAATCTCTAATTTCACAGAGTCACGTCATTAATCTCCTATTCGTACCGGAAGAAACACCTCCGAGTAAGAAATATGGATAATCATCGAAGTAGTACTGAAATACATCAAAACCAGCAGATCTCCAGCGACTCATTGAGAAGGAGAGGTACCTCACTGAGATCAGCAACAGTGAAATCGAATTGCGAGTTAATTACATCGAGAAAGGATAATTCTCACGGCATATAAAACAGAAATTTTATTCCAATTCTGCTGTGAACACATCTCATGAACTTGATTTGGTAAAAATCGAGCTAAGCATACAATTAAAACATCACAATGATTACAAATGATAAGAATCTCTAATTTAAAAAGGATACAACATTGATCTCCGATTTCATCCTATAAAACACCTCCAAGTAAGAAAAAATACGGATAAACATCAAAAAGTACTGAAATACGTCAAAACAAGCAGATCACCATGGTTATTATCCGTGAATTACGATCTGAAACCACACTAAACAAATTACAGTAGATAAATATCTACATGTACAGTTCGCAGATTCAGAGAGAAGCAGAGATACCTCATTGAGATTAGGGATAGTGAGATCGAATTGCTTTTTGCTGTCAATGAAATCGACGTACTTCTCTAAGGTCATCTTCTGTGATTTCTTTTTCATTCTGAATCTACTTTCCACCATTTGCATCCTCTCTCTCTCTGTTTCTCTTAGTGATCTCGACTGTGTTTTTCAGTGGTGTAAATTTTGAAATATTGAGCTCATCGGGGATATTTATACTGACTAGGAACGTTAAACACGTTAAAAGCATTTTGGTATCCAATTTCCCGCCATTGTAGTGGAAGCAAAAACACGTTAAAATTCAATGAAAATTACGCAAAAAAAAACTCAATTAAGAAAATATTACATTCCAGAAGAAAATACGTATACAAAATACTCTTAAGTACATATGTTATATAACTTCTGGCTGAGAAGGTCGGATAAAATAATTCAAGTTTGATGAGATAATGTGAAATATCTTAGAATTAAGTTTGAAATAAACTTTATATATTATATTTTATTGATCTCCAATTCCGTTGCTGCTGCGGGGCTTTACCCAATCATAGTTTCAATATAGGTCATCTCAAACACTTTGAATTTTCTAAAAATAAAATCTTTTTCCATAAAGAAGAGAATGTTCTCAAACAGGGTCTGAATTAAATTAACGTTCTCAACACTGTTCATACAATTAATTTAAACCTTTTGATTGAGAAAACATATTAATACCATGGCTAAAGAGACTCCAAACTGAGTTTTTATTCAGTTAATCTGCAAAAATACATAAAATTCCATAGTACAGAGGTCACGTAATTTAATAATAATAATAATAACAGAAAAAGGTGATTTTTTTTCACCAACAGAAATATGTTATTAAGTAGATCTCCTTACACCCCAAAAAGCACAGCATACAGAAACGATCTCTACCTTTGAAAATGCTCGATCAGACTAGACATGGCCCTGCCTAATGCCATACTCATTCTCAATAGAAGTGACAGACAAAGAACCTTAGTTGACAGTTTGTCTGAGCTCGGGACGGACAAAGTCAGCATCTGCAGGAACTGAAATGTCGACAGTAGGTCTCAATCGGGCACAAACTTCAATAGCTTCATGGACAGGATCACATACGAAATCGGTCATAAGAGCCATATTGATTGGCAGGTTATTGTCGACTGCCACCAGTGCTTGCTGGGTGAGATTGTAATCAAATCGAGGAGCCCACTTCCTAGATCCCAAACGCGCTGTTGTAGAGCAATTGTCAACCATGAAAGACACTCCACGTGCATGCATGAAAGGATTCAGGGAATCAACAGACTCAATGACACTTTCGTTTATGATCTCTGAGTAAGAGTGGCCTTTCTTCCTCAGAACCTCAATCTGTTAACATTTACCAAAGAACAGAGTGTTATAAACAAGCAAGACCTAGATGCTCTCACACTACTAATCTAACACCACAGGTTTTGAGCATCCATATACCATCAAATTCAGGTACAGAAGCAAAAAGGAAATCAGCAGGACAAGGGGATTCGGCTAAAAATTACATTGTATATCTGAGATTAAAATTATTCTTTGACGTATATACCGTAGATGTTGAATCCTCTAGGCTTCTTTGCGTGCTTACTTCTTTTAAACAAAAAGCAATAATGAATATAAGCAAAAGAGAGCTGAGGGGGAGAGGGTGTTGTTCATCAAGCTGATCTAAACCTTGTCAAGTAGTGGGGAGATAGGTAAAAAGTGCTTATAGCTAGGAAGAGAAAGAGCTTATAAGAAGAGAAGGATTTTGAAGAGATCTAAGTTGACAGCAGCTCAAGATACGCGCTGCCAGGCCCTCCTTTTACGATTCAAACATTATAATAAAACCAACCACACAGATTGAATAAAAAGAAGACCTGAGCCATCATCAATGCGACATAGACACCAGCAGTGAAAGGATAGAGAGGACCCAGATCACCAGATGGCCGTGTTGCACGAACACGCTCACCAACTTTCCACATCCTTGTCTGGTCTATTTTGCCCATTGGGAAAGCTGGTAACCCCTCTTTCTCCTGTATGTACAAAAAAATAAGGTTAATATCTTCATCTGATAATAGGTATTACACTTTTCCATAATGCTGAAGAAGGGATACACAATTTCTTCAAGTGATCAAAGTAGTTATAGGGGAAAAGCACCACAAGCTAAGTAGTACAGGCGATATAATCTCTTTTTTTTTAAAATAAAATAAAATTAAAACTAGGCTTAGGACCCATTTTATAAATGGTAAAAAATCCGCATATCCAAAAAACAATGGGCCAGGTCCAGAGGTGACCAGTCCAGAAAATGACATCAAAGTCAACGAAAAAGAAATCACACAGAAAAGGAAATTATGGATTTCATTTTGGGGAAGAAGCCAAAATTATACAGGCGGCATTATCTAGTTTCCATCATGGAAGTCAAAAATTAATGTGCCTCCAATGAAGGGGGTGCAAGAGAGAGAGAGGAAAAGAGAAACCAATTGTTAGGAAACTTAATGATAAAGAATCAACTCACAGAAAAGCGGCGACCTGCCAAGACAACACTCCTGATCTCACTACCTGTTGCAACATCCTCATAGCACTCATACAAGATCTCCATGCAAGGGTAATATGAAGCACTATATGCAGTCGCGAACACCTTCTTGCCTTCCGCATCCAATGAATTGTATAGAGCTAACATACCCTAATAAACATGTAGAATAGTTTCAAGAACAATTTGAGAAGTTATAAAAGTATCTTGCTAAACATAATAATAGACCAAATCAGAAGACTGGGAATTCAATTCTGACCTTTGTTGATATTGTCCTCGAAATGTTTCCGGTTATGCACTCAACAGTATTCTTGTATGCAAGCTCTTCACTCATTCCATTTTCCGTGTACCTTCTGAACAAAGACTCGACAATGCCATGGACGGCACCAAGTAATATACCTAATAAGAAGACCAATGGACCTCAACCGTACTAATTTAGTAAGTGAAAAAACAGACTTTGGAAACACGCTAACCTCGCTCGCCAAATATATCGCTTCTGTATTCCTGTTCCAGGGTGGTTGCAAATGTAAAGGGGGAACCAAGGGCAACTGACCAGCCAAGAGCAACATCAGTGGCTCTTCCATCTATATCCTGTATGTAGCGAATGGTGTCACATCTCATAGAACATAAAAACAAAGAGTTTGAAAGAAAATAGATGAGGATGAATTATAAAAGACTGCAGGAGACCTGGTGAACCGCAAAACTTGCATTGATTCCAGCACCATTGATTTCTTTTCCTTGTACATATAATCTCCGGACAGACGGGCCCATTCCCTTGGGACATACAGCAATCACACTGATGTTCTTGGGAAAGTCAAGGTCCAATGACTGCAAATGGCCGAGAAGGAATCCATGCGAAAGACCAAGTATGCTATTTGGTTTCATGTGAGAAAACACTTCTTCATAGTTGTCAGCCTGCAAATACATCAGGAAATTCAAGTGGTGCAGCAACGGGCACTACCTGCACACTCGGTGAAGGAATACACTGTCTGACAAGCTATCAATATTACCATTTTCTTGAGGTATAATGTGAGTGTGTGGCTTGGTTTGATATTTCATCCTTCGGTAAATTTTTGTAAAATTTCAGGTCATACATGTTGCCAAGTTAAATACTCCAATGAATAATGTGGAAGACATGATTCTGGTAATAATCTATGTTTCCACTAACCAAAATAAAATGAGTTGGATTTAGGATGTTCAAAACCTCACCAGAGAAACCCTAAAGTTTAGTGGAAATATACCTAGTGTGCTTTCCATAGTCACAAATTAAACAACAAAATCACATCTAATCACCACTGGTGGGAGCAGAAAGCACAAAGCTATATCTTATGACTAAGCAAAACTAAGTTTTTGTCATTCTTGGGAAGAGTAGAGGCAAGAAACAAGATATCTAGCATTCCAGGAAAAACATTGAACTATGAGGTCAAGGGAAGCCTTCACTAAAATGTATTACCAAGTTTTCGTGAAAAGAACATGAGGCTAACACAATGTGCCTACCTGAGCTGCATCAGAAATCAAAAGCAGCACTAGATCGCTTCCGGAGATAGTTTCATACAAGTCTCCCAAGGTACCATTTTCTTCAGTAAACCCAGCTGCACGAGCCTCAGCAAAGGAGCGAGAACCCTTTCTCAAACCAATCTACATGACCAAATTTCATACCTCATAAGTTGCAAGACTAAGAATTTAATCTTGTATGCAAACCAGATAAACTTCAGCTTCAATCTCTAATAAAGAAGAAATGAAATATTACCTTAACGACTATATCAGAATTTGCTTCTGCAAGAGAATCCCTCAAGTTCTGGGCTTGAGCTGGTCCCTACCAAAAAAGAAGGGCATTGCTTAGCTACTTGAATGAAAGAAGGAATGAAACTTGAACAGGAGAGAGGAAAAAACATTTATCTTACTTTTACAGAAAGTTGTGCAATTTTTAACCAAAATAATTCAATGTTGATTATTACTATATTTGCATGAGATCACTTTAAAACAGTATTAAGATATATTTTGATAATACCTTCTGTGTTAATGATGAAAAATAACAACATAACCAATTATTAACAGAAGTAGAGTATGGGAAAAAACAAACTTTGAATGGAGGAAGATGTATCTTCTCGAGAAAAACTACACTAGAGAAACTTTATCAGCAACTATGCTAGAATTAGTACAAAGAGAAAATACTTGGTGAGAACATATATGGTTTTAGAGAAGTCAACGAAAAGAGTAGTTTGAAGCTGCTTTCATCAGGTACATCCAAAAAGATGTAGCTTTCCAGCAAAAATAGTAAAACAGAGGACTTCTATGTTATAGAATCTAGAAAAGATACCTTCTTCTCTTCTCCTTTCAATTTCAAAAAAAGATATATCTTCTCCAAAATTTTGATTAACTAAACTCTTAGTTTCAGATGGAAATATTCCCTCTTCATTGAGCTCACACAACAAACTTCCTCTTTGCATTAACTTCATATTCCAATAACTCTCAGAATGGAACATTATACAGATATCAAAATTGAATTAACTGAATAAAACCAAAACCAAAACCAAAGAAACTTCACCTGAGAACCCCAGCCAATGACTCCAATCTGCTTGATTCCCTTGAATGCATCCGGCAACAACTTGAACAAATCTCTCCCTCCTTTCACAATGTACTACACCACAATTCCAACAATATACATTACACATCAAAGCCGAGAACTTTCACATATAGAAATAAACATTTTCAGCATTGATACACCAACAAGAAAGACAATACCATTACTCTCTCCGTCAAAAGATTGTGTTTTATGGTACTTCTACTGAGTTTTCTAAAATGTCTAATGCTTAAAGGTGTTTGTTTGAAATTTTTGCTGATTCTTTTTTGAGAAAAAAACCACAGTATCTTTTTGAGAAGTGACTTCACACTAAAAACTCAGAAATCTTTTTAATGAACAACTCTGACTATCCAAAAACACATTTCCTTTTTGGACAGATTATTCCTTATTCTTAAAGATTTTTGGGAAAAAAGGACAATTTGTTCAAACCTCCTTACATATTATTCCACAAAACAATAAGAAGTGATCTACATTTAGAAACAGACATGCAGCTACTCAAAATCAAATGGAAAAAAAATTACACTCTTTCTTAAGTTATATAAAAAGAAAGAGCGAAGTATCAAAAACACACCTAAAGTATTTCGATTTTCCAAATTTCATGCCTGAACTATTATTAGGCATGCTAGTTTCCTACCAACTATATATCAAAACACCCCTCAATTATCATTTTTCCCTTCGCCTATGTTGATATTTTAGCTTAGAAAATGGAACAATTATTTGATAGTTGAGGTGTGTTTAGATTTACAGTTGGTGATAGTACTGATAGGAAACTCGCATAACTAATAGTTATCAAGTACTCCCTCCGTCTACTTCTATTTGTCCTGTTGGACTTTTCGAAAGTCAACTAATTTTCTAAGTTAATTTAAATAACATTAATTCAATATTTTAAACAAGAACTATACTATTAATTACTATAAATTGCAATTTTTAGCATATCAATATGAATTCATAGTACTATTAATTACTATAAATTGCAATTTTTAGCATTTCAATATGAATTCATGGTAAATTTATGTTAGTCAACTATGATGATTATAAGTGTATAGTATGAAGCTAGAATAACTGTCACACTTAACCAGTTTTCAAGTATATAAATATTACATCTAATCTTACACCGAAAATAAGATGTCACCATACTCTAACTACATCATTCTTTCTAAAACCGAGTTAATAAGTGAAATAGACGTAGAGAAGGGAAGAGATTCACCTCGTCGTGTCCAGAAAGGGTAACTTTCTCCTTCTTAAAAACAGACGTTTCAAAATCGAGAGACATCGGTGCCTTTACAGCAGCAGGAGCAGCAACCATACGAACATTAAGAGGTCCGCCGGAGCTAGACACATTGTAGGAGTAAGATTTAGCTCTGAGAGCCTTAAGCGAGAGAGATGAAGTAGAAAGGAACCCTAAGTTACTGGAAAGAGCAGGCTTCAAGGATTTGCTTGAGGAAGAAACGGCCGAGGAAGAGGAGGTGGAAATGGAGAAAGAATTAGTCGCCGGTGTCGCCATTGTTGCTCTGTTGAGGTGCCGCCGATGACTGTGAAAAGTGTAGAGAGAGAAAGTGGAAATGAGGGTCACGTTTTTATGTTTGGATCAGTATTGCTAGGGTAACGGTATGCAGCATATCCGAATTGAGAAGTGGCGACATGAAACTGTGATTCAAAATGCCCCTCACGTTTTAGGGGTCGTTTAGTTGTTTAACATACTATATATTTTTTAGATATAAAAATTGATCACAAATTTATAATGATTTACAAAGGGAATTGATCGAAATGATTGCAACGAGACATATCAATACCATTTTGAACTATGAGCCTCACCTTGTCTCAATTAGATTTGTTCCTAAGAGTACTATAAAAAAAAGAAGCTATTTAGGATTTTTAATTTGAGGTGTCAATAGTTAGCATAATATTTATAAAAAAAAATTTATAATTTTATATTTATATTATTTTTTGTAAGAATATCAAAGCAGTGATAAAATATTCATCAAATATTATTATAATATTATAATTTTTTTAATTACATATTAACTGAATTTATAAAAACAATGCACAAATATTAAAATATATATATTTAAAAACATAATTTAAATTAAACTTTTTATTATTATTCTATGTAATCATATATACGATATAAATTTATAAATAATATAATTTATCTCTTACAAACGGTAAAACATTAATAAAAAAGAATACATATAATATATATAGATAAAAGGATTCGAAATTCCATATTAACCTTTGAATAAGAAAAAATCAATTATTTATTTATATAGTTAATATATATGCAATAAAGGAAAAATTACTAATGATATTGACCCATTTCAATATTGACCAATTTCAATTTTATTAAATAGCAATACAATGATTTTACTTTTTTCCTTAATTAGCAAAATCTAATCTCTAACTTTGATTAGTTTTTTTTCTTGTTTTATAATCTTTCATCATTAAAATAGAAAATATTTTACTTTCATTTCTTGCAAATATATATTACACGAAGGAATGAATAATGCAGAGTTTTCTGGACACGTGTCGAAGACCCACATACCCAAAAAAACCAGGTGAACTCTCTCTTTACGTTTTTCGTTTTCCAACTCAAACAAAATTCACCAAAACTCTCCGTTTCTCTTTATCTTACTTTATGCTGTGCTTTTTATTTGCATTTAAAGTTGTAATTTTGGAATTCTGCTGATAAAAATTTACCCGTGACTTGCAATTTTTGCTTCTGGGTATTCTTTTTTTGTTCTGTAAGTTGTTCTGTTTCAACTCTAGTAGTAAAAAAATTGAATCTTGTAATTGATTGGTAGTTATATAGTATGATTGAGGTATGATTGTTATTTTCCTTTGTGGGTACTGTTTCTTGATCATGGTGGTTATGATTTTTTAACGTTTAGCTAGGGCAAAAGATAAGTTTTTTTTCCCTAAATAGCTGCTGTTTACTTTTGTGGGGTTTGCTTCTTGATCATGATGCTGATGATTTTTACTTGTTTTTTGAATAATTCATGTGTTTATTATGTACATAGAGTTTTGGTGGTGGGTTTTATACTTTTTGTTTGATAATCGCGGTGTCTGGGTTAGCTTGTGCGTGCCGCGTGCCTCGACTAGACTAATTTCAGTGAATACCCCACCAAGGCTAAAACATATGGTAAGAAAGCTCCTTGTATGTTTTTGCTGGGACTTGAAGGATTGATTGACTAGGCTACACCCTTGGGTGTTGGGTTTTATACTTTTATATTTTGTGCTTTATCTTTTTAATAGGATGTATAGAGATATCTTCTGTATGTGAAATTATAGGGATTTAGGTATGAAGGTAAAGTAGCTTGCTTTCTGTTGTGTTTTTTTTGATGAATTATTTCATGGTTTTGGAATGCTTTTGTTGGAAATTTGGTATGAGTTTTAGTTTGGGTAATAAGGAAGCTCTTAAAACCCTTTGTTTGACTTTTGCTGACCAAAAGGGCTTTGGAATCTTTATAGCTTCTGATATTCCATCCTGTCCATTTGTAGACCAAAAATTCATCTAAAATACATGAAATAGATGTTACAAAAAAGTTATACCTATCCAAGTCTTTTAAGAAGTTCTGAGTTTTGTACGGCGAAGTCATTAGAAAGGTACTCTATTAAGGAACCCCTAGGATGCACTTTTCTGCTATCATGATCTCATATAAAAAGTTCCATCCTTGTCTTCTATGCAATTGTCTAAATAATCTATTTTTCTAACGGACTTGTGAAATGATGGCTGAAGGATTCTGACTGTTGGAATCTGGGGAGGGGTAACTGGTGAGCATATGAAAATGACTTCTTTTTGTTAAAGGTAGAAGCTTTCAACCTTATTTATGTACTTCTGTTTGATTAGTTCGATGTCTATAAAGATGGTAGTAGTTGGGATTATCCTACTATAAGAACGCTTATCATATCTCCATCACCACAGAAATAAAGGAAATGTTACAAGTAGATGAAGCTTGTGCTATTTGTACGCTAATTTAAAGCATTTGATTTAGTTTCAGGTTTTGGTTGAAAGAATTTCTATTGTACTGTTAAAATTCAAGTAGATGGTAAATGTAATTGGCTAGAAATAGAACAACTACCCAAGCAAGTTAGGGCTGGCTATATGGATCCTCGTTGTCCATTTAAGCTCAATATTCTATATTTTGAGGATTGAACATAAGTTGATTAGTTCTGCGGTGGCTATTGACCTACCTTAGAGTTCCTCCTATATCTGAGCTTAGGACCGCCAATGTGAGCACGCTCACACCGGGAATTAATTTTGTTGATAGTTTGCTCTATCATCTATGAGTGCTAGGTATAAACTTTGTTATGGTTAATGATATTGATTTGTATCTCGTTTATGTTGGGGAATTAATTATACATTAGCGGGGTGATTTTACAGAGGGGTGACACGCATTGTTTTTATTGATTGTAATTGGTGAATAATCCTGCTCAACAGAATTTTGTAATTTATGCAGCTCATACAAGTTCTAATAGGGAAGCATCTTGTTAAATTCTGCAGTTGAAAGCTATATCATATCGCAGCACTATATTCGTTGAATCCTTGGAAAGTTGTCAAAGTGTTATGCGATGGATTTGAAAGGTATAGCATGGGTTGGAGATATATACCAGAAATTTGAAGCGATGTGTTTGGAGATGGAAGATGCTATGTACCAGGTAAAATTTACCACATGTCTCTTACTATTTGACTTGGTTCGTCCCTTTTTTCGGGTTTGATTAGCAAGGTCATAGTGCTTCCCTCAGCAGTCAGCAGGGCTATATTCTTACCAACTTGTTGTTTGACCCTAGAGCACTAGGAACGTTTGAATGATTAAACTTTGATCAATTCAATCAACCCAAAGAAAAGACAATGATTTTACTTGGAGGAATGGCTTGAGAAAAATTATCCTAACTTGTCCCTCATTCATTGCCCTTACTTACATATTTGATACTTCAACTAAATGGCAAAAAACCTATATTCTAATTTCGCAGAAAGGTGATAGCTTTGTACATCGAGTTCTGCGTAGCAACATTGAATTCCTATATTTATCAATAATATGACGTGGTTAATGAGGATCCATATAGCTGAATCCAACTAGCTTGGAATTGAGTCATAGTAGTAATAGTTCTTGTAGTACTCTTGTTGCTGTCCTGACTTTTATTTGGAGACTACACTCTTCTTAACAAAATAATACATTAATTTTATTTTTCCAATGCATATCAGATTTATTTTTGCCACTATCCGAACTCCTGAGTAGGTAATTATGTTGCATTGGAAGGATGGTGTGCATATCATGTTAATATATCAAAGGAGTACTATGACATTCATGGTTGTTTATTCATCAATTTCTTAATCGTTTCTAATCAATTGCTTCTTTGAAAATGTTCATAACTTCAATATGTAGTAGTACCTTTTTATTCACCTTGCACCATTTTGGCCAATTAAGTATGCAACCACTGTAACTGGTCTCATGGTATATCACAGGATACCGCTAGATATGTTGAGAATCAAGTGCAGACTGTTGGTGCAAGTGTCAAGAGGTTCTATTCAGATGTGGTGCTAGATCTGCATCCTCAATTTAACATAGATCCCGTGAAAGTTGCAGCTGCTGACTTGTCTCTTAATCCTTATGCGCACACCGAAATCAGCAAGAAGCTGAAAGCACAACTTAAAGGAGGCCACCCTAGGGTAATTAATAAGGAATTAATTGATGATACTCAAGTGATTAAGGGTAAGGATAGTGATCATCTATCATCTTTTAGTCCAGTCAGAGCTTCTAATAGAGTATTTTATAATGTGACAGGGAAAAGCAAAAGTGGAGGAGTTTATAGGCGTCAAAGTGTTGGGATCAAAGAAATTGTTAGAGATAATCATCCACCATCTAAGAAGTCGGACGCTCACGCTCTCTGTCTCGTATCAGGGAATACAATTAAATTGTCCTCAGATTCTAAGGTTAGGGGAGGTTTTGAAGTGGCATCCGACCACATGACCATGACTTCGCCCTTGGCCTCATCAGTTAAAGGACTTAAGTCTACCGAGACAGGAAAGGAGGTTTCCAATCATATTATAAAAACAGATGTGCCTGCAGCAGGTATATCAATTAATATTGCAGCGTCTGACACGAGCTTATCAGTTGACTGTGTTGGGCAGAACCAAGCAGATCTCAGGAACACTTTCTCTGTTGGTGACTTGCAATCAGACTCTCATGGTATAAATGTCTAGCAGTATTCCACTTATTTTTATCCTCTTATTTTTCTCACTTCTTTTCTTTTATGTTAGCTCCTCTTGCAGTAGATAAGGGTACACGCAAGGAGTTGGCTGGTGATACTGGACTAAAGATTAGCAGTAATACTGGTGACAATAATATTGCCAGCAAGGAGGTCAATAATATTGCAAAGATTAGCAGTAATACTGGTGACAATAATATTGCCGGCGAGGAGATCAAAGAGTCCTGCAAAGGTACTTACAATAGCCACCTGTAAAAAAGATCTTCTCTCTTCTCTTTTTTTTGCTTCTGTTTTGATGGACTCACTACTCTGATATTATCTTGGAGAGTAGCTTTCATATCAATTGCTGATTTATAAAATGGGGTTATAATTCTGCCTGTGTTAGACAATATTATGTAAAAGCATATCGCAAAACTATGGATTGAGTTAACAGTTCTATTGGATGAACTGTTAAGTTGAACCTAACCAGTATAATTGACGGACTTAAATCTGTGATTAGGAATATTTTTCAACAACATACCCATGTAATCCCACGAGAGTAGTAACAACAAAGATATAATATGAAATGTAGAACAATGCTCAACATCCAGAAGAAAGTACAGTACTAAAGTAAAATAGTGTGATAATCGAAGCGCAAAGGGCCCTTGTGTTTTCTCAACATCCAAACAAATAAAACGAAGGAATACTTGTGCAACTGAGCAACATTCTCCTGCCGTCCAGATATTTCCGGGCGATCTTTTTAAGTCTCTTAATCTTTTTGTTGTGTTTGTCGTCTTCTTTTACAGCAAGATCAGATAAATCTTGTTCTCCTCCACCTGAGAAGTATGACTTGATCGAGTCCGATGTGGAAATTGTTGAGCGCTATGATGAATCAAAGTTAGAGGAAACATGTGTCCTGGTTGAAGCGGAGAAACTTCATGTTCCACAAGGATCCGTCAAACGGAAATCATACAAGGTCCCATCTCCTTCTCCTTCCTCTCGCGTTGTATTTCGTTTGTTTTGCTTTTCATCAATATATTTATCATTAGTTTGGTTGTGGGGGACGAGGGAGGGGTTGTTTCATTGAAGAATGTGTGCTTTTAGATGTTGACAGTAAAGTTGTTTTATCAGAAGAAGCTCAGGCAAGTGTTTTCTACTAAAAAGAAGTCGACAAGAAAAGAGTATGAGCAGCTTGGAGCATTCCATGGAGATCAACAGCTTAACCTAGAGCCTGAAGAAAAGCAGATGCAGGTTCTCTCCAAAAACTCGAACCCGAAAAAATTGTCATCGGCTGATGATCATTCTGAATCTGAGTGGGAACTTCTCTAGATATGACGCATTACAACAACGTAATTAACCAATGTAATTCCACCCGTGGAGTCTGAGCTAAGATGATATGATGCTATTAAAATTGTAATGTTGCTTTTGCCAATCAATAGATGGCTTTGTACATAAAACTAAAATTGAAAGAAGAAGCACCTGCTGTTTTATAATAAGCCAGTTACCTTTTATTTATATGGAGCTATGGTGAAATAGAAGGCCTGTTTCATCTTTCTTTAAAATTTCTTTATACCATAATAACTATGTTAGTCTCAAACAAGCCAAGTCACTATGTGTATCTTGATTATTATGTTTATAAAAGTACTCTAGTGTCAAAATTATCTGATATTTGCTTCGTTTGATGAGAGATTGACAGATATATGCATAGTTGCAAGGCATGAAGACACGTTAGCATTCAGTACAGCTGACTCACGCAGTGTGGCTTATGTTTTTCTTGCCACGTTTCATAAGATAAAAATAAAATATTGCTGCTTCATCCAGTTTGGTTTATAATTTCTTTGAAATCTATTCGTTGGAAGTGAAAAAGAAATAATATTAGAGCATAGTTTAGTTAGTAACAAAACAAAAAATAAAAATGGATTCAGATAAAGCAAAAAGAGAAGATGTTCATCCTGCTATTCATATAAAAAGTGTTACTACTGCTCCTGCTGAACATCAGCCTGCTGTTAAAGTTGGAGGACTAGAGTTCTCTAGTGGAATGCAGCAACAGCAAAAGGATACTGACACAGAAAGTGACAAACATTCTTCACATCAAGGTACTTACACTACTAAAAAAACTTATATTTATTGAAAAAAATAAATATCTTCATTGAGTGTTGAATTTGTCTAGGGCTAGGAGGTTTCAAAATTGAATTACATAGGAAAGAAGGTGAAGAAGGAAGAGTTCATGGAGGGATTCATCCTCAAGAAACTGGTAATAAGAAAAAATCAGAGAGGAAAGCACCTGCACTAGCACCAGCTGCTGTACTAGGTGAAAATTCCGACGAAAAGGCGAAGGATTTTGGGGCGTCAGCGTTACATAATGCAAATGACAAAGAACCCGCTAGTCACGGGGATGATGCTGCAAGTTACAGTCAAACAGCACAAGATAAAGACACTGTTGGTCATGGTGTTAGAAGTGGATCTCAGTATGTTGCTGATAAGGCTGCAGCTGCTAAAGACACTGCCATTGAAAAAGGTCAGTTGTATTTTCAATGCGGGAGCGTACTAATTTGATTATAATGTATAACCAAACACTATTTATGAGGTGAAAAAAGCAAAAAAATTGTAGAAATCTACCTTTCAAATGCAGGTGCACAAGCCAAAGATGCTGTAATTCATGGCCCTCAGATTGGATCTGAGTATGTTGTGGACAAGTCTAGAGTTGCAAAGGACACAGTTCTCGAGAAAGGCCAGCAAGTTTGTGGTGAAACTATAGATACCCTATCGAGGGCAGGACAAACTACAATGCAATCAGCACAGCGGGCTAAAGACGACACCCTGCAAAAAGCAGGGCACATGAAAGATTATGCTGATGAAAAGAGCAAGAATGCAGCAGGATACATTAAGCAGAAAGGCGTTGACACAAAAGATGCTACTGTGGAAACAGGAAAAAGCGCGGTAGGGTATGCAGGGGAAGCAGCTAAAACCGTTGCTGAAAAGAGCAGGGATGCAGCAGTGTATGCAAAAGACGCCACTGTGGAAACAGGGAAAAGCGCGGTAGGGTATGCAGGGGAAGCAGCTAAAACCGTTGCTGAAAAGAGCAGGGATGCAGCAGTGTATGCAAAAGACGCCACTGTGGAAACAGGGAAAAGCGCGGTAGGGTATGCAGGGGAAGCAGCTAAAACCGCAAAGGATATGGCCGAAGTAGGAGCTTTTGGTGCTGCACATTATACAGCAAAAGGAGCAGCCGCAGCTACAAAAGCCACGGCTGATGTTGTTTCTAGTGTTGCAGGGTATGCAGGAGAGAAGGCAGTGGCTGCAAGGGACGCGGTCGCTGGTGCTGGAAAGAGCGTGGCGGAGTATGCAGGAGACAAATTGGCTGCTGCTAAAGATTACGTAGTTTCAGCGGAAGAAGGTGCAGCTGATTATGCAGGTAAGAAGAAGTCAGAGACTGTGAGACAAATAGAAGGTAATTCCAAGGTAAACATTAGGTTACTATCTCATTTGTTTTGTACATTGAGGTGGATTCATGTTTATGACCATTACACTGAGTTCTATGTTAAATGTATGTATTACAGCGAGAAAGCGGAGGCGGAGTTTCTAGCACAGAAAAGGCAGGGGGAGAGAGCGAGGTGTTGCAGCAGGAGGAGGGAGGCAGTCTGGTTGGAATAGGGAAGACAACAACACAGTTTGTTGGTGGTGGGAATAAGCAATCTCAAACTGGTTATCAACAGGGAAGTGAAAAAGGGAGTAAATAAACAAGTGCCTCCCATTCTGAAGTTTTGTTAACATATATAACATAATAATGTAATTGTGAAAAGCAGGTACATGTATGTTTGTATTTTTGTGCCTCTGGTAAACAAGAATTATCTTGAAAACTAAGAGAAATTTGTGTATGTATTTTGTTGTTTGTTAAATGCAAATGCTAGAGAATGATCATATTTCCTTTTTTTTATTATATTTTAAAAGAAACGGTTCCTTTTTTTTTTTTAAACTGTCACTGTTTTTTTTGGTTGAACTTTCACTTTTTAACTTTCCACGTGACATTTTTAAGAATATTGATAATTTTAATTTAGAATTACAAGATTAATTTTTTTTTAAAATTTCGTTTTAAGTCAAACTAGGTTAATTTTAATTTTTTTTGAAACAAAGGAGTATGTTATACTCGCAATGTGAATTTTGATAGGAAAAGAAACATTTTAACACCTCTTACCTCTATAAAGCTTGACATTAATTCTATAGATTTTAAGTTCTTTTAGAAATAGGAAATTTAATAGTCATCATATAGTTCTATAAATATAGTTGTGATATAGCGTTTTATAGTTATAACTATAGTCTTGTTGCGTTTTGATATAGCGTTCTATAGTTAATGACTATAGTTTTGTTGAGTTTTATACTTATCATAAAGTTCTATGACTATGTTTTGATATTTTTTCAAAATTCTGTCTTTGTATTTTGCTAGTATAAATTTATGATGATTTTTCTTTTTTTCGTAAATTCAATATAAATAGGGTTAATATATATGAAATTTTGAATTTATACATTAGACATCATTTCATTTAAGGTAGACTTTCTATTTTTTTGCCTTATTAGTGCAAAGTGTCTATTGTAACATTCATTAATTCGTTGCTACTGATTCATTTAAGATTGATTTTTTTACTTTTTTTTAGTTTAGTTGGATTTGAATTAATGAAAAAATAGATTAAGTAATTGTTTAAACACATGCTGTTTTTGAAAATAAAATATTAATTTATTTATTTAAATTAAGTTTGTTAACAAAAAGGACAAATACACCTCATTTGTTAGTACATGCACCAAAATAAATAATGCCTTAAATTGTATAAATTAATATAACCATAAACGTTTCACTTTATTATATACCACAATCAACTCTATATATATATATATATATATATAAATTACACAATATAACATATTTCACATAAGGAAGAGAAAAAAATAGTACCAAAAATATATATATAATTAATGGCTTCTTTATCTAGCACCAATTTCATTGTTCTTTCTCTGACAATTATTTTATTTTTCAATAATTCTCAATATTCTATGGCTTTTACAACAGAAGATTATATAACTGGAGCAATGGTACTTTCTTCAACAAAAATAATCCATGAAAGTGCGGGAGATAATAATTGTATGAACGAATTATCAAATGTATACGACAAGCTTAAAATTACACTAAATTGTGAAAAAGAAAAAAAATATCATGAAGTTTCAGACTTAGCAAATGAAATTCAATATATTCTTTATGCTGATAAAAATAAAAAATGTGAATATGAAGATTTAAGAAATATTATGGAGGCAGTTAAAAGTTATACTATGGCAACATTAGATATGGAGGGATGATTGAAATTGTATCATTTTTCGATAAAAATATTGTTAGATCGATATATAATGTAAAAAACTTACTTATATTTGGCATTTTTAATATTTTGACTTAATTTTGTCTTTCAATCTTTATACCTATGCTAACTTCATATCAATCTTTATATATACCTATGCTAACTTCATGCACATAGGCGGACCCACATATTTAAACAAGTGCAATGATTCATTGTAGTCCTATAACTATAATGGATCAAGTAAGTAATCCGAAGGACTAAGGAAATGATTTAAGTACAAAATCTTACTAAGTCAATCTTTATTGGTTATGCCTATTATGTGATTCTTTGCATAATATAATAAATTTTTGTAAGCCAATCTTATTTGGCTATGATCGTGTGCATACTATAAGTCATTATAAGCGGATCTTATTTGGCTTTGATCATTTTAATAATAAAAGAAGTCATTATAAGCCAATTTTATTTGGTTTTGATCATTTTCATAATATAAGAATTCATTATTGGCTATGCACATTCTTTGCTGAAAACTTCATTCTTATCAAACACTGATAATTGATATTCTTAAGCTCTTGTTAGCTCACTTTGAATTTACATTCCTTCTTGTTTCTTTCTTATTTTCTTAAAGAAATCTTTAACATTAAGATCATGTGAGCTAACGTGAAATTCAGTGTTTGCCCCGCACCGAAAAAGGGTGGTTCACCGGTCAAAGTGAACCTATATCATGTGAGCTAACATGAAATTCAGTATCTGTCCCACACCGAAAAGGGGTGGTTCACCGGCTAAAGTGAAACCAAGTTCAGTGTCTTTCCCACACCGAAAAGAGGTGGTCCACGGCTAAAGTGAACCGAATATCTTCTTTGAGCATTTAACCGACATAGATCATGTGAGCTAAGCATGAAATTCCATGTCTACCCCACACCGGAAAGGGTTGGTTTCACCGGCCAAAATAAAACCGTATCATACCTATCTCTCTTAGGTGAAATCCATTGGCTAGTTCCTATGCTGGCAATATAGTTCAAAGACTAGGAGACATATGGAGACTACTTATCCACCTTAGTGGTAGCTGTTGGGTTTTATTTGCCCTAAATTTCTTACCATAAATAGATTCTCCTTTTAGGAAAAAGTTTTGGATTGACTAATCTTTTTTCTGGTAGGAAAATGTTTAGAACTCTATAAATAGAGGAATGTTCCTTCTAACTTAATCAACATTCACAATGTAGTCTTAAAGGCTTTGAGAATTTTTGGTTAGGAGGAGAAATTGTGAGTCACAAGCTTGATACGTTATCACTTGTGTGAACCTCCCATGTATTCTGAGTGAATTGTAGAGGTTGTTTCCCTCTGTATTTTGTACTCTCATATTTATAGTGGATTGCTCATCTCCTTTGTGGACGTAGGTCGATTGACCGAACCATGTTAAATCTTTGTGTCTTTTGGTATATTTCTCGTTGTCTTCTTACTCGTGATCTTTCGAGGTTTGCTTTGCTAGCTTCCGCATTTGCACCTGCTTATTCTCGGTCCTAACAGTAGCCTCATGTCATGAGGCTTACATGTGCTGGCACAAGTTCATTGCTAGTCTATCGGTTTGCTCAACTTCTTTTTCTTTACACCTTTTAGAGTGGACTCAAACATTATGGAAGCTTGCTTCTAGTTATGAAGTTTACTTAACTCTTTGGATAACCGGTCATCCCTTTTGTTGCTTGATGAAATGTGAATTTAACCTTACATTATCAAATTAGTGTTGATGAGACTTGTCTCACGATTATTAACACCCTTTTATGTGAGTATCTTTAGCATAATTGTCTAGGTGTGAGTGAGACTTGTCTAACTTCTTTTTAACACCTCATTCTGGTCACTTTCATAATTCTTAAACCTTTAATGATGTTATTACTCACCTTATCTTGTTTGATGACATTTGATAGCTTTATACCATTCTTTATGAACGTTATGAACTTTGTTCAATGCACTTATTATGTTCATAGTTCATTTGGAAAGGATATGTTGGAACTTGTCTCAAAAATTGACACACCCTTGGTTATGAATTCATTGTTACATTGATCATGCTTAATTTGGTTTAAATTAGTCATTAGTCAACATTCTATCATATTTTAAAATAACATTGTAAGCCAATTCTATTACTAGCCAATTTATTGACATAAGCCAAACTTTCACATCTTGTGATAATCTAAACCTTCCTTTTTAGCAATGCTACCTTTTTATATTTACTTAACTTATAAGTACAATTAAAAGAACAACTTATAATAATAAACTGAACATTATAGCAACTCATAAAAATTCATCTTTCTCTAACACCATTAGACATTGCACATTCTTTATCTCAATGTAAATTTTTTTTTTTTTTTTAGTTTAGTTGGATTTGAATTAATAAAAAAATTGCTTAAGTAATTGTTTAAATACATGCTGTTTTTGAAAATAAAATATCAATTTATTTATTTAAATTAAGTTTGTTAACAAAAAGGACAAATACACCTCATTTGTTAGTACATGCATCAAAATAAATAATGCCTTAAATTGTATAAATTAATATAACCACAAACGTTTCACTTTATTATATACCTCAATCAACT
Organism: Solanum chilense; assembly: GCA_032847665.1. Classification (NCBI taxonomy): domain Eukaryota; kingdom Viridiplantae; phylum Streptophyta; class Magnoliopsida; order Solanales; family Solanaceae; genus Solanum; species Solanum chilense. The sequence goes on along the minus strand of CM064974.1, from coordinate 4,652,006 downwards.
ATATATTATATATATATATATATATATATATATATATATATATATATATATATATATATAAATTACACAATATAACATATTTCACATAAGGAAGAGAAAAATATACTACCAAAAAATAGATAAATAATTAATGGCTTCTTTATCTAGCACCAATTTCATTGTTCTTTCTCTAACAATTATTTTATTTTTCAATAATTCTCAATATTCTATGGCTTTTATAACAGAAGATTTTATAACTGGAGCAATGGTACTTTCTTCAACAAAAATAATCCATGAAAGTGCAGGAGATAATAATTGTATGAACGAATTATCAAATGTATACGACAAGCTTCAAATTACACTAAATTGTGAAAAAGAAAAAAAATATCATGAAGTTTCAGCCTTAGCAAGTGAAATTCAATCTACTCTTTATGCTGAAAAAAATAAAAAATGTCAATATGAAGATTTAAGAAATATTATGTCTACAGTTCAAAGTTATACTATGGCAACATTAGATATGGAGGGATGATTGAAATTGTATCATTTTCTCGATAAAAAATATTGTATTATTGATATATAATGTAAAAACCTTACTTATATTTTGACTTAATTTTATCTGTCAATCTTTATATCTATGTTAACTTCATGCACGTAGGCGGACCCACATGATTTTTTGCCGGTGCAGGTCAAAAAAAATTATAATTAAGTAAGATATAATTAAGCATGGAGGTGCAATTCGTAAGCCAGAAAAACCACCTGCTATACCGAGGTTCGAATTCTATTAATACTCATACTGTTTCAATTTATATAATGGTATTTGATTAATCAGTACAAACTTTAAGATTTTCATTTTGAAACTTATAATCTTAAATAATATTATTTTATTATAAAAGCACGGTGAAATAAAAAGGCTTGAAGTTACATCATCTCTAAATACCAAAAAAATATAAACATCATCCATTTCGAAAGAGAGTAAGAAAAAATAATATAACATAAGATAATATAATGATAAAGTAGATATTTTTCATACTACTCATGAGGTGTATTTGAAATGACATTTTTTTATTACAACTACTAATCAAAGATATAACAATAAGATTAAGAGTACTAATTAATTAATTAACTAGAAATTCTTGGAATTAATGATGTTTAGGGTCAGGTCCTCCGGGACTAATCCTCATGAGCTTGTACTTTCTTTCTTGGCTCTTATCAACTTTTATACGCTCGAAAAGAACTCGAAATGGTTCACTTAGCCCTTTTCTCTTACGTTGTTCAGACTCTTTAAAAGTGTTGTCATATTCGTAATGAATCTTCCGAAAATGCATTATTTCTAAAGGATAAAACACACCCCTTGTGACATTTTTGGAGAGTTCGAACAACATAACTTTTTTGGGCCTTAAAATCCGAGCTTCCGTACGTTGCACCATAATTATGAGCACCATAATTACACAAATGTACAATTTTCCTTGAGACATTTTCATAGACTATAAGTTGTATATATGCTTTGATTTACACTAAAGAGAGTGTAGCTATTTATGGACACAAGGCTATAGATAGTTTTTCATACAAAATTGGAAGTGCACAAGTAGCATATGTCATTATTTTGTAGTAAATAAATTAATTTGCTTACGTAGTACATTAATTTAGATGTCTATCTTAAGATAATGACTTACAGCAAATATTGTTACCCCATATGAGCTTTATGAGCGGATATGTAACTTTTAATATCATGTGATTTGAATTCATAACTTTCGATCATAGAGTATATTTATAGTACTGATATATATATATATATAGGGTTTATTTATGCAGAAGCTTTTGCGTACTTAAAATTTTAACAAATCTTAAATTAATAAACTCATATTAAAAATTTAAAAAGTTTTAAAATTTAAATTATAAATCCGTCTCTGAGCTATTCATATTTTTGTGATCTTGGGAGGAAATTATAATCTATACATTCAACCTAGTACACTTTTGAACATGTAAAGATTCTTAGATTTTTTAAGATTCAAATGTGTACTATAATATTAATTAGTGAGTGTCTAGTCAAGCTTTTGGCCTTCTTAATTAACAACTTGTTACACAATCCCTTGCGAGGCATCGAAGGGTCACCATCTTCATTTGACCTTCTAAGCACAATAACTATTACTTTTTTTTCGTTGTGTCGTTGCTATTGTTCTCTTCTCCTTATTTTTGGCATGCTTAGCTTGATTCGCTATTATTCTTTTTTTAATACTTAATGTTAATATACTTTACTTGAGTCAATGATATATCGAAACAATATCTACCTCTTCATACTTCGTTAATGCACTTTTTTCAATACTTAATGTCTATGTGTTTTAGCCGAGTCAATAATTTATCGAAAACTAGCATCTATCTTCTCATAAGGTAGGATAAAGTTATGTACTATCACTCTCTCATGTTCCATTTGTGGAATTGTATTGGTACATCACATCACGTGCTTAAAAATTTAATTCATGAAATTACATTGAAGTTGTAAATTTAATTTATGAAATTACATTAAAATTGTAGCCACATCATGACAGAACTAGAATTTTCATCAAAGCTAAAATTTTCATCAAGAGTGCTTTAGGACATGTAAAACATTAAACATGTGGGCTATCTTTCATTATTATAAGATTGTTCAACAATTAATATATTAAGTAGTTCATCTAACCACCGTTAAGTTACCCTTAAGTTAGGTATAGCTCCGCCCCCTAAGATTTCTTTTAAATAAAGATTGTTTCCTTAAATTGTGAAGCAACCCAAACAAGGATTTCCAAAGATGAAAGCCCAACAAAGCCCACTAGAAATTATTCAAAAATTACTAAAATACACTATTTTAATTTATTTAATTTCATTAATTTCCTACTGATGTATTAAATTACAAAAATCCCTTTTTTTATCCCAAATGATACTAATTAAATTTTATACATTAAATTTCATGTCCAACACATAAAAGGATACTCAAATTCACAATTTAAATTAGATACTTTAATTTTTATATACTTATCAATAATTCATATAAATATGATACTTAAATAACAGATGTATGACAGTATGATACACATATACTATTATTTGATACCTTAATATATACGAAATATAAGTAAAAATAAAACAAAGAATCATTCTATCATGATCACCAAAAAATGATACTTAATAAAATTAATTGAACATACTAACAAATATATTCAAAAATCATGATAAGATTGAAAAGATACTTAATACAACTCATCTTATACTAACATATAAAAAAAACAGGTTAACATGATACTTACAAAATACTAATTGAAACTATATATATAAACGAAATATTAAATTTAAAATATATTTCTTTGATACATTAAATTTCATGTCCAACACATGAAAAGATACTCAAATTTTAGCTATAACAGTTACAGGAAAAAAAAAATATTCAGTCATTTATATTTAAGTATCATTTCTATTTTATAAAGTATCCAGAATTCTTAAAAATAAGGAATTTTTGGTAAATATCGATATTATAGGGATAGAATGTAATTTATCATTTACAGTATGTCATTTGCCTAATTTTTACTTTTTATAATTTAAGAATTGATTTGTGAGCCCACAAGAAATTTTGTGGGCTTCCAAAAATTGGCGGGCGAGTCCACCAAAGTAGGGAAAACTCGCTCGCCTTAGTGAAGTGTGTTCGTTTCGTGGGTGTTGGCACGATTCACCGGTCTCTATACGATCATAAGTGAATCGCCTAAGCACCCCCGACAAGACGAGTTAATTATTTGAAATATTAAGTTTCAATTTAAATAAAAGAAAATCCATACTGCCAAATTGGTCATCTCGATGTGGGACAAATTTTGGTTGAAATGAAACACCCAAATCCCACAAAAAGTCAAACTCTATTATCTTCCTTTCTATTTTCTCCGTTCGATTTAGATGATGTAACTTAATTTGACATAAAATTTAAAAAATACGGAAAGGCTATGTATTGTTTCCTTGATCAAGAAAATTGAGCCTTGACACAATTGTGTATGAGACACAAGGAAAGCAACTTTTAAGTTTGTGTTATTTTATGTCTTTATATCAAAACGAACTTTATTCAAAAAAATTTGTTATAAATCTTTCTCATCCAACCAATGTAGCCTTAAACATAAAGCAAGCAAGTATTTACTTGCTTTAGGCTCCAACATTTTTTTTAAAGATCCCTAAATTTCTAAAAGTTATTTTTACTCACAAAATTTATTTATTTATTCTAATGAATTTCATGTCCAAGTAGTTCCAACATTTATATATTCTTGTACAATTTCAAACTACTGTGTTTTTACTTCCACGTATGGATTTGGAAGCAAAATTATTAATACTGCTTAATGATGATTTTTGTTTCGAATTAGAGAAAATTTCAATGTACCTAATGAAGAGAATGCATTATGTTGCTGATAATCATGAGACAGAAACATGTGCAATCTGCATAGTATGTAACAAAAGCAAATTATTTCATAATTATATTTTTTTAAAAAAATAAAAATTAATAAGACGTTGATTAGTTCCTATAAAAATAGATCAATTTAAGGGTGTGATCAACGAAAGCTAAATAATATGAAACGGAGGAAGTATAAAGAGAGTTCGATACTACTATTTTGTGCTAATTGAGTTTTTACTTGTTTTGGCAGCTTGAATATCAAAATGGAGATATTATTGGGAAGCTTCAATGTGAACATGAGTTTCATGTGGGCTGCATTAACAAGTGGTTGTCGAGGAAAAAAGTTTGTCAGTTGTGTAGAGAGTCGGTTGTGCCTGGCGATTAAACAAGGATTTATTTTCAAAATTTATGTGTTCTATATCAATTTTTAATTTAACATATGATAATTATTTATTTTATTTTATTTTTTGTATATTTTTACTAAATTTGATTTCATAACTTCTGAATATCTAATAATTTATTCCCTTTATTATGGAGTCCGGAGTCTAAAGGATATAAAATATTAACAAAAGTTCTAAAACGGTATATCAAATTTTATATTAACCAAAACGATAAAATCACTGCACCAACAGCGACTTACCCCACCGGAAAAAACAAAATCGCTGCCTCTGCAGCGATTTTGCAAAAAAAAAATTACTTATTGCTTGATTTATTATTTAGGCAGGATAAAATCCCGATGAGGATTTTAATTTGTAAGTCAATGCATAATTAAAAAAAAGAATTAATTTAAAAGTTAATTCGAAAATTAAGATGTTTGGCCAAATTTATAAGAAAGAAAAGTGTTTTTGTATAGTCAAAAATTGCGTTTCATAAACTTAAAAAAGTAAAAAACAATAATTCTATTAAACTACCACTATTTTGAATATGTATATATATAGGCTTTAATTCGTTTGCATAAACGATATGATAAGTTAATAAAGCATAAAGATGAGTTTATACACATGTTTATTGTCCTTCAACCTTATACAACTATGCTAACTACGGCTTGTTTGGATGGTCGTCAACCTATTGTATTGTATTATTAGTTTGAATATTTTATTTTGAATGTTATTTAAATTTTATCGTAATGTATCATTAAATTTATAATTCGATAATAATGAAAAGTCTCATTTGTGTATCGGCTAAATTGGTGTGATCATATGCATAAACATCATCCTTCCTATTTACCCTTGAGAGTAGTTAGTCTGGAACGTATGAATTTGACCAACATAGAAAAATTTATGTTTGTATATTTGATTTTTCAGTTTGATTTTTTTTGATTTTGGTTTTGGAGAAGTGTAACCCGCCCCAAACCTGGAGCTGACATTTAAATCGGGAATCAACATCGGGTCTCGCCAAACAAGAATAAATTTGGTTTGGTTTGGTTTTTCTCTTTTCAATTTGATTTTTTTCGGTTTTCGATTATGTCAATAATTAGAAACATTATCAAAGTAAATTATTAATCCAAAATCAAATCAAAAAAAAAATAATCCAAATTAGAATTCGGTTCGATTTTGTTTGATTTTTCGATTTAATCCAAATAGTGCACACCGTAGAAAAATTGAATAATTGATTCACGTTAATTAGTCAATTAATTAATCAAAATAAATAAATTAATATTTGTTTATTAAAAATTTGACTTCAAGAGAATACTAGATCACTACGACAAAAATAACTTTTAGCGGTAATAAATAGATACATTAATAAAGAGTGTTAAAGTCTTTAGCGGTATTAGTTAAGTGTCTAGACCCAATGTCGTTAAAGCCTTTAGGGACATATACGAAGAGTGTTAATTGCCGCTAAAAAAACATATTTAGCATCAATTGCTAATTAGTTACCACTAAAGCTCATTTTTTATGCAGTGAATAAATATATAATGATAAACTTACATAATTTCTTAAAAGACGCGAAATCTAAATTAATGACATATAAACAAAAATAAAATGAAATAAATAATACTATATAATACTATATATCATAAATTAATATATAACTACCCTCGAAACAAGAGCGTAAATGTTTCACAAAATAACATTTAACTTCTCATTGAAGAGACCGTAGAACATATGATATTGTGCAATAATATTTTGTGTATATGCACAAATCAAATGGCTAGAGAAAACAACAAAACATTATAAAAACAAAAACAAAAACAAAATAAAATGGAAAAACTTTGAGGATTTTCAAGAGTTGTCTTCCCACAACATGCTTTCCCTTGGCTTTGAATTAATTGGATTATATTGACCTGTATATATATACCAAAAAATAAAAAATAAATATTCAGACTTACCCTTAATTATAATCGTACATAAATATCATGACATGTTTACACTATAAGCTATACAAATCTTTTCTTAAAAAAGCACTATACATAGACGTGACCAATCAAACATAACATAAAATAAAGATATTTTAACATATTTGTCTGCTCGATTAAAATAATTACAATACTTGCTAAGTATATATTAATTATGTATATTCTATGTATATCATCATATGCAAAAAAGTATTACTAATATTTTAATTATTATTTTAGTGAGTGGCTATACATACCTATATATGCATGTAAAAATGAGTTACAATGATAGTATAAAAATCTTTAATAAAGTTTATCTAAATTTTTTTAGAAAAAATATATATATGTTGCTAGGGATATATTCTACCTGTTAGAAAATATTGCTGGTTGAATTCATTATAGACTTGTTGTTGAGGCACAATAACTATAGAGCCATTACTATTTTCTGTTCTTAATTTTTCAATATTTTGGACATGATGTAAAGGATTTATAATCTTATTATTATAAGATGACCATGATTCCACAGTTGAATTATCATGATTTATATAATTAATATCATTCCTCTTAGTATTTATATTCCATCCATTAATCAACCCTTGTGTTGTTGCATCATATATCATTCCGTTAACGTTATTATCAGTATTGTTATTATTACTCCCCGCTTGTAATATTTGTTGATATTGACTTTTATACAACTTTAATTCCTCATAAACCCTTTTGTACTCTCCATATGGGCCTAAAACTGGATCTCTTTGCCTACAAAACGCTTCCCATATAAGCGATTCAATCGCCCTTCTCCGATCATCTTCTTTTAGATTTTTCACAATTTTCGTGATATTACTAACCCCAAACACCTTATGTACTGCTTTGAATTCGCGAATTTTCTCCGCGGGGAAATAAGGAGCTAGTACACACTTGTCCGTGCATTTCTTTCTTTGATGCTTGCACGATGCGCATGCAGCTAATCCGTTAGGTTTTTGCATATTTTTTTTTTATATATAGCGCGAATCAAAAAGAGAGTAATTATAACAAAAATTAAAATAAAATAGGTACTATGGTTTAATTTTTGTTGGCTGGAAAAGTAATACAAAAGGGAATTAAAGAGTACTTATATACGTAAATTATTGTAAGGTGCAAGAAGAAAATGTAGCTATAGTCAAGAGCACGAAAAGATGGCCATAATTAAAGAATTAGAATAAAAAGGACAATAGGTTGATATATAGGGTTGTATATAGGTAAATCACATGAATAGTAAGTGCATGATACAAGTTAATTATTTTAAAATTTGCAGACTAATCTTGGTTAATTATATTAATTAGTAAATTATTTTATAAAAAAAGATTTCTAGTTAGAAGTTGTCATTTGCATGAGACCTGTCAACCGAATGAAAATTTATAGGGAACTTTGTTAAATCTAGCTCTAGTCTAGGAGTTGATTGCGTAGATATATATTCTAGTTTATAATATTGTGTATCTTATTATATTTTGATGTCTTTAAATATGTTCAGATATATTTATCTCGAATATATGACGTTAAATTTAATTAGGTGTAATTTGTTTCAGATACATTGTATCCAAGTGGATTTGCATGTATTATTACAATACAAATAACTTTTAGCGGTAACAAATAGCCATGTTAATAAAGAGCGCTAAAACATTTACCGATATTAATTAAGTGTCATTAGGTCCAATGTCGCTAAAACCTTTGAGGATATTTACAAAGAGTGCTAGCTATTTGTCGCTAAAAATATATATTTAGCTGCAATTGCTAATTAATTGCCGCAAAAGATCAATTTTGATGTAGTGTATCTGGAATACATGACAAATCTTGCTCAACACTCTCCCATATATCTAGTATCTCAGATATATGTGAAACACTACAAATACGAACATGCACATGCAAGTCTCTAGTGTCTATCTAGTGTGATTCACATATTATACCTGGGGTACTACGAATCTCGTTCGCCTCCCTCCCCAATTTCACTAGCCTATCTTCCTATTTTTGTATGTTTGGTAGCAAAAATATGTGTATCTAAAATACATAGTAAACTCTTATTTAGTGATAAAATACATAATAGCTTTAAAAGTATAGATAGTAATAATATATATGATGGTAAAATATGTCTACTTAAATAGTTTTTTTTAATTTTGTACAAAATATTGAACGAAATAGAAATTGTCTTAAAATAAGATAGTCTTTTTAACTTTTGTCCCTCATATTCAGGGTTTTGCATTTTTTTTACTTTAGCGATTGAAATATTGCCTCATAGAGCATAAATTCTATAATTATATATTATAGTCCAATTTGGGCAATTCTTACCTAATTTTAATATTTTATTTAGTTACCCAAACAAAATTAATGAAACTTTCTTCCTTTTTTTTTACTAATCAAATATTATAATAAATATTTTAACAATGTTTCTTATGAATCAAATTGAGCTATATATTTATTTACACTTTGTTTAAATCATTGTTATCAATTGTTTCATAATATATTGTATTGTATTGTACTCTATTGTACTGTATTGTATGGAAGATATAATGTTTGGCTAGACTGTATTGTTTGTTGTTATTTATAACATTTTAATTGTTTGATTTGATCGTATCGTACTATATTGTAATTTATAGATTTACTAAAATATACTTAATTATTCTAAGGTAAGAAGTTTGACTAGATTTAAATAATTAAGATAAAGGGTAAAATAGTATTTTGAAATATTATGCAAATATATAATTGGAAAAAGAAATTAAGTAACAATGGAACACACCAAATTGGTTGTTCATTGTTACGTAACAATGAAACTTAACAATACAATACCATACATTTTAAGTAACAATCAAAACAAATATTATATGTATAATAACGATATAATATAATATAATGAATAACAATGATCCAAACATAGTAGTCCAAAGAAGTTCAACTTTTAGATGGCTTGAACAATAAGATTAAATGACCAAACTAAGATGGGCATTACACCTAAAATAATAAATGAGCAAATTGCTACGTACATTAAATTAAGATAAAAAATATTTTCACAAACTAATTTTGTCACGTCTTAAACAAAAATAACATCAGAGATTAGAAAATGAATTTCTTTTGGGTTCACAATGAGATCAAGGCACAAATATTTCAATTAAGTATATAGCCATGTTATATTTAGCATTCTCATTCCTTTAATTTGTAACCCCTTTTTTTACAACTAGTAAAATTGTAACAATATGTTGATCTTGTATCAAATGTGTAATGAAATATATTTTTCCAATATTCATAAAGTGATCTAGCGCTGGTAAAAACAAATTTACACGGAGTATTTATGTCAAATTAATATAATTTATTACAATTAAGTGACTTATTAAAATTAAAAAAAAATATTAATCAATTATGGTAAAATAAAAATTTTATGTTCAAACATATGATAATTACATACATATATAATATATTGGCTTAATGTAAGTATTTGATGTGAATAAGTATTATCCTTTGTGCCTTAGCGTACATTGCTTAAAGGTTTGACAATTACAAATCTAAATGATGGAAAGCAAATTCTGTTCGGACAAAATCTACACACACAAACTTGGTGAATGAAGAACACAAGAACTTTCAAGAGAAAGAGATGAGAGATTTAGAGAGAGAAAGAAACTAATATTTCGTGGTACCCCCGTAAGTAAACTTCCACGGTGGTGGAGTATATATATTAATAAATCAGAGTATTTTTGGTTATAGAGAATAAATGGAGAATAAATAGTACAATCTAAAATTTAGGTCGGGGCGCTGCCACGAACCCCCCCCCCTTTGGATGGGGGGCTCCCGGCCCCCATAACCCCTGACAACCTCACCGCGGAGGTTAAATCGCGTGAACATTAATATATGACAATACATCAAATATTAATCATGCTCCACAATCTAACAAATTCTTCATAGATCAATAATTTTGACTCAATAAGAAATTTACTCCATACGTCAAAATAAAAAAAAAAACTTAAACTCATAAATTTTAAATCTGAATCGTACTTGTTAACCACAACAAAGTAAGTTAATCTCTAAAAAAAAAGTAATAAATCTCTTGTTGACAATCATGACTAGTGCCTCTTATTATTTAAAAAAATTATATAAAAAAAGACAACTAGTTTTTAATTGGGAATATGGTAGGAAGGTACAAATAAAGAAATATATTAGAAACATATTGGCCTACATGTGAAGTTAGTTTTGAGACAAAGTGAGAAAAAATGCATAAAACATTCACATGGCAAGACATAATATCTTCTTTCACATTCCACAGCTCATCTTCCACATTAATATTCCATTACTTTGCTTATATTTTTTTATATCATTTTTCTTTATAATAAAATAAATGTTCCCAAACATATCGAACATATAGAGTAGATATTCACGTTAAGTGATAAATTAATTATTCCTTCTTGCATGTATAAACTATTCTACTTGAAATTCGATTTATCTTACTCATAATTGAAATTTTTAATATTATTAAATCGGATTCAAATTATATCTTTTAAAAATTAAATAAAATCTCTTTTATTGATGAGAGTTAAGTGGACTCACTCCTATTTATATATTTATAAGCGAAGAATATTAGTATCTCCGGCCTTCTGTCTATGATATGAATGGACAAACGTATATCAGAGGAACCACATTTTAAGTTACGAGTTTGATTAAATCTAGCAATTCCAAAATTTTACGAATATGATTTTGAAATTTATTGTTATATTACTTAATAAATTTTTAATACATATATAAAATCATATCGGATTATTAAGGCTTTATCTGTTAACACGTTATATTTATCGATTTGCTACCGCTTGAAATCATTATTCTAAAATTCAAAATCATTACGTCTAATTATTCATTGATCAAGCGGTGCTCAATAGCACGTGCATGACAGTTATGCTTGAAAAAAAGAGTATGTAGAGAGGAATGTTCTTTCTCAATTCCTCTTAATCATAATTATGCATGTTAACTAGGGTGACATAATTGGTTCTTCCTCTCTTCTAATTTTTTTTATCCGACACTCTTTTCTTTTTAATCCGTCAGAATAATTATATTCAAAAATATGTACATACATTTTTATTTAGGTTATCAAGAGTTGATCGATGATTCTTCTATAGTTAATTAAGACGTATTAACTAATATATAACCAATCTCTTGAATTTATCAGAATTAAATTGTATGTTTCAATTAAATATGTTATATATCAATTCGTATTAAAGTATTCAAATTAGATAATTCTAGTTCAAAATTTGAAAATTATGTTATGTGTACCGTCATTTATTTATTAACTACATAAAATATACTTTTATACGCAATTTTGCCCTATCTTTGTATGATAAAAATCTGCTATAAAACAGGGTAAAAGTACATTTTCACAATTATACTTCATTTAATCATACACATTTGCTTTCAATAATCATAAAAACTCAAACATTTTCTACTTGAAGTTAGACACATATAACTAAAGGAGATAACACACACGCACACGCGCAATAAAAGCACGCACAAATTTCTTTCTCAAAATTTGAAAATCGAAAGTGTCTACTTAAAATATTTTATTCAGAATTGAAGTCATATAACTGAATTTGAATATCTAACTTAAATATCCCGACAAATTTATCAAAATGACTATATATTAAGCTATTACAAATTTCAAAATGTATATAATACATGTAAGAAACACTTCTCATTTCTTAAATTTTATCTCAAATCAAACGCTTGATAATAATTTATGTCAACTAAAAAAAATAATGAAAAAGAAGTTAAGAGAGGCTTTAGATGATGAGTGATGAGCACAAGGGTACATGTGGTGCAAGTTCTCTATATTATTAAACTATTTCCTACTTTGTAGTAATACAGTTAAGACTCCAAACTTCCCACCAGCTGTTTGATAGCTGTCTTAACTATCTCCCCATGTGATACCTTCTTAATACCCCCACCCCCACCCCCACCCCACCCCAACCCCTCTTTAATTTGTCAATTTATCATGTTGTAGACAAATTTTAATTTTCTTTGCTTCTTAATGAGACAAATATTCAAAACTTATAGACATTGATAGCTTATGAAACAATGTCATGTGTATGTTCTCTTCTAAAATTTTCATATTTTCTTCACTTCATCACTTTGTAAAAACACCCTTACATTTAGCTTTGAGTTTGTTTTGATCGGATCAGATAGTTCCTTCCTTTGTTCCTTCAGGCAGGTGACTGAACTCGATATATTTAATTTCATTTCGATCAACAACGGTTAGAGGTATGTCTGAATGACTTTTTCTTTTATTGGTGTAAAGTAAATTATAATTTTTTTAAAATTTCATCGATTTTTACAAAGAAAAAAAGCGAGAAAATGGCACACTTACCACCAAGAGCGCCTAACATGACACAAAATTGGCCTGATTTTTCGCTTCATCAAAAAATGGAAAACTTAGCTCCGTCCGCCCATAATTTATGGGCGGACGACTTCCTCGACATGTCGTCGAGGCGTGGGTCCCACCGAAGATCAATGAGCGACTCCATTGCTTTTTTGGAGTCGCCCATGGTTGAAGAATGCCGGAGGCTATCCAGTACAACTCCGGGATCCGATGGGACCACTAACGGTCACGACGAATTCGAGAGATTCGATGACGAACAACAGATCATGTCCATGTTTAACGATGACGTCCACGATATGTCGTGTTCCAACCCGTCATCACCGTCCGATTACATCAACGTTAATGAAGATAAAAAGATGAACGGCCCTGATCAAATGATGATGCAGCTTAAGAGTGATCAAAATGAGGAAGTTGAAAGCTCATGCAAGACTAATGAGGAATTAGCCACAGCTAATCAAAATGCAAGTACTAATAATAATGAATATTCTTCTGAAAGAGTTGTTGATCCCAAGAGAATCAAAAGGTACTAATTATAATACTTAATGAAACCGTAATTATGACTCAATACGAAGTTTAAGAAACCTGGTAATTATGTCAGGATATTAGCAAATAGACAATCCGCGCAAAGGTCAAGGGTGAGGAAACTACAGTACGTATCAGAGCTCGAACGTAGTGTTACCACTCTTCAAGTATGTGAAATTATTTATCACATAATTTCATCTTAAATTTCTCGTAATATTATCTTTTAAGTTCGAATAAAATATTATGTGTACCTCACTTATTTTGTTTGTTTGATTTATTGAAGGCTGAAGTTTCTGTACTGTCACCAAGAGTTGCATTTTTGGACCATCAACGTTTATTGCTAAATGTTGACAATAGTGCCCTCAGACAAAAAATTGCTGCTCTTGCCCAAGATAAATTGTTTAAAGATGGTAAGTTTGTGTGATTATTTTTGGTTGGTTCGATTAGTGTGGACGTTAGAAATTTATAACTTTTAATCTCTCTATATATAAATATATATGATTTTTTTCGAAGTTAACGAGTATATGTGTATATAGCTCATCAAGAAGCATTGAAAGTGGAAATAGAGAGGTTGAGGCAAATTTATTACCAACAAAACATGAAGCAGCAAATGGACAACAACAACACTACACCACTTGCTGATTCCACTAATACTCCTCCAGAGATCAAAGTACAACTTAGTGTCAATTAGGTATTTATTTGGTTTCACTTTTTTTTCGATTGATAAGTTATTTAAGAAAATAATAGAAAAAAAACTTTTGAATCGAGTAATCTATTTAATGTGCAGGTAAATTAGACTATGTGATGGCATTTTCAGCAAATTCATGTGGGAAAATCTCCTTATCTGACAAGATAAGATCACTGAATTGATCTCTCACATTTTATGGGACCATAAAAATCTTATTTTATTATTTAGTCAATGTTTTTTTTAATGTTTCACTTCATTTTAATTCCTTCAACCACATATATACAAGAAATGTTGTATTATTGGAAGGGTAATAGTGGAATATCTATTGGGATGTATGAAAGAAGGAAATTGTAATTGATTTTCACTAATTGTCAAAGAGAGAATTTGAAAAAATTAAGTGTTGATTCCATGAAGAATTTTTTTTTTTTGTTTATTTTTGGGTATTATATATGTAAAAATAATTATAATGTCAACAACTTAGAAGAATATCTTAATAAAAATTTTGAACACAAGCAACCTAAATAACAAAAGTTCAGTAGTTGTAAACATCATTAGCTTATACGCGTGTAGAAAATTTTATTAAAAAAATAGACGTCTCTCCTTTATAAATAAAAAATAGTGATACATTAATAAAATACTCTAGAATAAGTTAATTTTTCTACCAAACAAACGAAAAATAGCAATAGAATTAAAGTAGATTTAATTTCTTGTCGATACAAAAAGAGTAAATGTCCTTAAATATATGTTGCATGCAAAATAATACTACGTAACTAGAAAAATAAACGAAAAATAGCAATATAGAATTAAAATGGGTTTAATATTCTTTAATTTCTTGCTTAACAGTGTTTTCTATCTATATTATTAGTCATACATCCCATCTAATATTATCCTTATATATAGTAAATAGTGACATTAATATAATAATAAGGGTATCATTCTTATATCTTATATCAAACGATTTTTAAAAGAAAATATAATATATCTATCAAGTCTAAAATAATTGATACGAACAATGAATATGACAATGCAGTGAATGAGGTTATTCCTCTCTTAATAGAAATTTCTATTTACGATAAGTATTTTCAGTGTGAATTCATATTAACAAACTCTAAAATAAATATCGAATACCAGATAAAAAGACAAAAAAAAATTTGAATAATTTGTAGGTATGTAATAATCATTTCACAACTAAGAGTCTGAGCCTCTGAGGTGTGTTATACACTGCAAAGAATTGGACACCACTTTAGTCGATAAAATATGATTTCTAACAAAAAAAATATTGTTGTAGATTTTACACAAATTAAATTATCGATTTTTTTATTTTTATAGAAATCAAGTTTGAAAGAGTCATGTTCAAACTTGTTACGAATCAAATACATAACATCAATAATAACATATTTACTATAATTCACAAATGAATAGAGCTTTTACCTAATCCAAATTAATTGACCGGCTAATGGGTTTTAACTAATAACTTATTTGGTCCATTGTTTTTTATAAATAGTGAAGTAACTACGAGATTGATTGGACTTTGGCGTATAAAGTGGAGATCCATTAAACAAATGGTATATCAAAATTTTCAATTTTATCATTTAGGTTACTCAAATGGTTTGATTTGCAACTTCCATGATAAAAATTTAAGTTTGTAACCCTTTGTCTGTTTTTACAAAGGTTGACGTTCACGACAACTTAGACGATTTGATTTGAAATCTCGATAATTGAAAGTCTCAAATTTAAAAATCTTCATTGTTATCATAAGGATTGACCTTCTACATCAAATTCGTCGCATAGGTATTTAAACAATTATAGCATCATCCATAATGGACATCCATCACTTGAACAATGCAAAAGAGTTGCTAGAAAATGTGCTTTTGAGAAATTTAGATTATGATACACATATAACACATTGATTATTTTGTTCATATCTTTTTCTCCTTTATATTATAACTCCCCATTATTTTGCGTTAATAATGACCAACATTTCTCAAGCACAAATAATAGTATAAATTCTATAAATATCAGAAGTTCACGTAAAAATAATTAAACATCGACTGAATATGACCTAAATATCATACCAAAATGGTTAAAGTTAAGTTATATAGCCTAAACCTAATGTAAAAATGTATGCAAATAAACTAAAATATGTATATGTCTAAATTCCAAATTTGTTTGTTTGAAATTGACTTAAAAATGGCTATAATTTAAATAAAAGTCTTATAATTGGCTATTTATAAAAGTCCTTCTTTCTCCATGCACCCCCCACCCCCCTAAACCCCCCTCCCCCCACTTTCTGCATCTTCTTCTCCAATCCTTCATCTCTCTTCTTCTTCATTTTCTCTCTCTATACATACATATATCATATATATATATATATATATATTAACGTATTGAGAGACCACCAGTAATGGGGGCGTACAGATCGGACGACGATTACGATTATTTGTTCAAGGTGGTGTTGATCGGCGATTCCGGCGTTGGAAAATCTAATCTTCTATCCAGATTTACACGTAACGAGTTCAGTTTGGAGTCAAAGTCAACGATCGGCGTTGAATTCGCTACTCGTAGCATTCGTGTTGATGATAAGGTTGTCAAGGCTCAGATTTGGGATACTGCCGGTCAGGAACGGTATCTCCATTATTTCATTACTCAATTCTGAATTTTTGATTCTATATTGGATAGATTAGCATTTGCGGTAGATATTAGAATAGTATGTTAATATTTGAGATCTGAAATGCTGATACAAAATTGATTTGCAATAATTGACGTTATGTAGTGTAGTTTTTGTGGTAAAGTCAGATCTGATATATCCTTTAGGTTTACTAATGAGTGCAAATAGTACCAGTAGGGCAACAACAATGGCAGACCGGTGTAATTGCGTAAAGTAGGGTCCGGTGAGGATAGTGTACACAGACATTACCTCTACCTTGGGAGGCAGAGAGGCTGTTTCCGTGTACAATTGTTTCAGAAAATGTTGAAATGTTCTCTGATTTCCATTGCTTGAAAGAAAATTTCTTTCAGGTTTTGGCAAATGATTTTTGTTGAAACGAATGCCACCTAAATATTTTGCAGAAAAATGTCAATTTCCAATTTTTGTGTGTTGATTACTCTGAACTGTAAAAACTCCAAGAGTGTTAGAGTAGGAAGTGCGGAACTGCTAGGAGTCCGCTGTCTGAATAATTTTTTGGAGATCATAGTCATTTGCGTAGGGAAAAGCCACTGCCTTTTGTTGTTCTTGCACCAATTCGTAATCGGAGGGCAAGAAAATTGGACAGACCGTCCTCAGAAATCAAAGACCGGTTTTCTTCATATATGTTGTCCTGAACAAGTTCACCCCCCCTATTGTCAGTGAGAACACTTCACAAGTGAACTGTAGACCCAGGCTAGAAAGGATTTCAAGTTCTGTTTGGCTCTCCTTCTTTAATCTCCCTTTTAATGTATTCTACTCCTCCTCCAATGATACCCGTCAAAGAGGGCTTTCAGTTAACTGATCTAGAAATGGGTGATGTCGGAAAGCTAAAAGGAAAAACAATAGGCTTAAGAAGATTACTTATAAAAAACAACAACTAGTCTTAAGCTGGTCGTGTCTAAAGTGTCATACATTGGCATCTGTTTTGGTGGCTAAGCGTTGCAAGTGTCTTTCCCATGTGTGCTAAGCTTTAGAGAAATTTTGACTTAGCTAAACTCTGAGCATCATATCAACTTGAACATTGCTTTATGAAACAGTCATGTAGTTTGATGGCTTTTATGTTGTTTTCCTCAAACAAAAGATCCAGGGGATTAACTAGGATGATCAAGGCTACAATACTAAACTTTTGAGTTTAAAATTACTGCCACCCTACTCATTTTCAAAAATAAAATACAAGTACTGCCACCCTACTACTCCCTGCATAATTAAGTTAGTGTTCGCATTTTTTGATCATGGATTTAAGATGCAATGTTTTTTTTTCCTAATTTGCATTCATTAGGGTAACATTGATATTTGAAATGATTTAGTCTTTGTTCATTTTGAAGTCCGAAATTAGATGTGATCACGTTCTTGTTATGAATAAGTTTGTGTGCTAATTACTATGAGACTCTTTCATTCCTCATCTTCTCCTATATATTGTTGTAGTAGTTTTCCAGCCTTCACTTTCTTTTCATATCTATTGTTGTATTAGTTTTCCAGCCTTGACTTTCTTTTCATATCTATTGTTGTATTAGTTTTCCAGCCTTGACTTTTCCATGTTTCTATAAACTTTAACAGTCTTAAGGTCCTATAAATATTGTGTGTTCATCTTCTTTTTCCTGGTACGATTTTCATGTCACTGTGTATCTTATTTTCCAGTATGGAAATGTTTTGATTTGATGCGTTGTATTATATTAATTTTCTCAATTGTGTCTCTTTGTTTAAGATATCGCGCAATCACGAGTGCCTACTATCGAGGAGCTGTTGGAGCATTGCTTGTCTATGATGTCACCCGTCATGTAACTTTTGAGAATGTAGAGAGATGGTTAAAAGAGCTCCGAGATCACACTGACTCTAGCATCGTCATAATGCTGGTGGGTAACAAGGCAGATTTGCGTCATCTGCGTGCTGTTTCTACTGAGGATGCCCAGGCATTTGCAGAGAAGGAAAGTACATTTTTCATGGAAACATCCGCTTTGGAGTCCATGAACGTTGAAAGTGCCTTCACAGAAGTGCTCACTCAAATACACCGCGTTGTTAGCAGGAAAGCTCTTGAAGTAGGAGATGACCCGGCAGCAGTTCCCAAGGGGCAGACGATAAATGTTGGAGGCAAGGATGATGTTTCTGAAGTAAAGAAAGCTGGGTGCTGTTCTGCTTAGAACAAAGAGTAATCTACACCGCGGAAGAGATTCTTTTTGTTTTGAGCTGAATTTCACATGACATTTGTACGTCAACCTCTAACCACATGAATTGCTTAGCACTAATAGCTTTATTCACTGGATAACTAGACATTGTTGAATTGAGTGCACCCCCAAGATTGAATATTATCCAAATTAGCTTCATTCTTTATCCTTGTTTCTCTATTTTGCTTCCATTGGTCAATGATTTATTGTATTAGCTGCTGCTTATGGACCTCCAAAATAGGGTATATTTGTTTCACAAAGATTCTGAATCGTGCTACGTGTATGAAACTATTAACACATTTTATTGTGAATTGAGAAATATTTTCAATTCCTCATGCTCCGTTTGTGTTAATTTTTACACATTATTTCAGAGTTCAGAATACAAGAATATTGACTGTTTGGCTTATTACTTTGCCTTTCTTTTCGAACATATGACATAAACAGGTGACAAGGCCAAAAAGTATTCACAGAACTCAATTGAATGTGTTATAGAAGTCAATTGTTACATGGCCAAAAACTAGAATACAGAATGAGGTAAAAGACTAAAAAAGTGAATCATTACAGAATAATGTCAGACAGTGATGTGTTTGTGGGCAATACTGAAGCTCTACAAAAAGGACATGATTTTTTCCTCTGCAACCATTTGTTGATGCACTCAGCATGAAATTCATGCCCACATTGAAGTGTGCCAATGTTATCTTCCTCTTTATATTCAAGTAAGCAGATAGCACATGCATCTTGTTCCTCATCATCTTTGTTGGCGTCTATGTCCATAACACAAGTAACATAACATGTACTTTTTTCAAAATACTCAGACATATCTTCTTCCTCAACCACCTCTTCTTCTTCGTCTTCTTCAATTTCATCAGTATAGGTGTCATCAAGAATGGATTGAGGCACTTGAATATGGTAACGAATGTAGTTAGTATTCACTTGCATTCGAGCTGTTCTAGTCCTTCTTCCACTTGTTTGATGATTGCCTTGATCAAGCACATGTATATCATACTCCATTCCTATTTCTAACTCATTCATGATTTCTTCTTCTTCCTCGTCTTCTTCCTCTTCCTCTTCCTCGTCTTCTTCCATACTATCTTCATCCAATAACTCCTCTTCTTCTTCTTCTTCTTCTTCTTCTTCAATTTCACCAATATCTGAATGTTCTAACTTAATATGAGACATGAAACTATAATCAACTGGAGGCATGAGGTGTTGTAGTCGATTCAAGAGAGCGGCGTCAGGTGGTAATGTACGACTACAACAACAACAAGGAACTTGATCATGTTGAGACATTGTTTCTTCCCTGTGTTTTGTATTAGATTACCAGAAAGTTTAGAATGGGATCTACTTGTTAATGTAAACCTATATATAGGAAAAATATATTTGATTTGGAAAGGAAAATATTTATGGTAACAATTTGATTGGGAAAAATAGTTTCCTAAAATGTTTATTTCCTATTCTTTTCTTGCTTTCCCCACAAGTTTCTATAAAAAATTATCACACGTTATTATTTTTAATAATTCCGATGTGTTCATCACAAAGTTTGATATAAAAGGGAATTACAAAATCATATCAAAGTTTAGAATTTTTCTGTTGAACCAGTAACAAAAAAAAAATTTTTACATAAATTTTTTAAATAATTCCAACAAAGATTAGGAGAACAACCATCAATAAAGACCCAAATATTATGTTACCATCTAAAATTCTCTTTTCCAGCATGTTTCTCAAAAGATTATCTAATCACAAAAAATCAACTTTTATTAGTATCATAATCTATTAATAATATTGCATTATAATGAAACAATAGAAAATAAACACATTCTCACTCGTTAGTTCATTCAATTCAATTTGATGAAATTGCTTTCATATTCCACAACTATTCTACCTTTAGAATTTCTTTTTAGTATTTTAGATTTGTAAAATTTTCGGTAATAAATATAAACTTTACACTAATACTATTTAGGAAGTCCAAGTGATGGGCATATCTATGTAGTCAAGAAAATCATTTAAATTTTTCTTGCACATTTTGAATTTTCAATTATTTTAAAATTTATATGCTATATACTATTTATAAGTAGTGACACACTTGGATCATTATTAAGACTTTTGAATTTTGATTGGTAATGGGAGAAGTTATCATAAAAAATTCTACTCCTATGTATTTCTTTTTACTATATATTGTTAGAATTAAAGTTCAATTTATACTTCTTTAATTTAATCTTCTATAAAATTATGAAAGTTATAAGTCTATATTTATTAGTTCTGAAATTATTAATATATAACTTTTATATTCATTTTTAAATATACTTTTATAATACTTTCTTTCTTTATCCTTTCCTTACTGATATGGTTTCTTTAAATAGCTACATATTTGTGTATTTACTAATACGGAAGCGTAATGAGAGATACTTAAGGATTAGTCATATAGATATATTCATATTATTAGAGGGTATAATATCTTAATTAGTTTTTCATATTTCTTGCTTGATGGTCGATGTATCCCTCGATTAGTATGAATTTGATTTAATCAATAAAATATAAATTGGTAAAACTAATATTAATTTGAACATTTTCTATATAATAGTTTCACTTTATAATAATTGTATGGAACAAACGTACAACACATGTTCCCAGGGACTAATATAGATAAAATTCATGAAGAGTACTTGATTAACAAATTCCAACCTCTTCAAAGCTAATTAACTCATTATCCAAACTCACTTTTTTTACCAATAAAATTATCTATAGAAGAGTTTACACAAGCTTATAAGTTTACTTAGCCAAATAAATTATAATATATTCTAGCAAACATACAGATGAATATTAATAAGGATACCATTAGTCAAATTTAAAAAGCACATAACAATATTTCATGATAAATCTATGATAAAATCAACATGCGCTTAACACAAACTTATTATATTGTACAAACGCACAAAGAAGGAATATATATATATATATATATATATATATATATATATATATATATATATATATATATATATATATATATATAGTTTTTTTAAAAAAACCTTCAGGGCAGCCAGGGTAACATTCACACGCAATTTTTAGTCCACCAAAATTTAAAATCTTAAGTCTAGCACCCGCATCGCGATTTCTACGATTGGTGCATCCACACACAACCTCCACGTAGCCATATCCTCTCTACAACATGCTCATATCACGTAATCCCTTTTCGCTGAACATATCGCCTCGCCGCTTCTGTTACTATTCACTAAGTCAAAAACCAAAAAACATTTTATGTAAAGATCAATTTTATAATAAAATCCTATAAGAGAACAAAAAAAGGAGAAGGATCGAAAAAGGTGAGTATTAATTTTGTGATGCATATATACAAAATTGATTATACGGGAAATTCGTTGAGAGAGAGAGAGAGAGAAGAGATGAGAAAATCGAGAGGAAGATGGACAAATGAGGTGTTTTTATAGAGAAAAATCACCCGAGACAGAAAGCAAATGTAAGAGATCTGGTGTTGGGGTGAGGGGTGGGTGAGAGGTGTATTACACAAAGCATGTAGGTAAAGGGGAATTTTTTGTTTCAATTTAGTGCATGAATGGAGCAATTGTTAAATATATTTACATATCTAGAAATGGAAAAAAAGTCTGATACGTCGTACAATTTTTGCGATTCAGAAATGATATATCTCTAGTTAATAAACATATACCTTTTTATTACACGGATGACCCAAATATACCCTTTTCGGCAAATAGAAGTGAAAAAAAAATTGATTGTGATTTATTCTTGACTTGTTTTATCAAACTAAAACCCATAAAAAGTATATGTGATCCTTTTAGCAAAGTCCAGCGCTATATTTAATCCTTCTAACATATGAACTTTTTTTGTCATCATTAACTTAGTGACTAATTTGCATTTATTATTCCTTTTATCACATTTTTTTGTTTATTAGTTTCTGGACACGTTAGTTGCACGTGCTGTTCATTTGAATTTTTATTGATGCGTTAAACAATTAATATGGCGCACACAAGAACATTTAATGATAAGTCGATGATAAAATCAGCAACATGCGTTTAGCACAGACAAATTATATTGTACAAACGCACAAAGAAGGAATATATATAAAATATATGGTAAAAAAAACCTTCACAGAGTAACATTCACAAGCAATTTTGAATTCACCAGAATAAAAAATTCTAAGTCTAGCACCAACATCGCCATGTCTATGGCTAGTGCATCCATACACAACCTGCATGTAGTCATCTCCTCTCTGCAACACGCTCATATCGCATAACTCCTTTTCGTTGAATATATCGTCTCACTGCTTTTGTTACTATTCACTCAGTCCAAAAAAAAAAAATATTTTATATAAAGGTCAAATTTTTAATAAAATCCTATAAGAGAACAAAGAAAGGAGAAGTTATCCGTAAAAGTGAGTATTAATTTTGTGATGCCGATATATAGAATTCATTCTACGGAGAATTCATTGTGTGAGAGAGAAAAGATGAGAAAACCGAGAGAAAGATGGACAAATGAGGTATTTTTATAGAGAAAAATCACATGAGGGAGAAAGCAGATTTAATAGATCTGGTGTTGGGGGGTGGGGGTTGAGTTGGGGGCGTATTACACAATACATGTAGGTAAGGGGGAATTTTTCGTTTCAATTTAGTGATTGAATGATCCATTGTTACATATATATACATATCTAGAAATGGGAAAAAACTCTATACTTCCTTCAATTTTTGTGATTCAAAATTGATATATCTCTAGTTAATAAAGTGACTAACATATACCTTTTTATTACACGAATTACCCAAATATACCCTTTTCACCAAATAGAAATGAAAAAGAAATGATTTGATCTATTGTTGACTTGTTTTATTAAACTTAAACCCATAAAAAGTATATATGATCCTTTTAGCAAAATCGAGAGGTATATTTAATCCTTCTCACATATGAACTTTTTTTGCCTTCATTTACTTTAAGAGTAATTTGCACTTATTATTCTTTATGATCACATTTATTTGTTTACCACGTGCAAATTTTTATTGGTGCATTAAAATAATAAAATATTAATATGGATACCATTAGTCAAATTAAAAAAGAACATAAGAATATTTAAGGGATAATGCCCAAGTACCCCCTCAACCTATGCCCGAAATCTCAGAGACACACTTATACTATACTAAGGTCCTATTACCCCCCTGAACTTATTTTATTAATAATTTTTTACCCCTTTTTAGCTTACGTGGCACTATCTTGCGGGCCCAATGATGGTTGACTTTTTTTTTTAACTAGTGCCACGTAGGCTAAAAAGGGGTAGAAAATTATATATAAAATAAGTTCAGGGGGGTAATAAGACCTTAGTATAGTATAAGTGTGTCTCTGGGATTTCGGGCATAGGTTGAGGGGGTACTTGGGTATTTTCCCAATATTTAATGATAAGTCGATGATAAAATCTACAACATGTGTTTAACACAAACACATTGTATTGTTCAAACACAAAGAGAGTGTGTGTGTGTGTGTGTGCGTGCGTGCGTGTGTGTGTGTGTGTGAGCGCGCGTGCGTGTGGGTGAGTGCGTGTGTGTGTGTGTGCGCGTGCGCGTGTGTGTGGGTGCGTGTGTGGGTGCGTGTGTGTCTGTGAATGTATATATATATGGTAAAAAAAACCTTCACAAGCAATTTTTGACTTCGTAAAAATAAAAAATTCTAAGTCTATCACAACATCGCTATGTGAACGACTGGTGCATTCACATACAACCTCCACGTAGTCATCTCCTCTCTGCAACACGCTCATATCGCGTAACTTCTCTTCGCTAAACATATCGCCTCACTGCTTCTATTACTATTCACTCAGTCAAAAACAAAAAATGTTTTATATAAAGATCATATTTTTAATAAAATCATATACGAAAACAAAAAAAAGCGATCGGCAAAAGTGAGTATTAATTTTGTGATGCCGATATTTAATATTAATTATACGGGGAATTCATTGCGAGAGAGAGAAGAGATGAGAAAATAGAGAGGAAGATGGACAAATGAGGTATTTTTATAGAGAAAAATTACTTGAGGCAAAAAGCAAATTTAAGAGATCTGGTGTTGGGGCTAATGGATGGGTTGTGGGTGTATTACATAATGCATGTAGGTAAGGGGGGATTTTTCATTTAAATTTAGTACATGTATGGATCCATTGTTACATATTTTTACATATCTAGAAATGGGGAAAAAGTATGATAAGTCCTTTAATTTGTGCGATTCAGAAATGATATATCTCTAGTTAATAGAGTAACTAACATATATCTTTTTATTACACGGATGAGCCAAATATACCTTTTCGGCTAATAGAAGTGAAAAAAAAATGATTTTGATCTATTCTCGACTTGTTTTATTAAACTAAAACCCATGAAAAGTATATGTGATCCTTTTAGCAAAGTCACGAGGTATATTTAATCCTTTTCACTTATGAACTTTTTCTGCCTTCATTAACTTAATGACTAATTTGCATATATTATTTCTCATGATCAAATTCATATGTTTACTAGTTTTTGAACACGTGCGTTGCACGTGTGTTTCATGTGATTTTTTTTTATCATTAAAACAATTAAACATTAATAAAGATACCATTAGTCAATTTAAAAAACACATAACAAAATTTCATGATAAGTTGATGATAAAATCAACAACATGCGTTTAACACAAACATATTATATTGTACAAACGCACAAAAAAGGAATATTTATATATATATATATATATATATATATATATATATATATATATATATATATATATATATATATATATATATATATATATATAT
Source organism: Solanum chilense (assembly GCA_032847665.1). Taxonomy (NCBI): domain Eukaryota; kingdom Viridiplantae; phylum Streptophyta; class Magnoliopsida; order Solanales; family Solanaceae; genus Solanum; species Solanum chilense. The sequence goes on along the minus strand of CM064974.1, from coordinate 4,626,063 downwards.
ATTACAAAAAAAACCTTCAGGGCAGAAAGGATAACATTAACAAGTAGCTTTGAGTTCACCAGAATTGAAAATTCAAATTCTAGCACTAGCATCGCCATGTCTACAACTGGTGCATCCACACACAACCTCCACGTAGTCATCTCCTATCTGCAACACACTCATATCGCATAGTTGTTCTTCGCTGAACATATCTCCTCACCGCTTCTGTTACTATTCACTCCATTAAAAACTAAAAATGTTTTATATAAAGATCAAATTTTTAATAAAATCCTATCAGAGAACAAAAAAAGGGAGAAGCGATTGGTAAAAGTGAGTATTAATTTTGTAATGCCGATATATAGATTTTATTGATTATACGGGAAATTCATTGCGAGAGAGAGAGAGAAGATGATAAAATCGAGAGGAAGATGGATAAATGAGATATTTTAATGAGAAAGATCACCTGAGGCAGAAAGAAGATTTAAGAGATCTGATGTTGTGGGGGTGCGTTGGGTGTGTGTGTGTGTGTGTGTGTGTGTGTTGGGGGCGTACACAATGCATGTAGGTAAGGGGGGATTTTTTGTTTCAATTTTAAACATGAATGAATCCATTGTTACATATATTTACATATCTAGAAATGTGAAAATTGTCTGATACGTCCTTTAATTTGTGTGATTCAGAAATGATATATTTCTAGTTAATAAAGTGACTAACATATACCTTTTAATTGCACGGATGACCAAGATATATCCTTTTCGGCAATAGAAGTGAAAAGAAAAAACTATTTTGACATATTCTTAACTCGTATTATTAAGCTAAAACCCATAAAAAGTATATGTTATCCTTTTAGCAAAGTCCAGGGGTATATTAATCCTTATCACATATGAACTTTCTGCCTTCATAAATTTAGTGACTAATTTGCATATATTATTCCTTATGATCACATTATATGTTTACTAGTTTTTGGACACGTGCATTGCACGTGTTTCATGTGAATTTTTATTGATTGTTAAAACAATTAAATATTAATAAGGATACCATTAATAAATTTAAAAACCACATAACAAAATTTCATGATAAGTTGATGATAAAATCAATAACATGCGTTTAACACAAACATATTATATTGTACAAACGCACAAAGGAAGAATATATATATATATATATATATATATATATATATATATATATATATATATATATATATATATATATATATATATATATATATATATATATAGTTAAAAAAAACTAACTTCAGGGCAACAAGGGTAACATTAACAAGTAATTTTGAGTTCACCAGAATTGAAAATTCGAAGTCTAGCACTAGCATCGCCATGTCTACTATTGGTGAATACACACACAACCTCCATGTAGTCATCTCTTCTCTGCAACACGCTCATATCGCGTAACTCCTCTTCCCTAAACATATCGCCTCACCGCTTCTATTACTATTCACTCAGTCAAAAACAAAAAAAATATTTTATATAAAGATCAATTTTTTAATAAAATCCTATAAAAGAATAAAAAAAGGAGAAGCGATTGGTAAAAGTGAGTGTTAATTTTGTGATATCGATATATAGATCATTGATTATACGGGAGTTCATTGCGAGAGAGAGAAGAGATGAGAAAAGTGAAAGGAAAATGGACAAATGAGATATTTTAATAGAGAAAGATCACCTGAGGCAAAAAGCAGATGTAAGAGATCTAGTGTTGGGGATGGGGGTGGTTTGGGGGCACATTACACAATGCATGTAGGTAAGGGGGATTTTTTTTCTTCAATTTAGTACATGAATGTATCCATTCTTACATATATTTACATATCTATGAATGAGAAAATTGTCTAATATGTCCTTCAATTTGTGCGATTCAAAATGATATATCTCTAGTTAACAAAGTGAATAACATATACTTTTTTATTACACGGATGACCCAAATATACCCTTTTCGTCAAATAGAAGGAAAACGAATTTTTTTTTGAAATATTCTTAACTTGTATTATTAAACTAAAACTCATAAAAAGTATAATGTGACCCTTTTAACAAAGCCCAGGGGTAGATTTAATCCTTCTCACATATGAACTTTTTCTTCCTTCATTAATTTAATGACTAATTTGCAAATATTATTCCTTATGATCACATTTATATGTTTACTAGTTTCTGGGCACGTGCGTTGCATATGTGCTTCATGTGAATTTTTATTGATCGTCAAAACAATTAAATATTAATAAGGATATCATTAGTCAAATATAAAAAGAACAAAAAAAAATTTCATGATAAGTTGTTGATAAAATCAACAACATGCATTTAACATAAACATATTATATTGTACAAACTCACAAAGGAGGAATATATATATTAAATAGATGATATATATATATATATATATATATATATATATATATATATATATATATATATATATATATATATAAATAAATAAATAAATAAACCTTCAGGGCATCAAGGGTAACATTAACAAGTAATTTTGAGTTAACCAGAATTGAAAATTCTAAGTCTAGCACTAGCATCGCCATGTGTATATATATATATATATATATATATATATATATATATATATATATATATATATATATATAAACCTTCAGGGCATCAAGGGTAACATTAACAAGTAATTTGGAGTTAACCAGAATTGAAAATTCTAAGTCTAGCACTAGTATCGCCATGTCTACAATTGGTGCATCCACACAAAACCTCCGTGAAGTCATCTCCTCTCGGCAACACGCTCACCGCTTCTGCTACTATTCACTGAGTCAAAAACTAAAAAATGTTTTATATAAGGGATAATGTACAAGTACCCCCTGAACCTATGTCCGAAATCTCAAAGACACACTTATACTATACTAAGGTCCTATTACCCTATTGTACTTATTTTATTAATAATTTTCTACCCCATTTGGGCCTATGTGACACTATCTTGTGGCCCAATCTAGTGACACATAGGCCGAAAAGGGGTAGAAAATTACTTAAAAAATAAGTTCAAGGGTAATAGGACCTTAGTATAGTATAAGTGTGTCTCTGGGATTCCGAGCATAGGTTGATGGGGTATTTGTGCATTTTCCCTTTATATAAAGATCAAAATTTTAATAAAATCCTATAAGAGAATAAAAAAAAGGAGAAGCGATTGTAAAAAGTAAGTATTAATTTTGTGGTGCAAACATATAGAATTGATTATAAGGGGAATTCATTGAAAGAGAGAGAAGAGATGAGAAAATCGAGAGTAAGATGGACAAATGAGGTATTTTTATACCTAAGTCAGAATGTAGATTTAAGAGATTTAGTGTTGGGGGTGGGTGGGGAGCGTATTACACGAAGCATATCGGTAAGGAGGAATTTTTTGTTTCAATTTAGTACATGAATGAATTAATTGTTACATATATTTACATATCTAGAAATGGGACAAAATTCTGATACGTCCTTTAATTCTTTCGATTTAGAAATGATATATTTCTAGATAAAAGTGACTAACATATACCTTTTTATCACACAGATGACCCAAATATACCTTTTTCGACAAATAGAAGTGAAAAAAATGATTTTAATCAATTCCGGACTTGTTTTATCAAACTAAAACCCATAAAAAGTATATGTGATCCTTTAACAAAGTCCACAGTATATTTAATCCTTCTCACATGTGAACTTTTTCTGCCTTCATTAACTTAGTGACTAATTTGCATATATTATTCCTTATGATCACATTTATATGTTTACTAATTTCTGGACACGTGCGATGCACGTGTATCTCAGGTGAATTTCTATTTGATCGTTAAAAAATTAAATATTAATAAGGATACTATTAGTCAAATTAAAAAAAGCACATAATAAAATTTCATGATAAGTTGATGATAAAATCAACAACATGCGTTTAAAACAAGCATATATATATATATATATATATATATATAAACCTTCAGGGCAGCAAGGGTAACATGAACAAGTAATTTTGAGTTAACCAGAATTGAAAATTCTAAGTCTAGCACTAGCATCACCATGTCTACAATTGGTGCATCCACACACAACCTCCACGTAGTCATTTCCTCTCTGCAACACGCTCACCACTTTTGTTACTATTCACTCAGTTAAAATTTAAAAAATATTTCATTTTGAGATCAAATTTTTAATAAATCTTATAAGAGAACAAAAAAAAGGAGAAGCGATCATAAAAGGTAAGTAGTAATTTTGTGGTGCAAATATATAGAATTGATTATAAGGCGAATTCATTGCGAGAGAGAAAAGAGATGTGAAAATTGAGAGGAAGATGGACAAATTGAGGTATTTTTATAAAGAAAAATCACCTAAAGCAGAATGCAGATTTAAGAGATCTAGTGTTGGGGGTGGGTGGGGGCGTATTATACAAAGCATGTAGCTAAGGGGGAATTTTTCGTTTCAATTTAGTACATGAATGAATTCATTGTTACATATATTTACATATCTAGAAATAACAAAAAAGTCTGATACATCCTTCAATTTTTTCGATTCAGAAATGATATATATCTAATTAAAAGAGACTAACATATATCTTTTTATTACACTGATGATCCAAATATACCCTTTTCGGCAAATAGAAGTGAAAAAAATGATTTTAATCTATTCTTTACTTGTTTTCTTAAACTAAAATCCATAAAAAGTATATGTGATCCTTTTAGCAAAGTTCATGGGTATATTTGATCCTTTTTACATGTGAACTTTTTCTGTCTTCATTAATTTAGTGACTAATTTTCTTTTATTATTCTCTATAATCATATTTATTTTTTTACTTCTCTGGACACGTGCGTTGCACGTGCGTCTCTTGTGAGTTTTTATTGATGCGTTAAAATAATTAAAATTTGTATGCAAATCGTATGAAGTGAGTAATATTTTTTAATGTGCGTCAAGAAACACCAAATGAGGGACATGTTTTAATGTTTAAAATCAATTCCTTTGATGGTACCATCGGTAAAACAATCCCGTTGAAGCTATTATCAGTAATTTTTTAACTTTGCTTAGTAGTTAACACACTTGCAATGAAGTCATATGACTAATTTGAGCCAAATAATAATATAGACTTACGATAATGATAAAAAGAATTGATCAAAATTAGATTGGTGAAGTCTAATAGAGAAAAACATACAAAAAAAAAAAAAAACATACACGTCATTCACAAGACCTTATTCATATAGATCATAGATATAAAACAAATATAAAATCAATAAGTTATCCATATTCAAAATTCGGAAGGTACAAGTTTAAAGAGGTAAAACAAAAGACACAGAAATTGCAGTGACAAATCCTATAATTTGCAAATTATGTATAACAAAGTATGCATCATCTTTTTCTCTAAATAAGATAATACTTATTTCTGACAAAAGTAGAGACAACATTTATCAGTGGTGCTTGTCATTATATTCATTGCTTCACACATCATAATGTGTACGCGCGCGTGCGTGCGTGTGACAATAATAAATCAAAAATATATTTTAAAAGCTATGCCACTTGAGAAAATATTTGTTGTTATTATACGAGACACGATTAAAAATTTGAACTTGTATTGTGTTTACTGTAATTCATTACTTAGTTATTTATTTATTGAGTAGAAATATAGTCGAAAAAGCAAACAAACACATTTACCATCTAGCAGTAAATACCTGAAGAAAATCAATATCATATAGCCCCATAATGAAATGTGTTGTTTGAATTTCATGTTCTAGATTACTTAAAATTTCACAGGTATATACCTTTAACTCTATATACCAAATTAACTAAGAGAATTGAAATTTAACGACAAAAGAAATCTTAAAAATTATCAATAACTTATCAAACATGATGAATGAACATATTTCTCAGCAAAACTTGCTAACAAAGCAAAATAGATGTACATTTATCAGTTCAGCCAAACGTTTAAATTTGTTGTCTGGGGAATGTAAGATGTGCACAGATCTTACCTCAATTCAGAAGTCCCTCAACTTGAGTCGGGTATAGAATTAGAGGAAAATATGAAACAGAAAAAATGACAGTGAAGAGAATATAAACTATATAACAACCCTTACGAGAACAATAACAACAACAAAAAAAAAAGTTTAATAATCGGAACACCATAAAAACAATTGGTGTTAGAAAACAAAAAGAAAGACGGTAGAAAGCAAAAGAAAGACAGTACATGAATAAAAGTACTACAATGACAAACACCACTAAGCCTAAACCCTTCGAAAAGCAAGAGAACACTCCATTACAACCTTCTACCTTAATCTGTGATCTCCATATTAAAACATTTTCTGTAATTGACAAAATCAACATCTTTTTTCTTCTGAGCTTTTAAAGGGGAATTAGCTTAAAGTGCGGTTTAAACACATTTTCATTTTTAGCATTTAATATAATATAATTATTATTTAATATTTAATTGCTTAGATATTTTATAACATTTTGAATTAAGATAGAGTTAAATAGTATTTTACTTTTATGGATTCTCACTTATAATGAAAAAAATATGATTTATCTTCTTGTAAAGCTGCATGATCCCCACAATTTTTTTCCTAAATACAACGAATAAACACAATTTATACTACCTTATAATAGACTATATTCTTCTACTATTCTGGAGCACACACTGATGCTTTTACAGTAAATCGTGGATGTTTGCTTACAAATTACAACTTGTATGGATTTGGTATGTTTTCAGTATCCTTTCGGTAGAGTATGGATTCATGCACCTCGAGTTGGTACCCATGCTAGTGGGGTTCTTCACTTACAAGATTGCAACTTTTGCACAAGATTACTCTTACCTAGTACTTGTTGCTGGTGGGAGGTGACAGATATCTCGTGAAATTAGTCGAGGTACGCAAATCTGGCTTGGACTCCACAGTTGTAAAAAAAAAGGTTTTGTTACGTATTTTCTTGTATTTTGTAAGTAAGAAAATAATATTGTCTCAAAAGCATTTAACAATAATTTGGGAAAATACGATGACATCGGACTTTAAATACTATAATTGAGAGACCAGTCTTGAACCTTACAAGTAGTTTTTTCCCGGTCAATGGTGTGTACATACTATTGTTTACCTGAAAAAAAATATCTCAATTCAAAAAAAAAAAAAACCGTCATTAATCACGTGGTGGAATTCTTAGTACTCCTTCAGAGATCTCGAGTTTGAGATTTCTTTTAAACACTAATGCCTATACCATACACCGGTGACAGAAAATGTTTTATGTAAAGTTTATTTTCACATTATTCTTCCACCAAAATGAATGTAGGACAATGAGAAAATTTACATAATATATATAGATTTATCTTGCATAATTCAAACAAGAAGCTCTCGTAGCTCAGTTGGTTAGAGCACCCGTTTAGTAAGCGGGAGGTCTTGAGTTCGACTCTCAACGAGAGCAATCAATCCTTTCTATCTCCATTTGTTTTTTTTATTGCAATTTTGCTTCTCATATTGGTAATAGTTTTGGCTTTTCATATTACAACTTAGTATATATATAGTTAGAACGATGATGATTTATTGCAATTTTGCTTCTCATATTGGTAATAGTTTTGGCTTTTCATATTACAACTTAGTATATATATAGTTAGAACGATGATGATATAAATTTTCATGCTACTTTCGATTTTTAAATAGTTATAACACTTAGTCGTGTTTAACGGAGCATGTGAACCATAACATTTATAGGTACGTTAATGGTACTATATCATCATTATGCATCTATGACTAGAAAGCAATTTAAGCAGGCCAAAAACTAGAATAAAGAATGAGGTAAAAGACTAAAAAAAGTGCATTGTGATTGAAATATGAATCATTACATAATAATAGACAGTCGTGTGTTTGTGGGCAATACTGAAGCTCTACAAAAAGGACATGATTTTTTCCTCTGCAACCATTTGTTGATGCATTCAGCATGAAATTCATGGCCACATTCAAGTGTCCCAATTTTATCTTCATCTTTATATTCAAGCAAGCATATAGCACATGCATCTTGTTCCTCATCATCATCACCATCTTCGTTGGCGTCTATGTCCATAATACAAGTAACATAACATGTACTTTTTTCGAAATACTCAGACATATCTTGATCCACAGACATTTCGAAGTAACATAAAATGCGCCTTTTTGGCAGTGGTGATAAACCGACTCCATACAGAAGGTCCTAACGGACGTCCGTTTAAATTTTTTGCAAAACTGATCTTGAAATTCCGGATCACCAATAAAGATGGTGGACTATAGCACACGAAAATCGGTAAAATTGGGGGTTTATCTACTCTGGGCTCGTTTGACCTTGAAAATGGGTAATTTTAGCCGTGGTGACTAACCGACTCCATAGATAATTCTTAATGGACGACCGTGTAAATTATTGGCAAAAATGATCTCGAAATTCCTGATCACCAAAAAAGATGGTGGACTATAGCACATGAAAATCGATAAAATGGGTGTTTATCTGTGTGGGCTCGTTTGACCTTGAAAATGGATTGTTTTGGTCGTGGTGACCTATCGGCTCAACAGTTAAGATATTAATGCACGTCCTTGTAAATTTTTGGCAAAATTTATCTTGGAATTCCGGATCACCAAAAAAGATGGTGGACTATAATACACGAAAATTGGTAAAATCAGAGTTTTACTTGCTCTAGGTCTCGTTTGACCTTAACAATGAGCTGTTTTGGACATGGTGATAAACCGACTCCATAGATAAGGTCTTAACGGACGTCCACGTAATTTTTTTTCAAAAATGATCTCGGAATTCCAGATTACCAATAAAAATAATGGACTACAGCACACACGAAAATCGAAAATGTGTGGGATTTACCCGCTCTAGGCTCGTTTGGCCTTGAAAATAGGCCGTTTTGACCATGGTGACCAATCATTTCAAATAGATAAGGTCTTAACAAACGTCAGTGTAAATTTATGGAAAAAATAATTTCGGTATTCCGGATCACCAAAAACGGCAGTGGACTATAGCAGAAGAAAATTGGCAAAATGAAGGGTTTACCTAATATGGGACTCGTTTGACCTTGAAAATCGATCTTTTTGGCCGTGGTGACCAACCTCCTCCATAGATAAGGTCTTACCTGGCATCCGTGTATAGTTTTGGCAAAAATGATCTCAGAATTTCGGATCACTAAATAATGATGGTGGACTATAGCACACGAAAATCGACAAAATATATGGTTTACTTACTCTGAGCTTGTTTGACCTTGAAAATGGGTCGTTTTAGCCATTGTGACCAACTGGCTCTATAGGTAGGGTCCTAATGAATGTCTCTGTAAATTTTTGGCAATAATAATCTTAGAAATTCTGAATCATCAAAAAAGATTTTGGACTGTAGCACACGAAAAATCAGCAAAGTGGGGGGTCTACCTGCTCTGAGGCTCGTTTGACCTTGAAAATTGGTCATTTTTGTCGTGGTGACCAACCGGTTCCATTGATAAGGTATTAACGGACGTCAATGTAATTTTTTGGCAAAAATGATCTCGGAATTATGGATCACCTAATAAGATGGAGGACATCACATGAAAATCGACAAAATAGAGGGTTTACCTTCTCTAGGCTCGTTTAACCTTGAAAATGGTTCATTTTGGTCGTGTTGACCAACCGTCTCCATAGATATGTCTTAACAGATGTCTGTGTAGTTTTTTTAACAAAAATGATCTCAAAATTTCGGATCACCAAAAAAGATGGTGGACTATAGCACACGAAAGATGGCAAAATAGAGGGCTTACCTACTCTAGGTTTGTTTGACCATGAAAATGGGTCATTTTGACCATGGTGACCAACTGACTCCATAGATAAGGTCTTAATGGACGTTCATGTAAATTTTTGACAAAAATAATATCGGAATTCCGTATCATCAAAAAATATTATGAGTTATAGAAAATGAAGGATTTACCTGCTCTAGTCTCATTTGACCTTGAAAATGGGTCGTTTTGACTGTGGTGACCAACCAGCTCCATAAATAAGGTCTTATCCGACTATTGTGTAAATTTTTATCAAAAATGATCTCGAAATTTAGTATCACCAAAAAAGATGGTGGACTACATCCACGAAAAATGACAAAATAGGGGTTTATCTGCTCTAAGATCGTTTGACTTTTAAAATGGGCCGTTTTGACCGTGGTGACCAACCGGATACATAGATAAAGTCTTAATTGATAACCCGTGAAAATATTTAACAAAAATGATCTTGTAAGTTTGAATCACCAATAAAGATGGTGGACTCTAGCACACCATTTTTTGGATGAACCGGATTCTAACGTCAAAAATGCTGAATTGTTTTGTGGACACCCGTCAAGACCTTGTCTATGCAGCCGGTTGTCCCTCACAGCCCATACGACCAATTTTCAAGGTCAAACGATCCCAATATGTGCATACCCCCCATTTCGATGATTTTCGTGTGCTACAGCACACCATTTTTTGGGTAATCCGGATTCCGACGTCAAAAATGCTAAATATTTTGTGGACATATGTAAGTACCATGTCTGTGCAGCTGATTGGAGCGTGCATACCCCCCATTTCTTTAATTTTCGTGTGCTATAGCACACCATTTTTTGATTATCGGTATTCCAAAGTCAAAAATAACAAAATTTTTGGTGGACATCCATAAAGACCCTTTCTATGCAGCCGGTTGGTCCTCATGGCCAGTCCTACCCATTTTCAAAGTCAAATGAGCCATGAAGCGCGCATACCCCCAATTTCGATAATTTTCGTGTGCTATAGCACACCATTCTTTGGGTGATCTGAATTCTAACGTCAAAAATGCCAAAATTTTTGTGGACGTCCGTCAATTACTTGTCTATGCAGCCAGTTGTCCCTCATGGCCAGTCCAACCCATTTTTGAGGTCAAACGAGCCCCAATGCAGGCATAGCCCCTATTTCAACGATTTTTGCTATAGCACACTATTTGTAAGTGATCCGGATTACAATGTCTAAAATGCCAATTTTTTTGTGAACGTCCGTCAAGACCTTGGAAATGCAGTCAGTTGGCCCTCACAGACATTCCGACCCATTTTGAATGTCAAACAAGCCCCGAAGTGCGCACACCCTCCATATCGATGATTTTCGTGTGCTATAGCACACCATTTTTTTTTGGTGATTCAAATTTCGACGTCAAAAATGTCAAATATTTTTGTGGACATCCGTCAAGACCTTGGCTATGCAGCCAGTTGGACCTCACGGCTAGTCCGACCTATTTTCAAGGTCAAACGTGTGCTGAAGAGCGCATACCCCCCATTTCGACGATTTTTGTGTGCTATAGTACACCATTTTTTGGGTGATCCGGATTTCGACGTCAAAAATGCCAATTTTTTTTGTGAACGTCCGTCAAGACCTTGTCTTTACTTCTGGTTGGCCACACGGCCAATCCGACCCATTTTTGAGGTCAAACGAGCCCCGATGCATGCAAAGCCCCCATTTCGTCGATTTTCGTGTGTTATAGCACACCAAATTTGTGGTGATCCAGATTCTGACATCAAAATTTCCAAAATTTTTTGTGGACGTCCGTAGAGACCTTGACTATGCAGTCAGTTGGCCCTCACGTCTAGTCTGACCTATTTTCAAAGTCAAACGAGCCCCAAAGAGCGCATACCCCCCATTTCAAATACTTTCAGGTGCTATAACACCATTTTTTTGGTGATCCGGATTCCGACGTCAAAAGTACCAAAATTTTTGTGAAGATCCGTCAAGACCTTGGCTATGCAGCCAGTTGGACCTCAAGGTCATTCCAGCCCATTTTCAGGGTCAAACGAGCCCAAAGCGCGCACAGCCCCATTTCGATGATTTTCGTGTGTTATAGCATATCATTTTTTGGGTCATCCGAATTTCGACGTAAAAAATGTCAAAATTTTTTGTAGACGTCCGTCAAGACCTTGGCTATGCATCCGATTAGACCTCACGGCCAGTACGTCCAATTAGCAAGGTTAAACGAGCGCAGGAGCGTGCATACCCCCCATTTCGTCGATTTTTGTGTGCTATAGCACACCTTTTTTTTGGTGATATGGATTCTGACGTCAAAAATGCCGAAAGTTTTAGTGGAAGTCCGTCAAGACCTTGGATATGCATTCGGTTGTCCCTCACGGCCAGTCCGACCCATCTTCAAAGTCAAACGAGCTCCGAAGCGCGCATACCCCCCATCGAATATTTTCGTGTGCTATATCACACCATTTTTTGGTGATCCCGTTTCCGACATCAAAAAAGCATAAATGTTTTGTGGATGTCTCTAAGGAACTTTGCTATGCAGCTGGCTTTCGCTCACGGACAGCCCAACCCATTTTCAAGGTCAAACGAGCCGCGAAGCACACATACTCTCCATTTCGACGATTTTCGTGTGCAATATCACCACCATTTTTTGGGTGATCCAGATTCTGACGTCAAAAATATCAAAAAAAAATTTGAACATCTATCAAGGCCATGGATATGCATCCATTTGTCCATCACGGCCAGTACGACCCTTTTTGAAGGTCAAACGTGCCCGAAATGCGCATATCCCCCATTTCGATGATTTTCGTGTGCTATAACACACAATTTTTTTGAAGATCCAGATTATGACGTCAAAAATGTAGAATTTTTTTGTGGAGGTCCGTCAATGCCTTGGTTATGCAGTCAGTTGGCTCTCAAAGCCAGTCCGACCCATTTTCAAGGTCAAGCGATCCCGAAATAGCATGACGATTTTTGTGTGAAATAACATACCTTATTTTGGGTGATCCAGATTCCAACATCAAAAATGCCGAATTTTTATGTGAATGTTCGTAAACATCTTCGCTATGCATCCAGTTGGACCTCACGGCCAGTCCGACCCATTTTAAAGGTCAAACGAACCACGAAGCGCGCATACCCCCCTTTTCGATGATTTTCATGTGTTGTAGCACACTATTTTTTTGGAGATCCGGATTCGACGTCAAAAATGCCAAAAAAATTTGTACACGTATGTCAAGACCTTGGCTATACAGCGGCTTGTCCCTCATGGCCAGTCTGACCCATTTTCAAGGTCAAACGAGCCGCGAAGTGCGCACAACTCCCAATTCGATGATTTTCGTGTGCTAAAGCACACCATTTTTTGGTGATCTAGATTCCGATGTCAAAAATGCCGAAATTTTATTTGAACATCCGTCAAGACCTTGGCTATTTAGCCGGTTGGCCCTCACGGCTAGTCCGACCAATTTTCATGGTCAAATAAGCTCCGAAGTGCGCATACCCCCAATTTTGATGATTTTCGTGTGCTATAGCACACCATTTTTGGGTGATCAAGATTCCGATATTAAAAAATGCCAAATATTTTTGGACGTCCGTCAAGACCTTCACTTTACTGTTGTTGGCCCACACGGCCAGTCCGACTTATTTTTGAGGTTAAACGAGCCCCGATGCACGCATACCCCCCTTTCATCGATTTTCGTGTGTTATAGCCCAACATATTTTTGGTGATATGGATTTTGACGTCAAAATCTCTGAATTTTTTGGTCTACATCCGTCAAGACCTTTTCTATGCATCTGGTTGGCCCTCACGAGCCCAGAGAGTGCATACACCGCATTTCGATTATTTTCATGTGCTATAGAACACCATTTTTTTGGTGATCCGAATTCCGACGTCAAAAATGCTGAAAATTTTTATGGACATCCGTCAAGACCTTGGCTATGAACGGCTGGACCTCAAGTCCAGTCCGACCCATTTTGAAGGTCAAACGAGCCCTGAAGTGAGCATACCCACATTTCGATGATTTTCGTGTGCTATAGCACACCATTTCTTGGGTGATCCGAATTCGACGTCAAAAAATGCCAAAAAATTTTATGGACTTCCTCTAGACCTTGTCTATGCAGCCGGTTGGACCTCACAGACAGTCTGACCCTTTTTCAGGGTTAAACGAGCTCAGAAGCGCGCATACCCCCATTTCGTCAATTTTGATGTGCTATAGCACACCATTTTTTTGGTGATCCGGATTCCGACATCAAAAATGCTAAAAAATTTTGTAGACGTCCGTCAAGACCTTGTCTATGCATACGATTGTCTCTCACGGCCAGTCCAACCCATCTTCAAAGTCAAATGAGCCCCGAAGTGCATACACCTCATTTCGAATATTTTCGTGTGCTATAGCACACCATTTTATTAGTGATTCGGATTCCGATGTCAAATAAGCTGAAATGTTTTGTAGATGTATGTAAGGAACTTTGCTACGCAGCCGGTGCCGATTGGCCCTCACGGCCAGTCCAATCCATTTTCAAAGTCAAACGAGCCTGGAAGCGCGTATACACCCCATTTCGACGATTTTTGTGTGTTATAAGCACACAATTTTTGGGAGATCAGGATTCCGACGTCATAAAATGTCAAATTGAAGTTTAACCTCCAACACACCTAATACTTTATCTAATGCCTATATACTATATTCTAAACATATTTAGGACCTTATGACACAAAGACCAACATGTTAGTCTCTAGTTAACCTAAGTCATTTTCGAGGTCTTACCGTCAAAAATGCTAAAAAAATTGTTAACGTCTCTCAAGACCTCGGTTATGTATCATGTTGGCCCACACGTCTAGTTCGACCCATTTTAAAAGTCAAACGATCCCCGAAGTGTGCATACACCCCATCTCAAATATTTTTGTGTGCTATAGCACACCATTTTTTTGGTGATCCGAATTCCGACGTCAAAATACCAAAAAAAAAATTGGATGTCCTTCAAGACCTTAGCTATGCATCCGGTTGACCCTCACGGCAAGTCCGACCCATTTTCAAGGTCAAACGAGCCTCGAATCACGCATAACACAATTTTGTTGATTTTCGTATATTATAACACATCATTTTTTGGGTGATCCGGATTTCGACATTAAAAATGCCAAAATGTTATGTGCACGTCCGTCAAGACCTTGCTATGCAGCCATTTGGCCCTCACGGACAGTCCTACTCATTTTCAAGGTAAAAAGAGCCCCGAAGAGTGCATACCCCCCATTTCATCAATTTTTCGTGCGCTATAGCACACCATTTTTTGGTGATCCATATTACGCCATCAAAAATATTGAAATATTTTCTAGACGCCCGTCAAGAGCTTGGAGATATAGCCGGTTGGCACTCACATCCAGTCCGACCCAATTTCAAGGTCAAATGAGCCCCGAAGCGCGTATACCCCCCCCCCATTTCGATGATTTTTGTGTGCTATAGCACACCATTTTTTTGATGATCATGATTTTGACGTCAAAAATTCTGAGCTATTTTGTGTACGTTCGTCAAGACCTTGGATATGCAGCGGGTTTGCCCTCATGGACAGTCTGATCCATTTTCGAGGTCAAACGAGCCTCAGAGCATGCATACCCCCCTATTTGATAATTTTCGTGTGCTATAGCACACCATTTTTTTGGAGATCAGGATTTCGATGTCAAAACTACAAATTCTTTTCGTGGACATCCGTCAAGACCTTGGCTATGCATCCAATTGGCCCTCACGGTTAATTCGACCAATTTTCAAGGTCAAACGAGCCCCGAAGAATGCATATCCCTCATTTCGACAATTTTCGTGTGTAATAGCACACCATTTTTTGGGTGATCAGGATTCCTAAGTCAAAAATAATAATTTTTTTTGTGGACGTCCGTCAAGACCTTGTCTATGCAGCCGGTTGACCCTCACGGCCAGTCCGACCCATTTTCAAGGTCAAAATGAGCACCGAAGATACCTCCTTATTTTAACTATTTTCGTGTGCTATAGCACACCATTTTTTTGATAATCTTGATTCCAACGTCAAAAATGCCGAAATATTTTATGGATGTCCATCAAGACCTTGGTTGTGCATCCGGTTGGCCCTCACATCCAGTCCGACCCATTTTCGAGGCCAAACGAGGCCCAAAGCATGCATATCTCCCCCCTATTTCGATGATTTTCGTGTGATGTAGCACGCCATTTTTTCTAGATCCGGATTCCTACGTTAAAAATACCAAATTTTTTTGTGTACGTCTGTCAAGCCCTTGGTTATGTAGCCAGTTGGCCCTCACTGCTATTCCGACCCATTTTCAAGGTTAAACGAGCCCCGAAGCATGCATACACCCATTTCGATAATTTTAGTTGTTGTGATTCGGATTCCGACGTAAAAAATCCTGAAACTTTTTGTGTATGTACGTCAAGTCCTTGGCTATGCATCAGGTGGGCCCTCACGGCCAGTCTGACTCATTTTCAAGGTTAAACGAGCCCTGAAGAACACATACCCCCCATTTCGACCATTTTCGTGTGCTATAGCACACCATTATTTGGGTGATCGGGATTCTGACGTTAAAATGCCGAAATTTTTTGTGGACGTCTGTCAAGACATTTTTTGTACATCTGGTTGACCCTCACGGCCAGTCCGACCCATTCTCAAGGTCAATCGAGCGTCGAAGCGCGCATACCCCCCATTTTGTTGATTTTCATATGCTATAGCACACCATTTTTTGGGTTATCCAAATTCCGATGTCAAAATGCCAAATTTTTTTATGGACGTCCGTCACGACCTTGGCTATGCAGCCAGTTGGCCCTCAAGTCCAGTCCGTCCCATTTTAAATGTCAAAAATTCAATAAAATTTGTGCACGTCCGCCAAGACCTTAGCATTGCAGCGGGTTGGCCCTCACGGCTAGTCTGACCCATATTCAAGGTTAAACGAGCCCCGAAGCGCATACCCTCTTATTTTGTCGATTTTTCGTATGCTATAGCATATCATTTTTCTGGTGATAGCACACGAAAATCAGCGAAATATGGGTTTACCTGCTCTAGGGCTCGTTTGACCTTTAAAACTAATCATTTTGGTTGTGTTGACCAATAGGCTCCATAGATAGGGTCTAAACGGACGTTGGGGTAAATTTTTGCAAAAATAATCTCGAATTTTTGGATCACCAAAAAAGATGGTGTATTATAGCACATGAAAATCGATAAATTGGGGGTTTACCTGCTCTAGGGCTCGTTTGACCTTGATAATTGGTCGTTAGTCGTGGTGACCAATTGTATCCATTGATAAGGTCTTAATGGACGTTTGTGTAAATTTTTGCCAAAAATGATCTCGGAATTCTGGATCACAAAAAAAAATGGTAGACTATAGCACACAAAAACCGCATAAATAAGGCGGGTTTACTTGCTTTAGGGCTCGTTTGACCTTTAAAATAGGACAATTTGGCTGTGGTGACCAATCAGCTCCATAGATAAGGACTTAACGGACATATCTCGAAATTCCGTATCACCAAAAAAGATAATGGACTATAGCACATGAAAAATGACAAAATAGGGGTTTATATGCTCTTGGCTCGTTTGACTTTTAAAATGGGTCGTTTTGTCCGTGGTGACCAACC
Organism: Solanum chilense; assembly: GCA_032847665.1. Classification (NCBI taxonomy): domain Eukaryota; kingdom Viridiplantae; phylum Streptophyta; class Magnoliopsida; order Solanales; family Solanaceae; genus Solanum; species Solanum chilense. Next base: position 4,608,811 of record CM064974.1, on the reverse strand, counting down.
GGATACATAGATAAGGTTTAAATGGATGTCCATGTAAATTTTTGACAAAAATGATCTCGGAAGTTTGGATCACCAATTAAGATGGACTATAGCACACAAATATCGGCAAAATAGGGATTTACATGCTCTGGGCTCGTTTGAACTTTAAAATTGGTCATTTTAGTTATGGTGACCAATAGGATCCATAGATAGGGTCTAAACGGACATTGGTGTAAATTTTTGCAACAATGATCTCAAATTTTGGATCACCAAAAAATATGGTATACTGTACCACACGAAAATCGGTAAAATTGGGGTTTACTTGCTCTAGGGCTCGTTTGACCTTGAAAATTGGTCGTTAGTCGTGGTGACCAAATATGTCCATTGATAAGGTCTTAAAGTACATCTGTGTAAATTTTTGTCAAAAATGATCTCGGGATTCTGGATTACCAAAAAAGATGGTGGACTATAGCACACAAAAGCACAAAAATAAGGCGGTTTACCTGTTTTGGGGCTCGTTTGACCATTAAAATAGGACATTTTGGTCGTGGTGATCAATAGGCTCCATGGATAAGGACTTAATGGATGTCCATGTAAATTTTTGATAAAAATGATCTTGAAAATCCAGATCACCAAAAAAGATGGTGGACTATAGCACACAAAAATTGACAAAATAGGGGTTTACCTACTCTGAGGCTTGTTTGAACTTAAAAATGGGCCTTTTTAACTGTGGTGACCGACATGCTCCATAGAAGGGTCTAAACGGACGTTTGTGTAAATTTTTGGTAAAATTCATCTCAGATTTCTGGATTACAAATAAGATAGTGGACTATAGCACACGAAAATCGATAAAATTGGGGGTTTACCTAACTGAGGCTCGTTTGACCTTTAAAATATGATGTTTTGGTCATGATGACCAATCGGCTCCATAGATAAGAACTTAACGGATGTCCAGTAAAGTTTTTGTAAAAGTGATCTTCGAATTCCGGATCACCAAAAAAGATGGTGGACTATAGCATACGAAAATCGGTAAAATATAGGGTTTACCTGCTCTAGGCTCATTTGACCTCAAAAATGGGTTTATTTGACCATGGTGATCAATCGAATCAATAGATAAGGTCTTAGTTGTTTTGTCCGTGTAAATTTATGGCAAAAATGATGTTGATATTCTGAATCACCAAAAATAATAGTAGACTATACCACACAAAAATTGGCAAAATAGGGGGTTAACCTGTTTAAGGGCTCGTTTGATATTGAAAATGGGTCATTTTGACCGTGGTGACCAACGGATCCATAGATAAGGTCTTAACGGATTTCCGTTTGACAAAAATAATCTCTGAATTCTGGATCACCAAAATAGGTGATGGACTATAGCACTTGAAAATCTTTAAAATGAGGGTTTACCTGAGGCTTGTTTGACCATGCAAATGGACCCTTTTGGTAGCAGTGACCAATTGGATCCACAGATAAGGTCTTAATGTACGTTCGTATAGATTTTTGGTAAAATGATATTGCAATTCTAAATCATCAAAAAATATGGTGGACTAGCACATGAAAAATCAGCAAAATAGGAGGGGTTACGTGCTCTAGGCTCTTTTGATCTTGAAAATAGGTTGTTTTTGTTGTGGTGACCAACTGGCTCCACAGATGTGGTCTTAACGGCCGTTCGTGAAAAAAATTTTGGCAAAAATTATCTCAGAATTCTGGATCACCAAAAAGATAGTGGACTATAGCAATTGAAAATAGGAATAATTGGGGGTTTACCTACTTCGGTTTTAGTTTGACCTTGAAAATTGGTTGTCTTAGTCTTGGTTACCAACCGACTCCATAGATAAGATTATAATGGACGTCCGTTAAATTTTTTGCAAAAATGATCTTGAAATTCCGGATCACCAAAAAAGATGGTGGACTATAGCACACTAAAATCGACAAAATCAGGGGTTTACCTACTTTAGGCTCGTTTGACCTTGAAAATAGATCGTTTTGGGCGTGGTGACCAACCGACTCCATGTATAATTTCTTAATGGATGGTCGTGTAAATTATTGGCAAAAATAATCTCAAAATTCTCACCAAAAAATATGGTGGACTATAGCACATGAAAAATCAACAAGATGGGGGTTTACCTGCCTCGACTCGTTTGACCTTGAAAAGTGGTTGTTTTGGCCATGGTGACCTACCGGCTCAATAGATAAGATATTAATGGACGTCCTTGTAAATTCTTGGCAAAATTTATCTTGGAATTCTGGATCACCAAAAGAGATGGTGAACTATACTATACGAAAATCGATAAAATGGGAGGTTTACCTGCTTTGGGTCTCGTTTGACCTTGAAATGAGCTATTTTGGACATGGTTATAAATCGACTCCACAGATAAGGTCTTAGTGGACGTCCATGTAAAAAAAATTCAAAAATGATCTCAAAATTCTGGATCACCATTTGTGGACTACATCACATGAAAATCAGAAATGTGTGGGGTTTACTTACTCTGGGGTCGTTTGGCCTTGAAATGGGTCATTTTGACTGTGGTGACCATTCAGTTCAAAATATAAGGTATTAACATATGTCCGTGTAAATTTATGGCAAAAAGGATCTCATTATTCTGGATAACCAAAAAAGATAGTGGACTATAGGGGTTAACCTGCTATGGGGCTCGTTTGACCTTAAAAATGGATCGTTTTGCCTGTGGTGACCAACTGTTTCCATATATAAGGTCTTAGATGTTCGTATTTAATTTTGACAAAAATGATCTCTGAATTTTGGATCACTAAAAATGGTGACTATAGCACACGATGGCAAAATAGGGGGTTTACTAGCTTTGGGCTTGTTTGACCTTGAAAATGAGGGGTTTACCTTCTCTAGGCTCATTTAACCTTGAAAATGGTTCATTTGGCCGCAGTGACCAATCGGCTCCGTAGAAATGGTTTTAATGGATATCCGTGTAAATTTTTGAAAAAAATGATCTCGAAATTCGGATTACCAAAAATAATGGTGGACGATAGCACACTAAAATCAAAAAATGAGGGGTTTACCTGCCATTGGCTCATTTGACAATGAAAATGGATCGTTTTAACCGTGGTGACCAATCGGCTCTATAGATAAGTTCTTGACGTACATTCATGTAAATTTTTTGCAAAAATGATCATGGAATTCTAGATCAGTAAAAAAATGATATATTATAGCCACGAAATTGAAAAAATTGAGGGTTTACCTACTCTAGGCTTGTTTGACCTTGAAAATGGGTCGTTTTTCCATAGTGACCAACCGGCTCCATAGATAAGGTATTAACAAACATCTCTGTAAATTTTTGTCAAAAATGATCTCAAAATTTCGGATCACCGTAAAAGATGGTGGACTATAGCACCTAAAATGGGAAAAATGGGGGGGTTTACCTGCTTAGGGCTTGTTTGACCTTGAAAATGGGTCATTTTGACCGTGGTGACCAACCGGCTCCATAAATAAGGTCTTAACGAACGTCTTTGTAAAAGATTGGCAAAAAAGATCTCGAAATTTCATATTACAAAAAATATGGTGGACTATAGCACACGAAAATAGGCAAAAGTGAGGGGGAGGGGGGGTTTACCCTGCTCTGGGCTCATTTGACCTTGAAAATGGGACATTTTGGCGGTGGTTACAGACCGGCTCCATATAAGGTCTTAACGAACATTCATTTAAATATTTGGCAAATATAATCTCAGATTATCAAAAAAATATGGTGGACTATAGTACACGAAAATCGACAAAAAACTTGAACATTGGTCGTTTTGACCGTGCGACCAATTGGCTCCATAGATAAGGTCTTAACGGACATCCGTGAAATATTTTAGAAAAATGATCTCGACATACCGGAACACCAAAAAATGGTGGACTATACCACACGAAAATTGGAAAAATTGGGTTTTATCTCCTCTAAGACTCGTTTGAACTTGAAAATAGGTCATTTTGGTCGTGGTGACCAACCAACTCCATAGATGAGGTCTTAACGGACGTCCGTGTAATTTTTTTGCAAAAATTATTGTAATTTTGTATCACCAAAAAAATGGTGGACTGTAGCACACAAAAATGGGTAAACTTGGGGGTTTACCTACTCTATGGCTCGTTTAACCTTGAAAATGGGTCATTTTGGTTGTGGTGACCAACCGAATCCATATATAAGGTTTTAACGAACGTCCTTGTAAATTTTTGGCCAAAATATTCTTGGAATTTCGGGCACCAGAAAAGATGATTGACTATAGCACACGAAAATAGGCAAAATAAGGGGGTTTACCTGCTCTGGGCTTGTTTGACCTTTAAAATGTGATGTTTTGGTCGTGGTGACCAACTGGCTCCATAGATAAGGTCATAATGGATGTCCGTGTCAATTTTTGGCAAAAATGATTTTGTAATTCCGAATTATTAAAAAAGATGGTTGACATGAATATCAGCGAAAGATCGTCTGACCTTGAAAATAGATCGTTTTGATTGTGGTGATCAATCGACTTCATAGATAAGGTCTTAACAGACTTCTGTGTAAATTTTTCGCTATAATGATCTCGTAATTTTGGTTCACCAAAAAATATGGTGTATAACACACAAAAATCGATAAAATTGGGAGTTTACGTGCCCATGGGCTCGTTTGACCTTGAAATGGTCTGTGTTGTCTGTGGTGACTAACCGTTTCCATAGATAAGTTCAAACAGATGTCCATGTAAATTTTTGGCAAAATGATCTCAGATTTCGGATCACCAAAAAAAATCGTGGATTATATCACACGAAAATTGATAAAATTGGGATTTTACATGCTTCAGACTTGTTTAACTTTGTAAATGGGTCGTGTTGGTCGTGCTGATAAACTGTCTCCATTGATAAGGTCCTAACAGAAGTCCGTGTAAATTTTGGCAAAAATGATCTCAAAATTCTGGATCACCAAACAAGAAGGTGGACTATAGCACACGAAAATCGGCAAAATGAACGGTTGACCTGCTATGGAGCTCATTTGACCTTGAAAATGGGTCATTTTGGTTGTGGTGACCAACCGGCTCCATATATAACGTCTTAACGAACTTCCGTGTAAATTTTTGGCAAAAATGATCTCAGAATTCTAGAATTGTGGAAAAAGATGGTGGACTATAGCATACAAAAATTGGCAAAATAGAGGGTTTACCTGCTCTAAGACTTGTTTTACCTTGAAAATAGACCGTTTTAGCGATGGTGACCAATTGGTTCCATATATAAGGTCTTAACGGGCGTCTGTGCAAATTTTTGGCAAAAATGATCTCGGAAATTAGGATAACCAAAAAAAATGGTGGACTATAACATACGAAAATCAGTAAAATTGGGGGTTTAGGTGCTCTGGGGCTCGTTTGACCTTGAAAATAGACCGTTTTGGCCGTGGCAATCAACTGGCTCCATAGGTAAGGTCCTAATGAACGTCCATGTAAATTTTTGAAAAAATGATCTTGGAATTCCGAATCACCAGAAAAGATGGTGGACTATAGCACAGAAAAATTGGTAAAATGGGGGTTTACTGCTCTAGGCCTTGTTTGACCTTGATAATGGGCCGTGGTCGTGGTGAATAACCGGCTCCATATATAAGGTCTTAACAAAAGTCCGCGTAAATTTTCGCAAAAATGATCTCGAAATTTCGAGTCACAAAAAAAATGGTGGAATATAGCATGAAATTTACAAAAATGGGGGGTTTACCTGCTCTGGAGCTAGTTTGACCTTGAAAACTGATCATTTGGGCCGTGGTGACCAACTGGCTCCATCGATAAGGTCTAAATGGATGTCCGTGTATATTTTTGACAAAAATGATCTCGAAATTTCAAATCACCAAAAAACTATTATGAAGGTTACATGACCAAGTGTTGATCGTGGTCAACCTAAAACTTTAGAAACACAAGGGATCAAATTCTAGGTCCAAAACACCTCTTAATGCCTTAGAAACTTTGCTTAACCTTAAACTACACTACAAATCACCTTATAGAGCTAGAGAAATGACCAAAATAATAGTAGACCTCACCAATCCCAAGTCATAAATAGCTAATCACTACTACGAGGATGGTCATACAAAGGGAAAAGAAGTAAAAATCACAAAATGACCTTCAGGATCATTACATCAAGAAACTCATTTTCATAATATATATATATATATCTTTTCAAAACATTTTGACGAGTGCGAAAATATAGAAACATCTTCATATCAAACAAACCCTTAGGATATTCATCTCCACTGAAAATATTTTTTATACTGTTAAAGCCAAAAGAAGGCCTTAAACTATGAAATGTGAACTGCAAATTTTGAGTAAAATGTCTAAAACGGAATGTGAACAAAAACATATTGTAAACAAATACATGGGTTCAAATGAACTAAATGTTGGAAGAACATGTCCATTGAAATGACACAAAATACTCTTTAAGCATTTGTATTCTCTCTGAAGTCAATGCAAGTCTGGCAATCGCAATCTGAGAAGCAACACACTTCACATCCAAAGCACACACATGAAGTGCAACCTCCACATGTTGGTGAACGCAAACATCCCTTACACGCCCTTCGACTAGCTCGCTCTTCAGCATCATCACATGAAAATCTAAAAAAACAAGTAAAACAACAAAAAAACATGTTACCAAAGATTAACATTCTGATTATTTAAGAAATTAAGTATGAAAAGAGAACTACTTGTCAAAAGGAATATCTGAGCACTGAAAATTAGCATTGGCCAATGCATCATGGTAGCTCCTGCATTCCTCCTTAGAGCGGCGATAAAACCTACGTCTTTTACTACACTTAGTACATTTGATAAATTCATCACGATGAAGAACAAGTTTATGTGGCCTCTTGGCATTCTTTGGAGACATGTTGTAGAATTTCAGTAGTGTAGTCTTTATCAATGGAACTTTATAACCATCAATAAAGACCCAAATATTATGTTTCCATCTGTTATTCTCTTTTCCAGCATGTTTCTCAAATGCAAATGGACTAAGATTATCTAATCAACAAAAAAAAAAAAACTTCCATTAGTGTCATAATTTGTATCAAATAAGATAATAAGAAAGGATAAATTATTCTGTTTCACAAAATAAAACAAATATAATAATAACATGCTAAATTATTCAGTGATGAGAAAAAAAAATAGTAGGATATCAAATTACTAAAATAGATAAGAGCATACTAATAATCAAGTGATTACACTGACCACAATTAAGAAACAAATTGTCTAGTATTTTTACTTGCGGTTCTCAATCAATTTATTGATCACGAAATCAAATCCTTAAATACTACAATGAGAATGTGTATATATATATAAGTTATGAAGAGTACTTAATATATCAAATTCCAACCTCTTCAAAGCTAATCAACTCACTATCAAAAGCTCAGTTTTTTTACCAATAAAATTATCTATAGAAAAGAGTCTACACATGCTTATAAGTTTAGTTAAATTGTTATTATCTAAATAAATTATAATGTACTCTAGCAAACATATAGATGAAATTTTAATAAGAATATACCACTAGTCAAATTAAAAAAAAAAACACATAACAACATTTCATGATAAGTCGATGATAAAATTAATCAACAACATGCATTTAACATAAACACATTATATTGTATAAAAGCACAAAAAAGGAATATATTAAATTGATGATTTTATATATATAAATGGTAAAAACCTTCAGGGCAGCCATGGTAACATTCGCAAGCAATTTTGAGTTCACCGGACTTGAAAATCCTAAGTCTAGCACCAGCATCGCCATGTCTACGACTGGTGCATCCACACACAACTTCCACATAGTCATCTCCTCTCTGCAACACGCTCATATCGCGTAGCTCCTCTTCGCTAAACATTTCTCCTCACCGCTTCTGTTACTGTTTACACAGTCAAAAATCAAAAGTGTTTATATAAAGATCAATTTTTTAATAAAATCTTATAAAAGAACAAAAAAAAAAGAATAAGTTGATCGAAAAAGGTGAGTATTAATTTTGTGATGCCGATATATAAAATTGATTATACGGAGAATTCATTGGGAGAGAGAAGAGAGGAGAAAAACGAGAGAAAGATGGACAAATGAAGTAATTTTATAGAGAAATCACCTGAGTAGAAAAACAAATTTAACTGACCTGGTGTTGGGGTGGGGATGGGTGGCGGTGGCGGGGGCGGGCGGCAAGAGGCGGCGCGATGGTAAGGGCCGGCGGAGTTTATTTATCTTCGCTATGCTACAATATCGAAATGCGGCATGAAAGAAACCCTAAAACCTAAGAGAAAAATGTAACGGATAAAAAGTTAAATAGAAGAATGGAACAATTGGGCAATAATGACTATATCAAAGTCAAGACCACCTATTAAAATTACCAAACAAGCACCTAAATTACAGAATTTTAGACAAGCAATCCCAACAGCATTTTCTAGCAACTATGCCTTTAGCCTCAAACTATCTTAAAGAGTAAACTCAATTCATGAGAATTCATCATATCAAAATAATCTACCTAATTAAAATGACTAAAAATCTAGTATTTATACTCAGTTAATTAGACTAATACTAAAGTTTAATAATAGTTATTACAAAATACTCTTAATAAATAAAGGGTCATCTTAGTGTAGTTGATCTTCTTAGTCAAGAAACAATTATTTTAAGGATAACTATATTGCATTATAGCCTCTTTCTTTAATTAAAATTTTCAAATCCCTTTAAAACCTCCAAATATTGACTTTGATGTATCATGGCTTGGTGTGCATGCATCATGTTATGTGAAATTTACTCCAATATTTATAGCATGAAGATTTTTCAATCCATTAAAGCAGTAAATATTTATAAAAAATGGAAAAATATGATATTATGATCGATAATGTAACTTTTCATTTAGGGTCTTTGCAATTGTAATATGACTAGTCTGGATTACGTGTGTGGCATATATATTCCTATTGATTATATTTTAATGCAACTTACTAAAGATAATAAATCTTATATTTTAATATACTTATATTTATAGAGAAGACGTATAAATTAAGACAATTTTGATACTATTTATAATAGTTATTTTATATTAAACATGTATGCATGTTAGTCTAAGATATAAAAGAATACAATAAGTTACATGCAAATGCTTCCTTGTTCACTTGCATTTGTTCATTTTGAAAGGCCCTAAACTGATGGCTATTTCTTCTCCAATTACAATTAATTAGTATGTCACCACAAGCTCGAAAAGTCAAACCGCAACCATTCGTTGAAGTAGCTCATTCAAATAATCTTTCCTATGACAGTTTGTGCTTTATTTTGCTTGTCATACTTCCTATGGTAGTTTGTGCTTAATAATGATATAATATATATGATTTAATATCAAGATATTCTTAAAAAGATGACAGAACAACATCCATCGATAAATTCTTCAGTTAGTTATTTTTCATCTTCATCGGAGAAAAAATTAAACAATGGAGGAGAAATGATTGGAATGATAATTATTGGACAAGCTCAAGATTGTTACTGGGATGCAATCACCTCAGTGAAACCCAAAGATGATATGTTAATCGAACCTACCATTAATCTAATTCTATATATTTCAACTTTAAATAATAAAAGAAAGAGTAATCATTCTATCAAATCCATTCTTAAAGATGAGATACAAATATGAAAGAACAAAAAAGAAGCATATAAGCAAAGCAACTTGTCTTGATAAAAATTATAACAAAATCTAATGTAACAATCAATCTATTTTTTAACACAAAAAAATTCTAAACTAAAAGCAAGTTATAAAAAAATCAGATTTCACAACTTTCCTCACAAATTATGACATTATTTCACCAATTTAGAGCTCTTACACATAAGGGTTGTGAGAGTAGTACACAAGAAACTTTTCTGAAAGAGTTAAATTTATAGGACAAAAATTGTAATATGCGAAAAGTCACATAAAAATTTGAAAGGTTAAATAATATTAAAATAGATATATATAAAAATATCATCCATGAGAATAATTTTGTAAGATATATGTATTTACTTTAATTTCTTGTCTTCAAGAAGTAATTGAATATTTGTTTCCTTTTTCTATTCAATTTAGTTGGGTTATAACATTTTTAGCTAATAAATAAATATGTTTATCATGAATAGTCACTTTGAAATAAATTTATTGTATCATATTAGTGATAGATAATATGTTTATTATATTTTAATATGAATCCAAAAATTATAAGAGAGTGTATGTAGTCAAGAGTTAGATAGTTGAGTGAAAATCATGATATAAATGCATGAGAATATCAACAATTTTTCTTGGATAACGTGACAGCTAATACATAAACCATATTAAATTGCTTGTAAATTTCAAAATAAACTTTGAAATTCCTAAAAAGGACATTATTTTTTATTTGTGCATTGAAACATTAATGACTGCGTAAAAATTTAGTTTCTAAGCATAATTTATTAGAGGAACAATGTTAATTTAATGGATGAAAAATGGTCATTTAATTTTTTTAGAAACATTTAATATTTAATTAACATTTTTTTATTAAGAAATAATTTGGTATATATATGATTTAATTAAATATACATATAAATTATAGATAATATTTAGATATTTTAGTTATTAATTAATCTAAGAAAATACAAAAAAATCATTTATATTGATACAATTTAATAAAATAACAATTTAATTTATAGTAAAGATACGACCCTAATTCTAACTTTTAATCTTTTTTTGTTCTCATATATGATGATGATGAATGCAGGACCTTTAATGGATTAAAGGTGATAAATGTTTTGACCACATTTAATGTTGAAACATTATGTTATGAGTATATATGTACATATTTTAAATAAGTTTTCCTCCTACATAAAGAAATATTTTAGCGCTGGATTTTCTTTAATTAAATCTTTGTTAATTTCTGAGAAGAGCTTATTAAATCCTGGAATACACTCGTACCAGGTGAAATATCTTTAAGGATAGTGTCATTCAACATGCCTCAACCCTCAAGCTATGAGAATTTTCTACTTGAGTTCGTAATGAAGTACAAATTTTGGTGAACTTGGTACAAATATATGGTGAAGATATTTTTCGTACCGTCACATAGAATAAACCACTTTTTTCTTCATTTAAATTTATATTAGAACTTCTTTTAAAAAAATCATGTTTTTGGTTAGTTAGAAAAAATTAAAAATATTTCCGATAGGAAAAAACAACTTTCTCAACACATGAGGAAAAAAAAGTCATGCTTGATTAGGCATTCCATATTGTCTAGATTATATACAATTATTTTTAGAATAATATATTTTTCTTACATAATGAAAGCACGTAAATAAGTAAAAAATCATGCACATATTTTCCTAGAAAACATTTTCACTTGTACCGAACACACCCATAATAAAACAAGTTTATTCAAAATAGATAAATAACACATGAATTCCACGTGAGAATCCACTTCAGATAACCACGTCCCTGCTAGGTAGCGTGTGGAATGGTCGAGAGCGGACCTTTTTGGATATATAATCCAAGTCGGATTTCTTACAGAAAAAATCCTCGACAAGACTTCAAATGTGCGAATTTACTGATCTATGAGTGACACCACTAAGGTACTCAGGTGGTCAAAAGAAAGAGAAGGTAAAATAGAACACTTGATGAATTTACATCAGAAGTTACAAAGAGATGCTTTCTTCCAACTGAGTTCTTGTGAGAAAGCAGCATTGAAAAGATTTATGAATTACTTCCACTTCTATAATAGAGAAAAATGAACAAGAAATATATATATACACATAGAATAAGGTCTGTTACGATTCTTTTTGTCGAAATACTTACCCAAATCACCAGATATATATAGGAAATGTATATACAATTTACGATCGATATGTGCCAGGAGACAAAATTTTATATTGAACACATTAATCAGATCCTCAAATCCAGAACTTGATTGCATTTCGAAGGATTCAAAAACCAAGAGATGATTGATTTACCGTCAGTTTTGGATGATCAAATGTAGATATTGCATAGAAGATATCATGGTGTTTGTGCATTCTCCATCGATGCTTATAGTATACCACTCAAGAAGCCCCTAAAAGAATGTCAAAATACGTCTAGCAATTAACGCGAAGCCAGCTTAGACTACTCAAAACATAGATAAAACGGAGGATAGTTAATCACATACCAAAATCCCTCTGCTTTTTTCTCTTGATTTCTGCAGAGTTATAATCGTTAAGTATCGTTTTAGTGCAGTGATGTAGAGGTATAATGAACAGATTTAGCAAGTGTCGGAGCTTATAAAAAGTTCAGGTTTATGATTTGTAGTGTACCTTGATTTTCCTTCGAAGGCATCGTTCATTTCATCAATACTTGGCCTCTTTGCAAATGTTGCCAAGGATATGTATTTTTCCTTCCCCGGTGATTCATCGACTCTCTTGTATAACTCATAAGGATACGGGTACGACATCCTGTAACATGAGATAATTAGCAAGAGAGTGAATGTTGACAATGGATATATTCAGCCATTCTTTTTTGCAGAGGCCATTACAACAAGAATCTATCATAAGGATACGGGTACGATATCCTGTGCTGGCATGAGATTGCTCATTGTGAAACAATGATTGTTGGTCATCCGATGGTTTTGAATGGACCCATTAAGTTTGGGCAGAAGACAGTCAATCAAACATGTTCCAGAAAATCTATGACTACCACACATCAAAAACTCCAAAAAATCTTGAATTCCTACTTTCATTAACGACGAAATGCTAAAAAAGGAGGCATTGGTCATGGCAAAACAGTGAGAGTATTGGTCACCAGGTGGTTTTCGATGGAACCACCAAGTTTGAGGAAAGAAATGGAGTCGATTGAACAAATTCCGGAGAATCTATGGACTAACACACATCAAAAACTCCAGAAAATCCCTAACTCTCATCTTTATGAGTCATGATGCCAAAATGCCAAAAAAGGTGGAATTTAGTCATGGCGAAACAATGAGAGTATTGGTCACCAGGCGGTTTTGGATGGACCCACCGAGTTTGGGGAAGAACGGAGTCAGTCGAACAAACTCCGAAAAATCCATGGGCTAACACACACAACAACACCAAAACAATCATGACGAAGCCACGGGTATTGGTCACTATAGGAGGTTTCAGGTGAAGCCGCTAAGTTTGGGGATGATCGAACAAATTCTAAAAATTCTATGGATTAACTAACACACTGAGAATACCAAAATAACATGAATTCTTATTTCATGACCTCGAAAAGTCAGGGAAAAAAAGTGACATCAGTCATGACAAAGGAGTGATCTGTGAATCCACATTTTATCTCACCAAACCGAAAAAAGACGAAAGCATTTTCATGCCATTTTAAGTTGCCCTTCTTCTTCATGATCATGTTATGACAAACCAATCAAATAGCATAGAAACAAATCTAACCTGAGTGCCCCCATAATAGGATATTGTGTTCCTGCATAGTAGAGTAGCCGGAATTGATAGCATATCTCAAACAATGCAGCATATTCCAATCTCTTATCTCTACCCATTGTCTTGAAGACAGAGAGAAAATCAATCAGAACGTAGGAAGAAGTTCCCTTTACTGTTGGCCATTATGGTTCAATGGTTACGATACTTACTTGCATGATACCACTTGAAGCAGGTAAATCCTGCAAAATTAGTATGTGATAGATCAAAGTCAAGCCATTTATGATCATTTCATCATCGAGGAGAAGTTGAGTCAAGCTATGAACACCGGAAGTGTAAGCAAAATTTATTCAACGGGTTTTCTAGTGCAACTAAAAAATATTGTTTTCTATGAGAGAAAAATCAGTATAAATGCAAGACGAATAAATGGATAATACTTGGATAATTTGAGTTGGTAATCAATATTTTCGTGTATAATGGTAAAGTAAGTTGTGTGACTCTCTACTTTTGATGCCGAACCCACACGGATACTCCAAAAATACACTACTTTTGGAGAATCCGACATGCACCCGCTGACATTTATGAAAAGTCAGAGTAATAGATGGTAAAACACCCTTATCCAGATTAGAAGGCTTAAGCACAGTTTTCAAATTTTAAAAAATTTCTAGAATAAACACTTCCAGTAGATTAATGAATTCGTCTGATTTGCATATCTACATGTCAAACAGTACTCTCTAGGTTACATGGACAGATGGACTTGGGTATGAGACGTTGCATTTAAGTTCTTGGACACCGCCAGAATCAAAATGTATTTTACGATAAACTACAAAAAGAAATTACTAATGAGCATTGTTGAATATGCATCAACCACAAGCTTCACTTTGGTAGGTGATATTAAGTATTGGAAGCAACGTGAGACTAATTTATCATTCAAACAACTTTTGCTGCTGCGATTGAGATTCATGGTAAGCCATGAGCTGTTTTTTAGTTAAAAAGGAAGTCACATTCATTAACGAGGTATTAAGATCCTAACCTTTAGTTTGGGGTTGACAAGAATAATCGGTCGGTTACCAGCTGCATCAGTCATAGCTCTCATATCCTGCATTATTCAACAGGAGGGAAAAAATTTAATAAACTGAATAAGAGCAGTATGAGGAAAATACAGAAAATGGTTCAGAGTGAATCACATCTATGATGCAATTTCCGACAGCATTCTGAGGAGCCACTAGAATGAACACGTCATCTTGTTTTTCAACCTCCTTGCCACCTGAAAAACACATTAAAATTTGTAGTAAACATGGAGTTGACCAGCAATCGTGAAAGAAGCGAATTCAAGAGTGTGATTATATTGTGTTTTATCGCAATGCTAACCTCAGAAAAAATTGCAGGTTAAGCATTCATGTTAGCATGTGTATACTTGCACAACATACACAAATAGTCATCACACTACAGAAACATTTATAAAGCTATGAAGTTTCTACTATCAGCTATATTAGAACTACATTCTCAAATAAACCCCTCACAACAGAGGCAGATCTACGATTTTAGGTTTAGAACACCTCTTATTGAATTTCTTAATACAACTACAGGGTTTGAGCCAAAGTTGTTCTATTGAACACAAAACTTCTGCTGTGGCTCTGCCCCGGTCTCATAAAAAAGAGAAATGTTGTGCACGAACGCACACGGATAGATTTGTATATTATGTCTTAGAAGCCCATTTATAGTTGCAGTATGCTTCTAAAAACATGATATTGGATAGGAAGTGAAAGTCATCAGTGCAATTTTAATCTCTACAATACCTATAGAACCAATATTGACAAAGTTTCCCAACGCGCCATAATCACCCCAATCCATGTACTCTAATATCTTTCGACTTCCTGCAAGCTGCAAAGGCATCCCTGCAAGTGCACCTTCCCCCATAGACCCTTGGACACAAACCTACAAATGAGATCTGGAGAAATGAATATGTATAATTTGCCTTATTTCAAAGATACTAGATTAACTAAGAGAGGAAAAGAATAACCATCAGTGACACATACCTTGACACGCTTTCCATCGTCAGCAAATGAAAGAGCAAGTACACGGATAAGTTCCATTAGAGTACCTATTCGATAAACATCCTGTGGATTTAACATACTGTCAAACCTAAATAAACTATGGGCATATGATCAGAAAATGTTTTCTCACCATTGAAGGATTCAGCTCCGGGATATTGATTTCTATCTGTTAAATCAAGATAAAGGTATTAATATAACTTGGATCAATCGATAAATGTAGATGGGGGAAAGGCCTGGATTCCTTCTATAGGTCCAATAAAGAATAAAACTAATTCTCTGGCATAAATAAATGAACAGCTTAGTTTTTCTCATTTCATTGCAATTTGATCTTTCAATATTAAACCACATTTTTAAGATACAATCAAATAGAAAGCCCTAAGGTGTCATATGCTAGGAGCCAAACTATGTTATTGAATAAATCCTCCTGTGGGTCAAGGCAGTGGCGGAGCCACATATAGTTAAGGGGTGTCGGCCGACACCCCTTCGTCGGAAAATTACATTATGTAGCTAGAATAAAAATTATTTTTTATGTATATATATTACATATTGTCACTCCTTGGCTTCTGCACGATTTTATTTCTTAATATTTTGACACACCTTGGATAAAATTCTAGCTCCGCCACTGGGTCAAGGGCTCCTTTTCCTTATTTTATTCCCAAAAAGCCTAACAAAAGATGCACCATATTCTGACACCAGCACAGTTGTCGAAACACACTTTACATATGAGATTAGATAGAATATTGAAGAGCATATACTATAAGTTTACAGGATATTATTAAATAGAATGGGACAAGATTCATCTTTTGAGCTAGCTATTATCATGCTTTTATTATCTATAAAACTAGTTTCTGGGAACATGAGCTGGTAGTTCTCTCTTACTCTTTTCTCAAAATTAAGAAAAGGTGACCTTTCCATGTTTCGAGTTATGTGGACACCAGAATATGGCATATTTCCTTCAAATAAGTAGAGTTATTCATTGGAACTATTTCCACTGAGTAATCGCATGTTATCCGTAAGTGTTTTGAAATACTTAGTCGTTCGTTCTCACAATAGCATAAATTTTTAGAAACAAGATAAGAGATATCTCCAGATTCCGTTGAATATGAAATTCAAGGGTAAAATACTCTAGTTAAAGTATCATAACAAGTTATATTTCTTCATTGATTGACAAAGAAACATACTGGCTTTCTTCTCAGAAACTCGTCAACTCACTCAAGGGGGCATATCATGGTATATTCAGAAAACTGTATACCACATATATATGAATATAATATCTTGTATCTACTTCCACTATGAAAGGCGACTTCTCAGTCAAAGTGGTTGGAAAACGTGGCACTTAAATAAAATGGTTGAAAGAAGGGATAAAAAAGACAGCACGCTGCACAAAGCATCCAGCTTTAGCAGGGTCCGGGGAAGGGCCGCACCCCAAGCACTGTGATTTAGGCATCCTATCCTAATGCAAGCATTAGTGGCTGCTTCCATGGCTTGAGCCCGTGACCTATAGGTCACACAAAGACAACTTCACCATTGCTACAAGGCTCCCCTTCGATTGATAGAAGGGGATATCTTAATTAAAATGATAATCAATCAAAATTATCTTGTAAAACAGTTCTACCAACGCAAACTACTTTGATGTTAAACTTATCTGAATTACTTTTGAATATTTGAGTTACCTTTGAATCAGGGCAGGTCATACCTTTAAACGAGTTTTCCCATCATTGACAGCTCTCTGAGTAGCCTGAAGCACATCAGTGTAGAAATATTCCCTAATTTCTCTTGAGTGAGGAATATTATTCAGTCTAGTAGGTATTCCTCTCCAATCCTATAACAATATAAGGAAAACGGTCAACTTTCCTTCAAAAAAAGAAGGGAAGTTGTGTTCGTGATTTACGGTAGCAGATGATTACCTTGCTCAAAGATGCCCTATCAGCTCGAGTACTGGAAATTGCTGATTCTTCTGCAAACAAAATATGGTAGAGTTTTAGGGTCCAAAGTGTCATTGAGCTAAGTGATGACTGCTAATTTAGTTCGTCAGCATGTTGATACAAGAAATTCAAAAAGGTGTCCAGCAAAAAATCTTTTTTATTGTTAGATGGAACATCTATTTCGTATTTGGTTTTTAGGGGAAACAAAAGGAAATGAGCTTGAAGGAAATTTTGTTTCACTGCTTCAGGATGTAATTACCTAAAGCTATAAATGATTGTTCGAATATTCAAGAGTGCAACATTTCCTCTAAAAAGTATATTTAGCATATTGTAAAAGAAGAAAAAAGAAAAGAGAAAAGGAAACATTGGAGTCTATACAAGTTCTATATATGGATGTTTTAGTTTCTTCTATGATCACACTCGGAAAATGCTTTAAAGAATTTCCGCATACTATAAAGTGTAAGTGAAAAAGCTGCAAAAGCTCTATCATCTTGATTTTATCCATATTAGCTTCACAAAATATACCATGTTAATTAAGTTCCCATTTGCTTTGAACTGCAAACATCAGACAAGCCTATCTTAATTTAATTAAGTTTACTCCAATGTTTTTCAAGTCAAACAGGCTTCACAGCATGAAGAGAAACAAGATGGCAAATATGAGAAAAAAGAACAGAGATATAGTTTAATTATTGAGGTGGGTGCAGAACAAAAGGCGGGGGATTTATAATTGAGACATATGGTTAATCATGTGTTACGCAATCTTTACATCTCTTATAGGATTATATGCTGCCGAGATCAGCAGGAATATCAATTTGGTTAAAACATAGCTCTCCATAGAATACAAAGAACCTCAAGAGAGATACTTCTATAGAAAAAGAAGGTTCACACCTGATTTTCTTGCATCTTGTTCCTCTTTCTGCACGCGTGACAATAAGGAATCAATTTCTGCAAATACTGAATCTTTGCCGCGGTTCCCATCAATCTGTATGCCACACCTCATAAGTAAAAATCACTAGAAAACATACAGAATTTCAAAATTATACTATAACAAGAGTAAATGCCAAATCTGCCTTATTCATTATATCTGAGTACACTGGTAATATTGCTTCAGCATTTTGCTTGTATATTTGCAGACGTGATTTCACCTGAAACACATTTAGCACACCTGGTTAAACTGTAGACTGGTGGATATATTAGATGCTTCAGCTTTTCTAGATATATCAAAGATGGGCAGTACGTAGGATTAGTCTATATTATGGTGTCTTGAATATCAGAAGCAAAAAAATGATTTGTATAACCCAATCTTTATAGCAAGTATACGTCTAGTAAACTAAAGCAAGGGAAACAATATGGGGGTTAAAAGTACCTTTTCCTCTGTGTCATCAGGACGAGTTATGAGCCTTGCTTTGATGTCCTCGGTCTCTGGAGGGAAATTAGTAACATGGTATATTTTACCAGTGAGAGAATCTAGCCTTCTACCAACACATCTGTCAATAAGAATCGCATCAGGAACCTGTGGAAGAGAAGGACTTATTGTGTAAAAGATCGAACACAAATCAAATGGAAGAAGAAGAAGACTAGCCTCTTTGCTTTGCTTTTCACTTTTGACTCATAAGCAAAAAGCCATAAGTTAGATTCTAGCTTATGGTTTTGGCTTATATTAACAATTTATCTTAAAACTAAGTGCTTTATAAGCACTTTTTAACTTATACAAACACTCCAAAAATGCTTAAAAAGATAATTTTAGCTTAAAAGCACTTAAAATAAGTCAATCCAAACGAGCTCTTAGGATTTCTTCTTAATTCAGATTCTATTTGTGAATTGCCCCGCTAAATTTGGAAATTCTTAATCTCACTCTTGCTCTATTATACCTCTTTTTGGTATATATGGAGAAAACACATAGGACAACCACATCAATTTTCATGAATGTGTGCTATGACAAGAAGAACATAGGGACACCATATCAATTCACGAATGTGTGCTATGACAAGAAGATTTCACTTATTTTTTCTCAATCCATGCGCTTTCATCTAGTAGTGTTCAAGGAAGTCATTGACTGTATCACTCAACATAATATGGCTGAGGGTTATATTGCTCAAACTTTTCAAACTGTCGATTGGTGCGTGTTGGATCCTCCAAAAGTAGTGTATTTTTGGACGATCCGCCACGGGTGTGGCGACATTTGTGGAGAGTCCAAACAACATTTAGAGGCAAGCTTTCATGTTTTCTACAATGTCTTTATCCACTGGATATGTATGAATGACTCAACCTACTTAAAGTGATCCTCAACTCTGAAGATATTTCGGTTTCTGTTATGATCAAACCTAAAACATTTCAAAGTGCACTACGCTACCAGCATTGCAACATCATATCGCATACAGCATCAAAATTTGGAACAATGACAAAAACATCTAACCTATCTTTAGTAAACTTTCAAAAGATCATCTTATTTGTGACGGGAAAGAAAATGCAAATTATGTAATGGTAGAGTGGACGTACATCAAGCACAATGTAGATATCTGGTCTGATATTCAACCTTTCCAGACTTTCTGCTTGAGCCAACGTTCGTGGATACCCATCCAGAAGCCACCCTTTTTCTTTTGCATCTTCCTTTGATAATCGTGTTGTCACCATCTGTAACAGAAGTCGACTTCGAAAATCATAATAAGCGAAAGTTAATTTTTTTCATTAACAAGACACTTGAAAATCTCATACAGCTGTTACAATCTCATCAGGAACCAGGCGACCAGCGTTCATATACTCCTTAGCTTTATTTCCAATATCTGTACCAGCCGATAATTCAGCTCGTAGGAGATCACCAGTTGATATGTGCACCAATCCAAACTGAAATAAACCATGATGAAATATCATTCAAGAGGAGATTTTACACCAACCAACATTCCCATTCACAAATTTCGTTAAGTACAACATGAATCTTCACACCACAAAAGACAAACTTTTGTTGTTCAATCAACCCATTGGTCTGACTAAACAAAATTTGTGTTGCGTAACTCCAATATTGAAGGAGGAAGCGCTCACTACCAGAGATTTCTCCACTCCCATTGCTCAAACCCGATACCTCTTGTAAAGGGTAGAGGGATTTCATCCATCCCACTACATCCTTTTCTGTTCACGAAAAACAAATAACGAACACTTGGAAGTTTATGCAACGCGTGCATAAAATGATCTACGTAACGAGAAGAATTGAACTACTTCAATGCTTTAGCATATTCAAAAATAGGTCATGGTCAATCATATTTAACACAACGTCGTAAACAGTACTATGTACCAATCGTTAACTAGTTTTGGTCGGGCAAAATAAATTGCTACCACCTTCCAGTCAAAAGATAATTCTAATCATCAAATAGCAGAAGAAAACAAGAGGAATCGAGAATTCGACCTTTTGTACAATCAATTCACATTGAGTCCCTTTACCAGATGCAGGGGCACCTGATATCATCACCTTTAAAGGCTCACTTCTTGCAGATATCACCTGAAGAAACAAATACTTCCATAATTTAATTCGATAAACAAAATTATACATTGTGAGTGTAAATGTGAGATTCGTAAACTTGAAAACAAGACAGATTATCTGCTACAACAAACAAATATGACCCGACCCGACCTGACCTGTTCATGTAAAACTCTTTTTACACGGATAGTGTATATAACTTAAATTCGTTGCTACTCATACATGCTAACCTTGATTTTGCGATTCTTAGTACGTCCATTGACATTGTGAGATGCGTTTAGTTGTTCCGAGTAAGCAATTGAAGATGATAAACGGATAGAATTCGAAGAAATTGGTATTGATGAAGACGATGATGATGAGAAATTAGAAGGATTATTAGTACAGATTGGACAAAAAGTTTGATTTGAAGAAATATTACGAGTAGATATGTGAGGAAAATTCATAGTGACTGAAGCTATCATCGCCATGAAAGAAGAAGACGAAAAAAAGAGGGAAAGAAGGAGTATTGACAATGGCAGATATTAACGGATTAACTGACACCACAAAAATCAATGAAATGAGATTTTTGGGCTTTGCACCGCTTTTAAATGGGCTTTGAAGACTGTAGTGACTGGGCCACTGCAATAAGTTGCGGGTGATTCACATGGGATTTTTGGGTGCCACGTCTAAATTTTGACCTCATTATAACAAGGAAAAATTATATATAATAGCAAGCTAATAATCTAAAATAAATGGAGTAGCTAGGATTTAATTTAATTGTGATCCATAGCAAACGTTTGCAAACAATTGTCAGGCGCCTCTCTCCCAAATATCTCGCTCGCCACTCTCCTCCAATCTCTCGCTCGCTTCCTCACTTTTTATACAAACACAAGTGTATAAAAATTGTTTTTAATTGTATAAAGCAGAGAAAAATTGTATAAATACATATATTTTTGTTCCACTCTCTCCCTTCCTCCAAATCTTGCTCACCACTCTCCCAAATCTCGCTCGTTACCCTCGCCTTTCTTACTTATACAAACAAAAGCGTAATATATAAATTGTGTTTAACTTTTTTGCTAGAATTAGAGTGAAATTCTGATGAGTCGTTAAGATTTGTTGTTTGATATTGAGCGAGATTTGTACCAATAATCATCAAGATTTGTGATCAAACTATTGCGAGCATCGATTTTTTCAAATATATGTGGTTGATTTTCTAACGATTAATGGCCTAATCTCTATAATTTTCAATTTTAGATTTATAACTTCATTGCTTGTCCAGATATTTTTAGACTATCATAATAAAATGGAACATGCAAATTGGTTGCGATGTTGTCCTTTCTGAATAGAAGTTGTTTCTGATAGACACTCCTCTCGAAGAAAATAATCAAAGCATGATTAAAGGGAGATAGCAACATCAATATACAAAGCAAACTAAGCAACAACAATTATAAGAAATGAAGAACTACGCGAATTTACAAAGCATAAAGAGGTTGTTTCTGATAGACACTCCTCTCAAAGAAAATAATCAAAGCATGATTAAAGGGAGATAGCAACATCAATATGCAAAGCAAATGAAGCAACAACAATTATAAGAAAATGAAGGACTACGCGAACGATATCGATATACAAAGCAAATGAAGCAGCTAACAATAATAAGAAATGAAGAACAAGATAGTCCTTGAATTCCAAATAATGAAGAAGATGAATAGAGGAGAATAGCCCCCCATATCTATCCCACATAATAAAACAAACATCAAAATTGAACACAAATACAACTTGGAATCGTGTCCAAGCTATCCGAAAAACTCAAGATTGAAGCAGAATATCACAAAATGATGCAACAACAATAAGGGGGTGAACTAAACAAAAAACAAAATTAGACATAGGTACAAGAATCACTAATATTATGATAAAGCCTTTCAAAGATAACAGATTCAACACTATTAATAGGAAACTAGAGAAATGATAACAATATGATGTTTCATCCTACCAACTGATGAAACTTTACTTCAGTAGATGCAATGACTTTTTCTATTAAAGAATTTAACAAAACTTTAGGAGTTTTATTGTTTTTTTCTCTTCGAAATACCCTACAAAATGACATTAAAAGTAAAATAGAATGTTCTTTCGATATCCGCCCACTGCTTCTTCAATGGTTGATTTGTTTACTTGCAGCTCTTCAAGACCAAGAGGCTTCCTCAATCTAGCTTCACTGAAGAGAACAAATAATGTACAAACCAGAAAGACGAAAGGAACCCGACTGTGCCTGTTGCAAACATAATAGCCAAGACCATGAAGAGGGAGTATCCGAGGTAAAGGGTGGCGGAAACAGGGCCGCTTAAGCTCTTGAGGTCGAATATTAGATAGTTGATGGAGTACAGGAAAATGTATATCGCGACTGAACCAGAAGCAAAGAATGACTTCCACCACCATTTCCAGTCCTCCACACAAAGATGCATGTAGGTTAGAACAAGAGACACCTCAGCACAAACGACGACGAGGAGAATCATAACGATGAGGAGGAAACCGAAGACATAGTACACACGACCCATCCAGAGACTTGACATGATAAAAAAGAGCTCAATGAACAGTGTGCCAAAAGGAAGGGTGCCTGCCCCGAGAACCAAAAGCCAAGATGGATATTTCTGTGCTGGAATTTCACGTGGGATTTGGTTGGTTCGGACTGGGTATTCGATGTGAGGTGCCTTTGCCCCAAGGTAGCCACCGATCAGTGTAAGGGGGACGGAGATACAGAACCAAAGTAAAATGAGAACGACAAACAAAGAAAAAGGAATGGCCCCTGTGCTGTGACTACCCCATAACAAGAAGTTCAATACAGTAAGAATTAGGAAAGAAAGTCCAGGGAAGAAACATGCAGCCTTCCATGCGACTCCAACCCATCCCTTGTGATCACCACAGAAGATTGTCCTCCAAAGACGAACGGAAACATAGCCAGCTGCAACACCAAGAATCATGTAAAAGAATAGCATACCTGTAATCAATGTTCCACGAGATGCTGGGGACATGAATCCAAGGGCAGCAAACATAATAGTCACTACAGCCATCCCCAAGATTTGAACTCCATCCCCAACCATCGCGCAGAGAAGGCCAGGGTTACCAGGGGCACGGAAAACATCACCAACAACAAGTTTCCACCCAGATAACTCCTCGTTCATCTGAGCTTGAGCTTCTTTGTCTAGTTCATCATACCTTGCCAGATCACGGCGGATTGTTCTCAAAAAGATCACAAGCACAATACCAGCCAAGAAAGTGATAACCATAAGGGAATTGAGTATTGAGAACCAATGCACCTTTGCACCTTCCATCTTCAAATAAGCATCCCATCTCGACGGCCACTTGATGTCACTCTCCACAAAGTTCACCTCATAAGTAAAACTCACAGGTTCATTTTCTTTAATAGCCATGGACACAGTCGTCGGGTCACACTTGATTGGAGATGGGAGCTTATTGTACATTTTAAGATTCTTCAACGAATCAGGCGTATGCTGGAAACTACAAGGTACAACCTCAAATCCAACAACCATATATCCAGGTGCATCAGATCCTTCATTTCCTACTGTCGAAATCACCTCTGATCCATCCCCGGTTCCCATCACACGGGCCACATTGGTCTCCTCAAATTTATGAACGAGAACCGTAAACTTTAAATGATTAAACACATAATATGCATCTTGCACCTTAATCCCAACAGGATACCCCGTCCAACGCAAGAAGTAATTCTCCTTCTTGGTATAACGAATAGCAGGCAAGTTATCAAGAATCAAATTCACCTGATACATCTCATCAATCCTCTCTTTCAAAAGCTTAAATTCATCAGCAGACAAAGGTTTAGTTTGACATAAGAAAACCTCAGTCTCATTAGTATACATCTTAAACCTATAAGGAGAATTCTCAATCCTATCACCCATAAGAAGCTCACCTAGATTTTCTGCACTATCCTTCACACCCTCCTCAGGCTTACAGAAAGGCAAACTATAATAACTATAAGGCAATTCAGTGTCAATTGAAGTCAACGAATTAACCTTAACATTCAAGAAATCACCAACCCCATATTTGTGAGGATAACTTCCAGGCAGATAAAACCCATAACCCAATTCAGAAACCAAACAGATACACAAAACCCAAATCTTTAATTTATCAAAAGACACCATTTTTACCCCTTTTTTGATCAGATCTAAATGAATTATCAAAAGGGTGTATTTATAAAGCAAAGATCAAAACTTTTTCAAATGGGTATTCAATATATATCAAGATCTATCTATAACATCAAACTTAAACCAGATCTGGTTAATATTGAAACAAGAACAATGAAGCATATAAAGAGGGGAAATTGAAGGGTTGTTAAAAAGAACAGATCTTGCTCACCTCTGATGGAACAACATGCACTAAAATGGAGAAGAATTGAGCTGTGAGGAAGATTTAATGGAAGTGATGGAATTGTACAGACTCCATGACTAAGGAATTTATATACATATATTAATTCCTTTACTTCGTCGGTGGGAGATCTTGGCTTACCATGTAGGCCCTAATTAAATGACTTATATGTCCCTACAATATCTCGTAATGTATCTGGTGTAATCTCACAAAGCGTGAGATGTATGCTAATATTGAGAAGTAGAAAAATCATTTTCGATAAAACTTTTTCTTTTTTTCTAAGATTTATATTGTCCGTTTGATAAGAATGATAAGTGAAAACTAATTTTAGAATAAGTTTCATTTCATATCTAATTATAATTAAATTCTGAGATAATTTATTTATCTCGAAATTAATTATCCATGAATTGTAATAGCATGGTAAAGCTGATACATCAATTTGAACTTACATTGAAATTTGATTAAATTTCGCTTTACACCAAAAAATTTAACATTATATTAAAAGTAAAACATTTTCTAACGGACACGACTTATTAACTAATTATTAATTTATTATTATTGCATATCACTCTATACAAATGTGTTTCTTATAATTTATATACATTTCTTGATATGCCAAAGAAGGAAGTACTTTTTTTCTTAACAATTTCTAGTTACATATTTCCTACCTAATTGAAAATCTAAATTATTGTCAATTTATGTTTTTTGCCTAAAAATTAAAATATTAAATAAAAGGGTACATTTTACAGCTTGCAAAATGTTCTTTGACTACTCAACAATAGTATCCTTTGCTTTTTCACGCTTGTCACGTAAATATGCAGCAACTAATTGGATCTAAACATATTTATGTATTTTTCTAGAAAAGGCCAAAAATAATTAATTAATAAATAATCATCTAAGCTACCAATGATATTGAGAATTATTATTATTATTATTGAAAGAAAAGCAACAGAAAGCTTTTGTATCGACATGTACGAAGATGAATGTTCTACCATATACACTACGATGAAAATAATAATTAGCAGTATTTAATTTTTAATTATCGTTAAATATGTATTTAACAGTAATTGTCATTCTTTACATATGTTTCTAAAACTTTTAGCGATATTGATTCTAATGACACTTAACTAATATCAATAAAAGCTTTAACACTCTTTATTAATGTCAATATTTAATATTACTAAAAATTATTTTTATTATAGTGATAATTACTTTATATTTTTATATATATTTTAGAATAAAAGAGGCTCACAATAGGAGATATACTACAATTAAATCCCGTCATGATATATTTCATGTTCACTATTCATTATTTTTGTTATATAAAAAGTTTTTGTATTAAATCTCGCCATGTTATATTACATGTTTTCTATTTATTATTTTTATTATATAAAATGTTTTTGTATCGACACGTGTGAAGTGAATGTCCTAACATCAATTATTTATAGAAAATTTGATAATTGTTGTATATTAATATACATAACTTTAGATGGTGAGATATCCTACAATCAAATCTTTTCATGACAATTATAATCTATAACATTAATTTTAGGTCCAACTCATAAATAAATGTCTATATTTGTTGAGTTTTTTCTTTCAAGTATCTCAATTATGTCTTTTTCTTATTGAATCATTGAACCACTCATAATTGGTTTCTATTAAACACTGTTGGCTGATTTAGATCGGCTTTTCTATTATAAATACTTTTAATTATGTTCGTATTGTTATGATTTTGATTGAAGGAATGAAGATAAATTGTGTGTTAGTTTCATTTGTTTTCTGATGTGTTCAAATGACTTGAAGTAAAACACAATTATTCTCGAATAGTTTTACTATCAATTAGACTAATGAAAACTGAAACAACATATGTATTCTCTATCAATAACCCTGACAAAATCTAGTTCCACATCAATCAACATTGTTTTAAAAGAACAAATTATGAAGGGTTTAATGATTCAATAGGAAAATAGCATAGTTGAGGTACTTGAGGGGAAAAACCCAACAAGTTTACAAATCTGTTTATGTATTTGTAACGATTGAATTTTCTTTAAAATCGATTTTCCTCATTATGTCATATTACTTATTCTTTATAATCACATTTCACTATATATCTTATCTAAAAATTATCTTGATAACGACTTTGTAAAAATGTATGATTATATATAAGCCATAACTTCTTAGTTTTAAATTTTGACTTATGTAGTTATCGTGTCAAACGAAACTAGAAGTGAAATTATATATTCTTTAGGAATTATAATGAATAATATTTTTTATTAAAAAAAAGATTTCTAAAACTTAAAGCAATAAAGAAATGAAATTTGCTTTAAAAGGAAGAATTAGCTTTACTACGACTGCAATTTATCTGTTTTTTTTATTTCAAACAGAATCCAAAATACATGATAATCAATTTTGTAAATTCCTAGTTATTTTTCATTTAATGTTGATAAAATTAACTTAAGAGGTTAAGTAAATATCTATAATAAAACATATGTATTATTTCTTACATTATAGTATATAATTTGGTTATTACTTGATTATCATATATTCACACAGTTTCATTTAAGAGTGTAACCAAAAAAAATTAATATCGAAACGAATACATAGTAAAATTACTTTTTTAAAAAAATTATTTAAATTTTAAATATACATGCATTCTTAGAAAGAGTATAATAATAAAATGAAAATATTAAAATAATATGTTTTTCAAAAGAAACTAAAAAGAAAAGCAAAGTATAAAATAAAATAGCAATTTGATAATCGACTTATAAAGATAAATTCAACTCTTTTTTTATAATAATCAGATACCTATCACCGTTTTCCTCAAATTCAAGGGAGTATAGATAGGCAAGGGGCTGAGCTACAAGCCTGTAACAAAAATTATCGGAATCTATGTACGTTTCGAAGTTATATTATAATAATAAAATAAAAAAATTAATGAATCATGTTGAAACTTTCAACAACAAAATTTTGCTAGTAAGAATGGAACTAGAATGCGTTGACCTTTTTGAGAAATTTTCATGAACATCTTTTTTTATCTGCACGTGATAGAAATAGATTATACACTTAATCTTTTTAAAATTTTACTGAATATATTAATATATAAAACGTGATAGATTTAAATGATCAAAGTTATAAAATTCAAAATTATAAATTTGAAATTTTGAATTAGAATATGAAATTATTGGATGATTGATTACATTTTACATTAAGGTCTCTTCATTCACAATTTCAAGAAAGTCAACTCCCAACGCCGTGCGCTTACAATGAACTTTTTCATAACATGGCAACTTGATAATAACACATTTCCCAATTATCATTAATCCCCATAAAGTTTTATTTTATTTTCACTTAAACAAATTACTAATTTTTTTTAGAAAAAAAAATATTTCACCAATATAATTCAAATGCTAAGTTCAATATTTGCAAGATCTATGTTAATGTGTCATTGCTCACAATTCTAGATTAACAAAGCCCAAAAACGAGAAAGTCTTTATTTGGGCAAAAGATTATACTTAGGACTCATTTGGTTAGGGAATAAATTATAGAAAAGTTACATAAATATACAACACAAGATTCATTATCGCTAAAACTTCTTACTATTTAAAAAAATCATAAGAATCTCCTATAAAATACATTCTTTCTATAACACACTGTATCATTTGCAATGTGTTAGACAACCAAAGAATGTATCCAAGAGCAATGAAAAAGTTTTAAGATTTTTGTAATTGGAGAAAATTTCGAGATAAGATGTAATTAGCAAAATATATGAGATCTCAATACTTTATATATAAGTTATCTCACAATTAATTATTCTGAGATTTATTATTCTAAAATTGTTATCTCATCCTCAATGTGAAATAAAAATAATAAAATTACAATTATGAAATTACTATTTCATAATTTTATCTCAACCAAACATGACATAAATTCATCCTAACGTTAGATTATATTTTATTTTTACAAAGAGTTTATCGTCATTATTGTGCTACTAAGTTAAATAACGATATTTTAAGTTCATTGCAGTAAAGTTTTTATTAGTCCATTATTATGAGGATATATACCAATTTTCAAATTGGAAGTATCAACTATCAAGTATATATGTAGGGGTGTCTGCGGTTTGGATAAAAATCGATCCAAATTGAAAAACTGAATCAAATCGGCTAATTAAACCAATTTTTATTTGGGTTAGGTGTGGTTTGGTTTTAGATTTTTAAAAACCGATAGTATATGGGTTGGTTACGATTTTGTTCGAAAAGAAATTGAATAAACAATCAAATCGAACCGTCAAATTATATACTTTTTTTTAATATACATACATAATATATTGTTTTTATAAATAATTTTAAAGATCTTATATGTGTTTTCATCAAAATATATTTATAATTTATGAAAGAAAAAATGTCTATGATAATTCTTTATGAGATTGAAAATATCACTATAATTCTTTATGAGATTGAAAATATCACTTTCTCTTTCTTCTAGGCCAAAATAATGAATTTTGAAGCTTTTGTAAGAGTAAATTCAATAATTGAAAGTTCTATAATGTCAGTCATTCTAATTATTTTCGTTTTAAAAATGGATAGTTGTCATTTTTTCATGTTTTGAATGAGTAGTTTCTTTTATTTTTGTCTATGGTTAATAACCGAATAACCAAACCAAAACGAATCAAAACCGATAACAACCAACCGATAAATATATACTATATTTGATTTGATTTTGATAATTTTAAAACTGACAAAATTGATTTGATTTTGATTTTGATTTTGATTTCGACCAATAACCTATCCAAATCAATACGCGACCATTCCTATATATATATAGATGAAAATATGTGTATCTTAAAATTCATTAATTATATGTCTTTAAATAACTACATAAATATAGTAGTGGACTCCTCATAAAATTTAAATATTAGACTTTTACTACAATAAAGAAACTGGATATTTGTTATAAATCTAATATTAGAGTCTTTATAGATAAAGAACTAATTATTCTATATATATATATATAAAAAAAGTATTGTAATCGTAGCAATTGCCACATCCAACACAAATAAATTAGAGGTTTAAACCTATATTTCACTATAAGGATCAAAAACAAATTTCATGTTATGTTTTTTATATATCTTCTATAATAATATTTTAATATAACATTTAAAAATATTCAGACTAATGACATTGTTATTTAAAAATATAGTCCTTGTAAAAAATAGACCTTGTATTATTTTATTTTTTTGAGTGAAGCAAGATTATAGAAAAATAAAAGTTAGTGTGAGTGAATTTTCAATCAAATTTCCTCTATAACTTCTTAAATAATAGTGTCTATCTTTGTTGCAAGATTAATGAAACACAAAGATGATGAAAGTCAATGATATTTAGGTCCATTAGGTACGATAATATGGGAATTGTCCCAACTTGTGGGAAAGCTACAATTAGTAGTAGTACTACTACCTGTTTCATTTTATATATCATTTTTCGAATTTGAAGAATCGATCAAGTCTATTTTTGATAGTAAATTTTTTATAAATCTTATAAACACTTTAAATTATCAATTATTGTGATTTATAGTACTTTTTACATAGTTTACAAATATATAAATTTTATTTCAAACAAATTGAAGATTCCATGCGCAAATCTCTTGTCAAACTTAAATTGCTTGACTATCAAAACATAAAAGGTATCATATAAATTGTTCGAGACAGATAGAGTAAATAGTATAACAATTTTCTAAAAAATCAACCATTCTATTGAGCTAAGATAGTTGTTTGTATAATGTTTTTGTCCTTTCGAATCTTAATTTGGAACAAGGATTTTTTATTTCTAGCTTTATGGGAAAGTTCATATCTAGAGTAGATATTGAATTTCATTTCTTACCAATTTCACGGTTCATTCTAGTCTTTAATAAGTTAAGACATTGGGTGAATTGTTCTGATTCTTTCATTGAGAGCCACTTCGAAAATATCACCTAAACTCTTTCGACTAAATATGATAAAGACACCGTTCTTAGGCCAAAGGTGGTTCCAATGTTATTCTTTTTTATTTTTTAATTAATATTTAATATTTATATTGAAACTCGACTATTTTAAATATGTGAATGATTTGACGTTTTGATTACGAAGAGTCGATGATTCTTCATGAATGGACAATTCGAGTGAGTGTTTCTATTATGAGATGCATCGTGTGGGTCATCAATTTTAAATGCACTGTACTGTAACTACTGTTACCTATCATTAATTCTTTTTCCTCGTACTTTGGTGGGTGATTGGGGCATCATCTTTATGTTATAAAATATACTAAATTATCACAATTCAAGTTCATAGTATGTCTTATTTATTTTTTATAATACAAATAATATAAAATAATTTAGGTCGAGATGAACAACGTATGCATCTGGAACTAATTAACTCTTTTATATTGGATCACCCTTTGCAATATGAGTGAACAAAAACGCTCAAATACATTAGTTTTACGTTTTTTATTTGATTAACTAAACTTAAATATATTTTAATATTATAACATGAGTAAAAATATATCCTAAATTTTCACAAAATGTGAAGAATGCTTTTAACACTTTTTTCAATTTCTAATTAGAGTGTCATCCTCCTAAAAGAGTTTTAAACCATTTGCAAGTGTATCACTCTAAGTTTATCACTATTTTCAATATATATCTCATAATTGAATCGAATTATATTCTCAAATATTTTTTTGAGCAACATTCATATATAACAAACATAATATAAAATATTTGTATGTTATAGCTATAATTTGCATAATTACGCTTCATAGCTAATATAATTATGCATATTTCGTTATACATATACAAAAAAAAGCAATTTTATAATCTGCTTTGATATACATATATATAAGATCAATTGTATAATCTGTGTTTGTATAAAGTGACAAAGAGAGAAATAATAAAAAAAATTGGATAGGAGGAAATCGTATTTGTATAATCATAAGTATTTAGAACGAAAATATATGCATTTTTTATCCGTATATACTATTTTCTCTCGCTTTATATAAACACAAACACAATTTATATATTTATATTTTGTATAACGAGTGAGCAAGCGATACCAGGGAGAAGGGAATAAAACATATGTATATGTACAATTTTCGCTCGCTTATACGAATACAATGCATTTATACATTTTGCGTCTTTGTACAAAGTGAGAGAGGCGCGAGTGAGCAAACGAAATCTGGAGAGGGAAACGAAAATATATGTATATATATTAAAAATGTTCTCTCGCTTTATATAAACACAATCACATTATATATATTTGCGTTTGTATAAAAAAAACAAGAAAAACAAGAGAAAATACGAGACTGACAAGCAAGATTCACCTGTACAAAGACGAAATAGCAATAATTTGCTATCAGGTACAATTAAATTAAATTATATTTATAATATTTATTTTGTAGTAATAATTTATTATTATATACAATTTTTTTGAACTACATAGTAATGCTAGCCTAATCTTTTTATACGTGTATTAAATTAAAAATTAAACTTTATACGATATTTTTTTTTTCCTTTTTGTTAACAAAAAAATGAACATTATAAGGCCGACAAAATATCCAGATCTAAGGAAAAATAAATTAACACGTTGAATAGTTGCATGGCCCATTCACCTCGATTGTGCCGCTTTTGCCGTTACCCCACCCCCCACGCAACTCACCCTACCCCTACACGTTTTCTGCCCCTTTTTTTAATTTATTTCCCTTTCACTTCTCTCAATCTCTTTCGCCATTACCACCCTGCTCTCACGAGCAAAATACGGTAATATGGCTACCGGAGCTGCCGGCGATGCAATTTTCCGGGGAGTATTCGAAGGATCTATCTCCGGTCACGATCTAGAAATTTCAAAAAGGCCATACCACCGGAATTG
Organism: Solanum chilense; assembly: GCA_032847665.1. NCBI lineage: Eukaryota > Viridiplantae > Streptophyta > Magnoliopsida > Solanales > Solanaceae > Solanum > Solanum chilense. Next base: position 4,575,780 of record CM064974.1, on the reverse strand, counting down.
TGGCTGTGCGTTACATAAATCGAGAGGGAACTGTTCTCATTCGTCGAGAAATATGAATATTTCGTATCCGATTCGCCGGTCGTGGAGTGAAGGATGTTTATCGTTGGTTGCGGCGGCGTCAGCAGCGGCGTCCGGTCATTCATCGCCGTGTTCTTCACCTACTGTGACGGTTGCCGATATGAGTAAGAGGAATTTGCTTCCGGTTAATGAAGACGGTGAAGATCTCGTTTTCAGTAAGGTTTAATAATTTTAATCTTTTTTTCGAATTAAGGTAATAATAATTGCTGTTTTTTTATACTCTATTAAACAAAAAAATTATTAGCTGTTGTTTGATTTTTATGAGATTTGTTTGTTTAATGTGTATTTGACAGCGAAGAAAAATTCTTAAATTTTGGAGAAAATAGCTTTCAATCTTCATGATTTATTATTATTTTTTTTGTTTATTCACTGTCAATTTTTAATACCTCAGAAATTTTCTTACTGAATTTGCTTTTTATTCTGAATTATTATTCTCGTAAGCTGCTTATAATATGGAAAAATTAAATGCTTAATATTTTGTATTTTTATGATTGTTGCTGCTGTTCATATCGCCTGATTTTTTGTGTTCGGGCCCAGCGACAGGGTACTTATTTTTTTTTTCACTTTATTTAATCACTAATTCGTAAAATTTAAAATAATTTAAACTCAGGAAATGAAAAATATAAAAAGGACTTTACTTAGATTTATTAATCACTAATTCGTAAAATTTTAAATAATTTAATCTTACCAGGAAATGAAAAATATAAAAAGGACTTTACCTAGATGAATAGTGCGATGCAATGTGTTATCTGAATTTAAGTCAGCACTCTGGAGGGATTTGAGCATGGGACTTTCATATTGGAAGTTTTAGGTTCGAAACCTTTTAACAGAGTTTATCTTTTGGATTGAGCTCGTCGCACCAGATTTTCTAGTTCAGATTACCTCTTCTATGTGATTTACGAGTTATTGCATAGAAATCTCTTAACAAGATTTGTCTTTTGGATCGAGCTTGTCGCACCAGACTTTCTAGTGTAGATTACCTCTTTTATGTGATTTACGAGTTATTGCATAAAAATCTCTTAACAAGATTTGTCTTTTGAATCGTGGTTATCGCACCAGACTTTCTAGTATAGAGTATCTTTCGTACGTGATTTAAGAGTTATTATAGAAGCTGAATTTTATCTTTGTGCGCACCTGGGAATTATAAAAATAATTTAATTGTTTGGGAGTTGAGTGACAACAGTATATGTCACGCACTGAACCTTTTTTGGGTATATATTCATGAATGTGTCTTTTTTCCTTTTATTTTATTGTGTTAGTTCACGTTTCTTATGGACTATACTATGAACTAAAATTAAAAATAATATGGGGAGTAGTGACCAATTCAAAAAAAGGAAATATTGTCTTCTTGGTTGCTTTATTTTTGGAGTATCAAGTGGGCGTATTTCTCTATCTTTTGCCTGACATTTTGGATTATTTGTTCCAAACTTATGGAATATAAAAATTCTTAATATAAAACGTTTAATATCACCTAGCACTTAAGGTAGTATTACACAAACCTTTATTTAATAGTACGAGTCTATTTGGATTGCCTTAAAATAATTAACTTTTAAATATTTTTGAAAATGTTGAAATTTAAATTTAAAATAAGTACTTATGTATTTGGATAAAAGTGCAGTTGAAAAAAAGTTGTCGATGTGTTTGATAAATAAATGCTGGTAAATACTTTTTTATCAATTTGTCTGAAATATCTTTGAAGCTGTTTAACATGATAAAAAGTTGATTAATTTAAGGTTTTTATCCTTAAAAAAATTAAAATAAAATTAATTTATATTTTACATCCATAAGTAATAATATTTCTTATTCACATATTTATTTATACTTGATCAACATAAAATGACTTTTAATTTGAAAAAAAGATATCCATCACGTAGCTTTTGGCTTAAAATAAATCACTTCAATAATTGTCAAATACTCTAGTAAGTTAAAAATTGGCAAAACTGATTTTTAAATCAATTTCATCAGCTTTTAAATCCATCCAAATAGGCTCTAAATCTCCTTATACAAATTTCTTATTTAATCATATATTTACGTAATATGAATTTTAATTAGTTGGTCAAATGAATTCCTATTATTGAATGAATATAGAAAAAAGGTGGCAAATTAGGACTTTAATTCGATTATCAAGGTTAAAACAGACTATTTTTTTCCAATAGTCTGTTTTATAATAGAAACCCCCTAGAAGCAATCTATTTGATTATTGAGATAGATTTAAATAGAGCGATATATTATAATTTAATATTTACTTTTAAGATTGAAATATACCTGCATAAATATTTTAGTATGCCTTTATGGTAAAAATGTACCTGCCCAAGTATTAATTATGATAGGTAAGAGTGGTTTCAATTTAAAATTATTAGTTTCAAATAATTTTCCTAATGTGGCATTAATTAGTTAATATTAGCTATAAGAATTCTCAGTGCATATTTTCTTCATATCAAATAAAATACTAATTCGATTCACTAAGTTTTCATTATTTACGGATTTCGAGAAAAATCAGAAAAGTAAGGTATACCATATACATTTTTTGTCATATTTTTGGGCTCTATGCAAATGGAACAGACCTGCTAATATAAATGAAGTTCTATAATAAGAATTTTTAAGTCATGTACGAACAGTCGTTTATTAGTTGGTTAGAATTTTATTTTTAAATATTATTAATATAAAAATCAGTTATCATGATTGTTATTTTATATAGGTATTAATTTATACTTTTTTGTCCACTTTTTTTGGTCATGTCATGCATTTTGAAAGTTAATTTAACTTATTTTTAAAGTTAAATTAAATTATATTAATTCTATATTTTTTTTGAAAAAAAATTAGATATTCAATAACCATACGAAAAGTACTATAAATTGCAATTTTTTGCATATCAATATGATGAAAATATACATAGTAAAATGTTGGTCAAAGTTTTAATAGTTTGACTCTAAAAAAAGAAACTATGACAATTAATTATGAAAACGGGAGAGTGCGTATATATATATATACATACATATAGTACCACCTTCATACTTCTCTTTGTTGCATAAAATAATACATAACTTGTATACGTGTTAGTTTTTAAACTGAAAATCAAACGTTATATTACTTTTATATATGAATAATTTAAGTACCTCTTGATCAATAATTAAACATAGTATTACTTATATACAATTTAATATGTTGGTATAACTCTTTTTCGAACTAGCTACCAAAACGTCCCTAAATTTATAAATACATGAACCTCAGACATAAATGCATGAACTTCAAAAGCACAAATATTTCAATTTAATCACTATTCATGGATTAGAATAATTAAGCATTATAATGCTTCAACAAATCACAATTAGAAACGTTTAACTCTCTAAAGAACAATAAGACAAGCTGTCACTCCCATTTCTGATTAACTAATGACTTTTTTGGTCCTAATCCTCATTAACATAATTAATCTTTCAAATTATATGTTTGTCATTATTATCAACATGATCTGTCAAAGTTGCCTACGACATCAATTTCACTAATTAAATGAAATAGCATCAAATTGAAATAAGAAAAAGAAAAGGTATTGGTTGTAAGATGTAACAAACAGAAATATTTTTTAAAAATAAAGCAAAAGTTTTTATATAAATTTTAGATAATATATATATATTTGTAAACTATATAAATATTTTAAAAGACAAACAAAAATTCAGTCTAAAAAAGAAAAACTTGATTAACTCTCGAAATTTCAATTGTGCCACATAAATTAGGAACGAATGAAGTATTAAAAGCTACTCCCTCTGTCTAGTTTTAGTTGTTATGATTTTCTTTTTTAGAATTAAATTATAAAAATTTTGACTAACATTTTATGAAATATTTTTTTTATCATCATTTTATGCAAAAAAAAAAAAAGTTACTACAATTTATAATACTTTTATTATAGTTTTTGAATATCTAAATTTTAGGTTTAAACTACTGAATTAATATAATCTAATTTAAATATTTAACTTTAAAATTAATCAAATTAACTTTTGAAAAACACATATAACTTTTAAAATGGAGAGAGGAATATTCTATATCTACAACATTTACAAAAATAGTATATACAAAACCTAGATATCATTAATTTATTTATTTTTCACTGATATTTTTGGATTTTGAAACTTTAATTAATCACCGGAAAATCCACATCTTCTTGATTATTTATTAATTAGGTAGATATTGTTAGTAGTTGATAAAGAGTTGCCAAATGAGACTTTAGCTCAATTACTTAATTATTATTTAATTCATCTATATATATTTTAAACATCAGCTGGTAGCTAAGAGGTCATGATTTGATTAATTATCTATGTCCGGTGAAATTTGATCATATTTCATATTTATAATCGATCTTTATATATGACAATATTTATAATTGATCTTTATATATAAAAAATTTCAAAATTGTTCAACCTTTATTGTTTTCAAATTAAGAAAAATGTCTTTTTTTTAAATGGACTAATTAATTGAGTAGTAAATAAATAATATCATTATTTTGAAACGAACTTATAAGAAAATAATTCTTTTTTCAACTAAGTACTTGGCATATCCATGTAAATGAATAAACGATTTGAGTTTAAGTTGTATGTACTATCATTATAAAGTTTGATTTACATCATAATATATTTTTGTCGGACATCTACGTTAGAGTTTGATTCATTTGAAATTACTGGACTCAAATTTGGAATCTTTAACGGAAGAATAATTTTATTTGTTGCACTATTTTTGTCGGTCCCACTTAGGAAACTTACATGTAATTATGTAGGAGGAAATCCCTTTTACACCAATTTATATAAGCTATTAATCTCTTCCTATCATTGTTGTAAGAAATTTCTACGATGTTACGATGTATTTAAGTTAAATTCTTATTTTATTTTTTAATATATACACACACAACTACTTTATTTTTAAAATATATATACATGACTATACTATTAAAAGTTGTTTCTTTATTATCTCATTTTCGTTCTCTATTCTATGAAATGATTGCACCATATAAGTTGTGAACAAAAGCTTCAATAATAACAACAATCATGGAGTTTCATGATCATTTTTCTCAAGAATTAGGTCAACAACAACACCAACAACAACAACACAACGTCGATGACGATGTTTCGGATCAATCGATGAATTTCTCCGTAAAGCTAAGTCAACAATATAGGGACGAGGTCAATAACAACGAGCACAACAACAACAACAACAGTAACGTTTGGGATCAGAGTGAGAAATACAAAGCGGATATTTTAAACCATCATTTATCGGAACAACTTCTTTCTGCACACGTGGCTTGCCTGAGAATCGCGACTCCGGTGGACCAGTTACCGAGGATCGACGAGCAGTTGACGGAGTCACAAAATTTGGTGGCAAAGTACTATGTTGTTGGTCAAAGTCAACGGTCTCTTGATGATAAAGAACTTGATCAATTTATGGTAATTTTACTATTTTTAAGAACTTGATCTATGACAAATTCATGTATTTTTCTATGATGTTTAAGATTTAATATATAGTATATTTTTTAAGGGTTATACATCGTTCGTTGTATTAGAAATTTTATTTTACACGATTTAGATTTTCTTGATTTGTTATAATAATATATAATCTGTCTTGTTTTTAAGATTAAATATCACGATTTAAGATGATTTTAGTGTAGAAAATGTGAGATATTTGTATCGTGTCTAACGGATGGTGAATCCAATCTAGATTTGAAATTAAATTTGAAATATTTTCTCGATTTCCGAGAAAGGGTTTAGTGGAAATAGCTTAAGCTCTTAATATTTGTATTTACAAAAATAAAATTTTCGCTCTGCTATTTTTTTACGGCGTGCTCGTTCATTCCTTCTACTTTATCTATTAAATAAAAAAAAGGTTGTCTTTCCTTGATAAATAGCGCCTTAAAGTGAAGCGAAGACATTATTAAAGGAAAGAAATGACGGATCGATCAATTGCATTAAGTAGGAGATGCAGGATTTGTCTTAACCACAAGTGTATTCGCTAGTCAATCCCATCCTTAATCCCACCAATTCTTTGTGAATGATGTTCAACTGTCTGACTTTCGAACATATGACCAGGGGCGGAGCTATCTTGTATGAAGGGGTTGATCTGAACCCTCTTCAGCAGAAAATTATGTTATTTATATATGATTAAAATAAGTTTGTATATATATATAGTAGATGTTGATTGAATCTCCTTCGGTTATCTATTTTTATAGATTTTGAACCTCTTTTTGAAAATTCTGATGGATACATCACTATATTGAAGTTTCGATATTTTTTTTGGAATTTCAAACCTCAACAAAGGAATAATTAGAGGGTTAATACAAAAGGTTTATTTTTTTTTCATTTCGATCGATATATATAACTTAAACTTTATTTTGTTTTTGTAAATAATTATTTTGTAGGCAAATTATGTTCTATTGCTCTCTTCTTTTAAAGAGCAACTACAACAACATGTTCGTGTCCATGCAATGGAAGCTGTCATGGCTTGTTGGGATCTTGATCAATCTCTACAAACTTTAACAGGTAATTAAATATATAACACATTTGTGTTGAATTAACAATATATCATCTTTTATCGGTTCAACTGAATTCAGTATTTTCACTACGATATTTCGATAAACATACTAATACATTTAAATCCTATGTTTTCGAAGAGTCTTTTAACCATACTTTTTAAACGCGGAACATGATTGATAAAATGCACATTCATTCTCAGGATTTGAAGTTTATGGACTCATAGTCAAGTATTTCTTAATTAACATTTTGTATATTTCTCAATACATATACAAAAGATTTTGGATTTCCGTGGAACCCCCCATATTCAATATCAATAATGATCTATATAGCAGACCTCAACTTCTTTAGGACTGAAACATAGATAATTGGTGATGTATCATATTATGAACTCGGAATTTCATAATTACGTACATCGAGTTCAAGCATACTAATATATACTTACATATTGAACTCATCAAGTTTAAATTCTCGACTCGTGATAGGGGTAGCATCAGGAGAAGGTACAGGTGCAACCATGTCAGATGATGATGAAGATAATCAAGTAGAAAGTGAGACATATTGTCATTATAGTGGAATTTTAGATGGACAAGATAGTAATGGTTTTGGTCCTCTTGTACCTACTGAAAATGAAAGATTTTTAATGGAACGTGTGAGGCAAGAATTGAAACAAGAGTTCAAACAGGTAACAATTTACTTTACGATTCAGTTGAATTTAGTAGTTTTGATTACGCAGATAAATGTGTAGTTAATGATATTGTGGTTTCGTTAGTTTAAAATGTAGCATTCAACTGAAAAATCACATTGATAAATAGTATTGTCATCGTCTGGTATTGTTTAATTTATTATGTTTTCTATTTTTTAGAGTCAAACTATAAAAACTTTGATAAATATTTTTAAGATGTATTCTTTTATCATATTAATATGCAAAAAATTGTAATTTATAATACTTTTCATATAAGTTTAGAATATCTAGCTTTTTTTGTTTAAAATATCAAATTAATGTAATATAATTTAACTTTAAAAATTAGTCAATTGACTTTCGAAAAACACAACATGACAAATAATATAATCCTGATGTATTTCTAACTCCAACTCGGACAATAGAAAATTATACAATAGAAAAGACCATCTAAAGAGCTTTATCTCAATCATAATCGCTAAAATAGTGGAAAAAACTATCGCAGAAAATTCCAGTAAAAAGGCAACGGGTTTTGATAACATTGGAGAGGAATTTTTTATACCGAACAGAGTGAGTAATAAGATAAAGCTTGTTATATATTTACTGATCCTAAATATTGGATTATCCTTTTTTTTTTTTGGTAATTTTTTTTCTTTCTAGGATTACAAGGGGAAGATTGTTGACATTAGAGAAGAAATTTTAAGAAAAAGAAGAGCAGGAAAGCTGCCTGGTGACACTACTTCTGCCTTAAAAGCTTGGTGGAAATCACATTCTAAGTGGCCTTATCCCACAGTAAGTACTACTATACTCATTAAGTTACGAGTTTGAATCGTGAAATTTGCTATTAATTGATGTTGGTCTCAGTCGTCAGTAGGCAGCTTACATCATGCGCCTTTTTGGGGCACGGGTAAAATTAGCACTTGAAATTATTATTGACATTGAATTTAGAAAATCATATTAAAGTTTAAATCTTGAACTCGTTTCTGTTTTAAGGTCCAATCTTTCAGTATTCGTAATTTGTTTTTTATTGTTAACTAAAAAATTTAACACATAATTTGTGCAAGATCTGTTAGGCAAGCCCTCACTGTTGGGTTTTGAGCGTGCTTAGGGTGTACATTCAGACACTTAAATGCAACTCTCATAGAACTAAGCCACACACGTAAGTCTCAGGGTGTCATGTTAGAGCTCTCCCATGAGGCGAATCCCAACACTACGTGAATATGAAATGTTTTGTACATCAGATTGTCTAAGGTTTTTGTTTTTGATGATGCTTATATATAGGAGGAAGATAAAGCAAAATTAGTGAAAGATACAGGATTGCAATTAAAACAAGTCAATAATTGGTTCATTAACCAAAGGAAAAGAAATTGGCACTCTACTCCATCATCATCTTCTACACAAAAAAGCAAACGCAAAAGGTAGATTAATTTACTAATTAATTATTAATTAATTAATTAATTAATTACTGTTACGCCATATCATATATTTTACTAACTTTATCCTAATATTTTGGTAAAAATTATATATATAGTGCAGGTGAAAAATCTAGAAATGATCACTTCACATGACAGGAGATTGAGAATATTATACCTGAAGGGAAAAGAATGTTTGATATATGTTTGATAGGACGAAAGTCATTTTATATTTTGTAAAATATTTTTAATGACTTTTAGCTTATAAGTTGTGGATGTACGTTCATTCAATGTCTCAAATTTAGACTTTATATATATATATATATATCGCAAAAGTCAGATGAACTTTAAGTGTTAGATTTTCAATTAAAAGGGTTGTTGTTTTGAAGTGTTATACTTTTTGTTTATTGAAAATTTAATATAACTGAGTTCATAGTAATTAGATATTAAGGAAGTTTTTGTTGGAATTCCACCCTCCTGAATTCTTCAAAGGAACACGTACTAACAACTAGTTTGTGATTACTTGAAAAACTTGAACAGTAATTAATTGAAACAGCACTTTGTATTATTTGTAAATTTCAAGTAATACAAAGTTTACACCACTTTAGCTCTCAAGGAATTATAAACTCTAATCCCTTCTACTCAAAGACAAAAAACTACTCCCTAGTTTTCTATCTTCTCAATGCTTTTCAAGTACTCTAACTTGTCAAGCAAATCTACTACCTAGATTGTAAACAAGACTCTTGAATACAATCTTTACAACTTTATCACTCAACTCGCAGCACTCAAAAGATTTTAACAAAACTCTCTCAACCCTCTTGATCGTGTTTTGAAGCTCTCTCTTTGTAAGTGCGCAAATTTTTCTGATCAAAATAGCTCTCTATTTATAGACCAGAAATTCATCCAATCCTTGTACAAATCAACTTTGTATTTGTCTTCTACAAATCCTTGTTGACTTCTACTAACTCTTTTTCTCGAAACCTTATTGTACTCAAATTTGTTTTTAATAGTTTTCCTTAACCAAGTAAACTACTATAAGCAAAAACGTACATATAAGTTTCCATATATAACATATGTGCCGCCACTGCATACTCTCTGCAATATTTCACTGGAACATGTTGCTCTACCTGTTCAATTCAATTTTGCCATATTCAAAATCTCACGATTTAACAAATTCCCCCTTTTTGACTATGGCAAATAATCAGCTTGCATTTTGAATAGGTACACAATACATCAATCAACATATAGAACACTTTATATCATCCTACAAGTCTGCAGGCTGCTTCCCCCTTTTGCCATTAGCCAAAAAAAAAACATTGAAACCAAAGTACATATGCATACTAGAATAGAGCATCAGACAAAGTCATTAGTGACAACAAGAGTTAGACATCAAACCAAAATACACACAAAAATAGTAATGTCTACTTTAGTCTTTAACTAGTCAAAACCAAAAATTATAAGATAATGCATATATGAGGATTGATTAATCAGAGGGTGCCATAGAGGTGGAAGAGTTTGAAGATCCCTTGGTTAGCAACCCCATGATACGTTGTAGATGCCCAGAATTCACTGCCAGTTCTTGATGTAACGCAGCCTGAGTTTGAGTGAGTTCTTTTTTAATCCTGCAGTTCTCAGCAATCAATTCCTCGCGTTCCAGTTTATGAGCAATCTGAACCTGTTCCATCTCTACTGAATGAGCCCTTTTTAGTGCTTCCATCTCCTTTTCTACAGCAGTAAGAGAAGCCCTCAACCGTTGAGTTTTCACATCAACCCTTTTAGGCGTACCAGGCATGTTCATGTAGTCCACCTTCCCCATGACATCAGAAATGGTTTGAATCTGCCACTTCTTTACAGGCACATCAAAATGTTCAAATACTTGTCCTAACCAAAATCCATAAGCCAACCCCTTTGCTTTTTATCAACCTTAGACAAACTATGTATGTGACTCATTATTAAGATAGGCAAGTTTATTTGAGTCCTAGACAATAGTAAGTCCATAAGTGTGAGATCCAAGTAACATGCTTCAGTCCTTTTTTGCTTTCTTGGAAGAAGAATTTTGTGCACTACATTAAACAGCATCTGATGTAAAGGTAACATACACCCCTTGTCAACACTAGAATATTCTGAACGAGTAGGATCATTTGAGAATCGCCTACATATGTCAAGTTGAGAGGTGTTACCCTCTAAAGGAGGCCAATCCTTCTTGACATAGTGACCCCATCCCCTGTTAGGAATTCTAAGTATTGAAGACAAAATCTCAGCAGTAAGTGTAAAAGAAATACCACACACAGTACTAGTAATTGATGAGGCAGTTCCTGTTGCATTGATATAAAATTCTCTGGTTTCTACTCTACCCATTTTACGCCTAAAAGATCCTTGAAGCATCAGTTCTGTCCATCCTTGTTCTTGTAAGATGATCACTAACTCATCCATCTCACCACCCCCAAAGCCAGAAATTACTCTCCCCCTAATCACACTCCTCTTCTTAAAGGCTAACACTCTTGCATGGTAATCACTATTATTTAAATCATGAGATTTTGATTTGGATGAAATTTTTTTTCGTTTCTGACTTTTCACTGTATCTGCTACAAGGTTTAACGATGAAGAAGACTTACGCTTTCTTGTGCGAATTTTCTTGGTTGATTTAGCCAAAGTCTCTGCTTCTCGAGTGCGTTGTGCAGATCTAGTTACTCTCATTGGCACCTTTGCCGGTAGAATAGAGTGAGGTTCTTCTGGAGTTTCAGGAAGAGTCGTAGCAGGAGGTTTGCAAGAAGATGAACTTTGTTTGGAACACGTTCTGATTTGGGAAAGCATTTCAAGCAAAGTGATATTTTCATCATCAGAACTATTTTCTTGGTCCTGTGACGAAAACATTTGTTCCCCCTCACTTTGTGCACTCATATTATTTTTTATCTAACCCTTGACTTCTCTCTTCCCCCTGAACTAATGCATCTTCCATAAGAGACCATCGAGTTATGCCGGTCGAATCAATGTAGAGAATGGCTGGTAGGGCGTGTAGGCTTTCTTGAGTATCAAAGGGAATTATGGCTAGTGAAAGATTGTAGGACATGGCCATTTTTCTCAAAAACACAATGTGGATTCTGGGATTTCAAGGGTTTGAGAGAGAGTGAGGACAATCGGAGAAGAAAGAGAAAAGGGGAGTGTTTAAGAGGAATTTTAGGTAAGTGTAAGGGTTTTACTGAGAATGGGAACAGGTATGACTTGAAAGGTTTTCTGCAGGTTTTGAATTGGCGGTTGTGATGATGATTTATTTATTAAAATTATTTTTCATTTAGATAAAGGAACGGAATCCAATGCATTGGTCTTATAATTTTTGTCTATCTTAGTTAAGAAGAGTAGACATACCTTTTAAGCATGCATAAATGATTTTGAGTGTCCAATTCCTTCAGCTTCTATTTGCTTAATTTGTCTTTATCATTCCTAGCTCCAACCTGTTCCTTTCAAAGTGTTCCCTTGCTAATGCCTTTGTAAAGATGTCCGCGATTTGTTCTTCCGTAGTACAAAAGTTCATAGAGATTAAACCCTTTTCCACATTGTCTCTAAGAAAGTGATGACGAATGTCAATGTGTTTAGTTCTCTTATGTTGCACCGGATTTTTTGCAATGTTGATAGCACTAGTATTATCGCAGAAAATTGGAACTTGTTCAATTTTGAGACCGAAATCACTAAGTTGTTGCTTAATCCACAGAAGTTGGGCGCAACATGACGCAGCTGCTACGTACTCAGCCTCAGCAGTGGATAGTGCAACTGAGTTTTGTTTCTTTGATCCCCATGAGATAAGACACGATCCTAGAAAGTGAGCCATTCCTGTAGTGCTTTTTTTATCACCCAAGTATCCAGCATAGTCACGCATACCCAACTAAATCAAAGTTGCTTCCTTTTGGGTACCAAAGTCCTAAATCAGAGGTTCCTTTTAGATATCTGAGGATTCTCTTGACTGCTTGAATGTGTGATTCTTTAGGATTAGTTTGAAAGCGAGCACATAATCCTACACTAAACACAATATCAGGTCGACTAGCAGTAAGATACAAAAGGGAGCCAATCATGCCTCTATACAGTTTTTGTTCAACAGCAGAACCTGTTCCTTCAAGGTCCAACTTAGTGGCAGGGGCTATTGGAGTATCAATTGGTTTAGCATCGTCCATTTTGAACCTCTTAAGCAATTCTTTTACATATTTTTTGTTGATGAATCCATGTACCTCCAGGTGTTTGTTTTATTTGAAGCCCAAGAAAGTAGTTTAATTCACCCATCATACTCATTTCAAACTCATTGCTCATAAGATTTGCAAATTCTTTTGTGAGACTCTTATTTGTAGCTCCAAATATGATATCGTCAACATAGATTTGCACGATCAGGAGACCCTTTTCTTTATTCTTGAAGAAGAGTGTATTATCAATTTTTCCTCTTGAATATCCATGACTTAAAAGGAATTTTGACAATCTATCATACCATGCCCTTGGAGCTTGTTTTAACCCGTAGAGAGCTTTGTCAAGCTTATAGACATGATCAGGGAAGTCATTATTCTCGAAGCCAGGGGGTTGTTTAACAAAAACTTCTTCTTGTAATAGCCCATTCAAAAAAGCACTTTTGACATCCATCTGATACAATGTGAACTCCATGTGAGATGCGAAAGCTATGAGCAATCTGATTGCTTCTATTCTTGCCACGGGTGCAAAAGTTTCATCATAATCTATCCCTTCTTCTTGATTATACTTGAACAACCAACCTAGCTTTGTTTCTGATTATGGTACCATGTTCATCTAACTTGTTCCTAAACACCCATTTAGTTCCAATTATAGTTCTGTTTGAGGGCTTAGGTACTAGATGCCATACTTTACTTCTTTCAAATTGATGTAATTCTTCTTCCATGGCTATAATCCAATCTGCATCTTGAAGAGCTTCACTTATTTTCTTTGGTTCTACCATGGATAGGAATGCACTATGCGCGTAGTGATTCTTCATTCTTGATCGAGTGGTAATTCCTGAAGACAGATCAGTGAGCAGGTTTTCCAATAGGTGTGATCCTTGGTATTTGTACTCTTTTAGGATAGGAGTTGATCTTTCTTGTTCTTCATTAACATCTGGTTGATTTTCATCAGTATCAACTCTTTCATCAGAATTCACTTGAGTTTCAGTTTCTTCTCTGTTTGTTGTGTCAGAGGAACCAGTTTCTTGGACCTGTTCCTGTTCAGATACAGCATGTTCTTCAGCTGATGTGTTACTGAACAACACATCTTCATTTGACATAGTGCTGCTTTCATCGAAAATAACATGAACACTCTCTTCGACACACATAGTTCTTTTGTTGAGTACCATATAGGCTTTACTTTGTGTAGAATATCCAAGAAAAATTCCATTGTCACTTCTAGCATCAAATTTTCCAAGCAAATTTTTTCCATTGTTATGAATGAAACACTTACATCCAAACACTCTAAGATGAGAGATGTTGGGCTTTCTCCCTTTTAATAATTCATATGGAGTTTTTTCTAACAAGGGTCTGGTCATGCAACGATTTATGGTGTAGCAAGCGGTGTTTATTGCTTCTGCCCAGAATTGGTTTGCAATTTTGCTTGCGATCATCATAGTTCTAGCCATTTCTTGAAGAGTTCTGTTCTTTCTCTCTACCACACCGTTTTGCTGAGGGGTTCTGGGGCAGAGAAGTTATGATCAACCCCATGATAGTCACAATATTGGGCAAACTTTGAGTTTTCAAATTCTGTTCCATGATCTGATCTGATTGCCTTTAATTGTTTCCCATATTTTCTTTGAATTTTTCTCATTAGTGAACAAAAAGCTTCAAATGCATCATCTTTTGCTGCAAGGAATAGTGTCCAGGTGTACCTAGTGTAATCATCCACTAAGACAAACACATATCTTTTTCCCTCTCTACTTTGAACCCTCATTGGTCCACATAAATCCATGTGAATTAGTTCTAAGGAACAAGTTGAGCTTACCATCTGTTTGGACTTAAATGATGATTTTATCTGTTTCCCTAGAGTACATGCTTCACAAACCTTATCTTCCTTGAATTTATTTTTAGGCAGTCCTATGACTAAGTCCTTGGTGATGAGTTTGTTCAATTGAACTTGGCTAGCATGACCCAACCGTTTATGCCACAACAAGGGATCTTTTTCCAACACGCTTAAACACACTAGATTTGTGTCAGAGATAGTTGAGGTGTCTATAGTGTAGACATGTTTATCTCTTTTTCCCGTTAACACTAATTTTTGTGTGTTTAGATTGATTACTTCAACACCGGTGGATCGAAAGATTACCTTGTTACCTTTATCACACAATTGAGATATGCTGAGTAAATTGTGTCTAAGTCCTTCTACATAGTATGCTTTATCAATTGAATGTTCATCAGTTCTTCCAATCTTTCCACAACCTTTGATTTGACCCTTTTTTCCACCACCAAAAGCGACCATACCTCCTTTTCCTTCTTCTAGTGAGAGAAACAATGTCTTATTCCCTGTCATGTGTCTTGAGCAAGCACTGTCCATGTACCACTGCTGCTTGCTTTCTCTCACTTCTTCCTGAAAAATTAGAGGTTGGATTTAGGAACCCAGATTAGCTTGGGTTCTTTGTTTTGATCAAAAGGGTGAATCAGATTTCTACGAGCCCAGTTGGGCAGACTGTGTTTTCTGGGTATGTACCTGTTCCTCTGAACAGTTTTATAGATTCTTGTTGGGTTGTTTTCTTCAGTGGCAATTTTGTATTTGGGACAATATTGTTTAGAATGACCAGAGTTACCACAAACAATACAAAACGTAGGATTTCCACTTAAGGGCTGTTCATATCCTATTCCGGTTTTGATGTTCCTATTGTTGTTCCCTAGATGAGTTACTATCATAGAGGATTTTGTCCATTTGTTTGCTCTTTCCAGATCACTTCTTACTCTAGTCAGTTCAAGATTTATCCTTTTACAATTTTCCTTTTCTAGCTTTAAAGTTTTTTTGAGTTTGTCAACCTCAAGCTTTTGATCAGGCAGCTCACCCTCTTTTCCTTTGCCAAGAACTTTTAATTTTGAATTCTTAGTTCTTAGTTCTAGATTTTGGGTTTCAAGTTGCTTGATTTTTTCTTGAAGGTCGAGTTTGTTCTTATTGAGATCAATATGCTCAAACTTTAAGCTAGATAGAGAAGCAAGTAGTTGGCTTTTGGTGTTCACAAGTTCTTGAATTTTGTCTATGGATGCAAGCAATAGGAGTCAGAGCTTTTTCTTGGAGAACTTTGCTAGCTTATCTTTTAGATTAAGAAAGTTTACCTCAGTTTCTTCAGAGTCTGATTCAGGTTCAGCATCTGATTCCTCTATCGCCATCAAGGCAAGGTCTTCAACATCTTCATACATGTCCGAGGAACCTGTTCCCCAGGCTGCATACATTGCTTGTTCCTTTTCTTTGGTTTTCTTTTTGTTGAGGAGTTCCTTCCTTTCTTTTTCAGCTTTTTCCTTTTTCCATTCTAATTCCCACATTGGGCAGTCCTTTATTTGATGATCTGTCTTACCACACTTAAAGCAACCTCCATTTTGTGATCGTTCAGGATTTTTTTCTTTCAAGGGTGGTGATTTTTTAGTAGAGTTTAATCCCCTTTTAAAGAGTTTTTTGAAGTTCCTACTTATCAAAGCTAGATCATCGTCATTCATGTCTGACTCATCGCTTTCAGTTGCTTTAAGACCAAGAACTTTTTCTTTATTCCCTTCACTTCTTTTGTCAACATTCATCTCATAGGTCTTGAGATTCCCAACTAATTCATCTAAAGACATAGTAGTTAGGTCCTTAGCTTCTCTAATGGCAGTGACTTTGATTTCCCAAGACCTAGGCAAAATCCTAAGTACTTTGTCAACCTGTTCCTCAGTGTATATACTTTGCCTAATGAGATTAGTTCGTTTACCACAGTGGTGAATCTGGTGATCATATCTTGAAGAGATTCTCCGGATTTCATCTTAAAGGCTTCATATTCTGAACACAAACTAGCAATCCTGAATTTTCGGACTTGAGTTGTACCTTCATGAGCGTTTTGTAAGGTATCCCATATTTGTTTAGCAGAGGTACAACTTGAGATACGGTTAAATTCATCAGGTCCTATTCCACACACAAGAATACACTTAGCTTTTGCATTCTTTCCTAGCATCTTATAATCTGCTTCATTATATGTATCTGCGGGTTTAGGTATTTTATTTCCTTCACTATCAGTGGTGGTAGGAATTTGTGGTCCCTTAGTAATTCTTACCCATAGTTCGTAGTCTTCAGCTTGAATGAAGTCTTCCATCCTTGCCTTCCACCACGAGTAGTATTGTCCGTTAAATAGTGGAGGTCTGTTGATGTGTTGGCCCTTTCCGTGTCCGAGTGGAGGTGCAGAACTCATGTTGATCTTATCTTGAGTTGTTAGACTCTTCTAAAGATAACCTTGCTCTGATACCACTTGTTGGAATTCTACCCTCCTGAATTCTTCAAAGGAACACGTACTAACAACTAGTTTGTGATTACTTGAAAAACTTGAACAGTAATTAATTGAAACAGCACTTTGTATTATTTGTAAATTTCAAGTAATACAAAGTTTACACCACTTTAGCTCTCAAGGAATTATAAACTCTAATCTCTTCTACTCAAAGACAAAAAACTACTCCCTAGTTTTCTATCTTCTCAATGCTTTTCAAGTACTCTAACTTGTCAAGCAAATCTACTACCTAGATTGTAAACAAGACTCTTGAATACAATCTTTACAACTTTATCACTCAACTCGCAGCACTCAAAAGATTTTAACAAAACTCTCTCAACCCTCTTGATCGTGTTTTGAAGCTCTCTCTTTGTAAGTGCGCAAGTTTTTCTGATCAAAATAGCTCTCTATTTATAGACCAGAAATTCATCCAATCCTTGTACAAATCAACTTTGTATTTGTCTTCTACAAATCCTTGTTGACTTCTACTAACTCTTTTTCTCGAAACCTTATTGTACTCAAATTTGTTTTTAATAGTTTTCCTTAACCAAGTAAACTACTATAAACAAAAACGTACATATAAGTTTCCATATATAACATATGTGCCGCCACTGCATACTCTCTGCAATATTTCACTGGAACATGTTGCACTACCTGTTCAATTCAATTTTGCCATATTCAAAATCTCACGATTTAACAGTTTTTGACGTGTCTGTAGCAAGTGTTGATGAATAAGTAATCTGACAATTGAAACATGTCAAAGAAATAGGTCCAACAAGTGTTGATGAAGAAGGAAATTTAGAGTTAAAGTCGCACTAGAATTAGACTACTTATATTAATTAAGAATCGTATTACGACTAAAATTATATTAAGATAAAGATTATAGTTCGACTAAGATTAAATTTTTTATAATTATTATTATTATCAGATAGTAATAAATATTCTAGTAGAATTTTAACTATAGTTAACTTAGGAATTTGAGTATTTACTTTATAATTTTAATTATCTATACAATCCTTGAGTGAGATTTCTACAAAAGTTATTAGGTTCACAATTTCACATGAATTAATAAACTCTAGCTTCGTCCAATCAAAGACACGATCTCTAATCGAGATTTCACCACAACTCTTCTAGTTTATTGGAATGAAAATTCATTATTTAACGTATTTGATGAAATTTTATTTATATAAAATCAAATAAAAGCTATCGAATTCGGCTAATATCCCTAGCTATTTAAGCAAACATTACAAAAAGTCATACATAACAACAATATCATAACCATAGAATGATAAGTATTCAATTATTTTTATTACAGTTAAAAGTTATGATGGAATGATAAGTATTTATTTATGTGTAATACAGAGTATTTTACCCAATTTGTGATTCATGACACGAATTTAAATTTAATCAAACTTCAATACGAATATCAACTACGAATGAAAAGAAAATAGTGGTCTAATTATATTAATAACATTTTCAATAATTTTCTCAATAAAAAGTGTCACAAACCAATTTTGCTCTGTTTTTGAGCAATAACAGGGACAGCAAACCTAGATGAGAAATTACAGAAAAGCCCATCTTCTTCCTCACGAGCTCCATCATCAAAATTTAGAGCATAACTCTGAGCATCATACTGAAATTGACGTCTCGATTTCTTCGCATTACGATTCATTTTTCTTAATAAATTCTTCAATATCACCAGCCATGATTCTCTGTGCTCTGTTTCATGATCTTGTAGCAGAGATCTGCTGTGAACTTCATGGCCTTTGCCCCAATTGAAACATGAAAAATTTAAACAACTACACAATCCACATCCAGTTGGAGAAGATGATGAATCGTAGTAATAATCAGAAATTTCGTTTTCTTGTTTGGAATCAGTAATGGGAATATAACTATTCATGATACTAAGCTCGTTTAGACCAAGTATGAAAATATTTTTAAATAGAGAAATCAATTGAAATTCAGTATGAATATCGAATATCAAATAAAAAAGACTAAGTATGAAAATATTTTTAAATAGAGAAATTAATTGAAATTCAGTATGAATATAAATATCAAATAAAAAAGATCAAGCATAAAAATACTTTTAAATAAAGAAATTAATTGAAATTCAATATGAATATCGAATAAAATAGACGAATAATATGTGTGTGTGTTTTGGGAGGAGAATGATGGGAATTTGAGAATTGGTGAGTGTTTACTTATATGTATTTGTTTGTGCGTGTGGGATGTGTGTGTGTCGAGGGATAAGAAAGGAGTGAGAAGAGGAAAAGTGGTTGCAAATTAAAAGGTAGGTTTAAGAAATACTATTTAAAAAAGGTACCTTTATTAAAATAATAATTAAAAAAATCTAATGCTATATTTTATTTAGCAAAAAAAAAAAAAATCTATAAAGGAAAAGGATACTTTAGTTGTTTTTATTCTCCATATACACATAAATTAAGTACATGGGTGTAGGTTAAACATTTTTATTTGGTTAGGAGAAATAGGTTGATAAAATGATAAGAGAAATATTTAGAATATTTAACGTAAATTAATTTTCTTTTATAATTATTCGATATAAATTATCAGTTTTATTCTCAAATTATTGAATGTTTTAAAAATACGTCTTTACTTGACTAATTGAACTTAAATATACCTTTAAATTCTTGTGAAGTTTTGGATATTCTGAACACTTCTCTCGACTTTTTTAAAAGAGTCTTATGTTCCTTCGTACTAGAATTCGAGACTACTTGTTTTATCATGTAACATATCGATGATGTATCTAAATTTATTTAGGCTAAAAGAATATTTTTAAGCCTGACGACCGTTTAAAGATAAAATTAATAATTTACATGTTCTCAAAACTTCTAAAATTAATATACACAGTCAAAAGTATGACAAAAAAAGCTTTAGTAACTCATAAGATATTTTCTTAATTTAAATAAAGATTTCGAATTTAAATTTAGAGAGATAGATACTATTTTGTACTATAGTCTCATTATCAGTATAAGTTTTTTGCAATTGGCATACCGTGTGGCCACCAAAAAAAAATATCTCATAAGTTAGGTATAGTAATTTATAACAAATCTTTAAAGCAAAGAAGAAACAAAAGAGTGTTGGACTCATGTGAATATTCGTGTCTACAACGTGTGGAATGATAAGTACTTGAATTTTATTTTTTTCATGCTGAGGTGGCATACTACTACTATTAATTTACTTTACTATAATGGGGAAATATTTTTTTACAAAAAAAAATAAAGTGAATTGAGTAAATAATACGTCGAGAAAATTTAAGTGTGTAATTGATAATTTTATCGTAATTTAAATGTATTTTTAGCTCTTTTAATTTTCTTTTATTATTGTGCGTGAGTGAAGCAAGTTGGGTGGAAGGGGTGTAAAGTCTTCTAATTATAAATTAGCTTTTCTTGTTAATATGGACATTGAAATAATAGTAATTATCAAATATGATGTAAAATATTTGCTTAGTAATAATATTTAAAGATTATTTGTCATGTTCAACGATCCTATTGGCAATTCATGAAGCTGACTTAATTCTCACTTCCATCAAAATATATGCCACCTTTTCTTTTATGTCATCCTTTTCTTTTCTCCTTTTTCTTTTTACCAACATTAACTAATATCTTGAGATCATATCCAAAAGTATGAGTCATATTCTTATCCAAATAGAGATCCTATCGAGATCTTATATACTAAAAAAAAATAGATTGTTATGAGGTGGAGTATTGACTAATTCAAAAAAAATTATATTTGAAAAATATATATATCGGAAATGAGGATATTAAGATGGATGAGCGTTAAATCAGAAATAAGGATATTCAGAATAAGGTGAAAGTGACATTCGTAAATCGTGGTGGATAAGAAAAGCAAGACTGACATAATTAAGATTGAACGTATAAAGAGAAAATGTGAGGATGCACCAGTGAAGAGATGCGGGAGGTTGATAGAGGGTACGTGAAGAGATAGGATAGAAGGTTATTAGTTAGTATAGTTTTGTCCTAGTTAGGGTGATTGATGCTTACCAACATATTACCAGTATTACTGTAGTTTTTGTTTATTATGTTCATGTGTATTTATTATCATTTTCGATAATTTTATTTGAATATGTTATTTTATTATATTTGAATCGAAAGTATTTACGATAGAAATAAGGTGAATTTCACTTAATATATTATTGTTATAGATGGAGAAGACACACCTAATATTTAATTTATTTAGAATCCGAATTTAATACGTTACGATTCTCAATCTATTTCATTGAATACTAGATAACATCTTTGAATGTGAATGTGTGAAAACAAAGAAATACTTCAAACTCAACTACGAACTTATTTCATTTTTCATTCGATATTTCATATTCGTATAGATACATATTACATCCCAATGAGCATCAGGAAGTCTCTTAATAGTGTTTTTTTCTAAATAAGAGTGACTTCATTTTCAAAGCTCGAATGCAAGATTGTTGTTAATTAACATCAAAAACAGCCTCAATGGTCTCTCTAGAGTGCAAAGAAAAATTTTCAAAACCAAAATTCAGCTCTAAATTCTGTTTTCCTTCTCCCCTAATATTTCATATATAATCCCCGACAGAAATAGAGGTAAAACAAATGATTTGCAACGAAACAGTAAATATTTTTTTATTTTTAATTTTAATTACAATTTTGAATTTAAAACCTGAATATGAATTCATGGGAACATTTTATCTCATAACTCGAGTTTGAGCTTTGAATATAAGCTCAGTATTTCATCTCATAATCTTGAGTTTGAGTTTTGAACATGAGCTTGATAAAAGTTTTTCTTTCATAATTTCGAATTTGAGCTTTGAATATGAACTCGCAACAGGAGCTATTTACCTCCAAAGTGGGATATCCAGACCCAAATAACAAGCAAAGCAGAGAAATAGGGGAAAAAGGCAAGAATTTTTAGAATATAAATCTATGTACAGAATCAAACTCAACTGTAATTTCATCTCTATATAGAAAAAAACAATAAAAATTATCACACAAAAGCACTTAACTTGCAGCAGCTACTTCCCTCACTGGCGAGGATTTCACCGGCGGCGAAGGAGGAAGTCGAGAGGAGAAATTCCTCAAAGGAGCAATTTCTTCACTATCATCATCAAATCCATCTTCAAAATTAAGCGAATAACTCATCGGATCGTAACGAAACTCAGTAGAAGCGTGTCTTTTGTGCCGATTCGATCCAGTTCCGACGAAATTCAGAACGTTTAACACCTTATCTTTCAATTTCGGAAGGTTACTAGGTTCTTCGTTGTTTACCCAAATCAGCGCCGGATTCTCATCGGACGATGACGGTGGCGGCGGAGGACGGCGGTGAGGGAAGCAACAAGACAAACAGAGGGAGTTTTTGAGCTTCTGCTTGAGAGATGGGGGTGAAGTTAGAGAAAAATCATCGTTTTCGTCCATTGGAGCTGAGAATTGAGATTGAAAATGGCGAAGAAAAATTGGGGATTTTACATGGAAAAAAAAGGGACAAATTTGGCCTGTTTTGGTTCCCACTGTTTTGTTAACAAATTTTGTGTGCGGCTATTCACAAGTGGTATGGTATATATTCGCTCCGTTCTAAAATAGTTATCGCGTTTTAATTTTAAAAGATTAATTGAATTAATTGGACAATTTAAAAAATTAAACAAGATGTGATATATATTATAAATTTTTTCGATCACTTAAAAAATATATTTTAAAATATTAATCAATATTTATATTATATCCTGCTAGAAAAGAAAAATATGATAAGATTGAGAAACATTTTAACTAATCTACAAGGTGTGTATACTATAAAATAAAAGATTTTGAGCTTTTGTTCATAAACTAGATAAAGGATGTTCGTGCAAGCTATTTTCACGTATTGAAACTTAAATAAAAAGATATGATTAAATTTAATTGTAACATAATATGTTACATTTAGACTGCGAAATATAATCCTGGGAGCTTGATAGAAAAATAAGTTGTTATTTGTTTTCTTTTTTGGCCTTTCCGCTAAGTGCAAACAACTCTTGATTCTCCAAAAAAGTGGTAGTTGTATAGCAAATATTAGTCACCATATCTTTAAACAAAAGTATTAAATATTGGTCAATAAGTTTTTCATTTTTAGAATTAAAAATATGAGGGAACAAAATGAAATTAGCATTTCTTTTTCATTATTGATAATTGTATAGCAAATATTAGTCACCATATCTTTAAACAAAAGTATTAAATATTGGTCAATAAGTTTTTCATTTTTAGAATTAAAAATATGAGGGAACAAAATGAAATTAGCATTTCTTTTTCATTATTGATAATGTGAAATTAGGTCTTACGCCTAACTCACACCCCAAAAGCTAGCTCAAAGAGAGAGGATTGTCCAAGCCTTATAAGGAGTTCACCTATTTCATTAACAACCGATGTGAGACTTTTGTCATTCTTTAACACGTCATCTCACGCCCAATGCTCAGCATCTGGTGCGTGGATAATTTTAATTTTGATAGGCCTCAACATCGAATGAGATGAGCCCTACTTTTATACCACGTGGAATAAGCAGTACTCGCCTTTCATCGTTGACAGTAGTAAGGAAGAAAAGCTTCACAATATTTCGTCGACGTGAGAGATGAAAGTGGAATCACAAAGAGACTGAAGAAGGTTCGAGAAAGCGTGGAGCAAAAGACCACGTGGAAATAAAAAAAAGGCTAATAAGTGGAAAGCATTAGCAGGATTAGAAAAGTAAAATTACAGAAATAACCCCACTTATTTGGAATGAAGTACTCTTCATTGGTTGACCCACGTGGCATTTTTTATTGTTTTCGTCGAACGGAAGAACCATCATTTACATAGAATGATAGAAC
The DNA here is from genome assembly GCA_032847665.1 of Solanum chilense. NCBI lineage: Eukaryota > Viridiplantae > Streptophyta > Magnoliopsida > Solanales > Solanaceae > Solanum > Solanum chilense. The sequence continues at coordinate 4,551,800 of CM064974.1, read as the reverse complement.
AAAATGGTTAGTCTCATTTAGAGCCGTCAAAATGGCTTGACCTGCAAGATCGGTCCAACTCAATCTTTGAATTAAGTGGATTGTGCCTAATTTTTTTGACTCATTTAAGAACGAGATCTTTAAGCCCAACCTCACTTCGCTCGCTAGTTTCGTAGGCTAAATTCGCTAGTCTCAGAGGCCAGTCCGTGGGCTATGACGTTTAAAAATAGGGAAACTTTCACATATAGCCACTTTGAAATAATTAATTACTCTCCATAGCTATAGTTTGATATTATAATTTGTAGCTACATGTTATATGGAGGAATAGGTGAGAGAGAGGGGAAAAAAAGCGGGAGAAAGGTGAATCGTATATGTATTTGGTTAGATAATTATATATTATACATATGCATTTGTATACATGGCAAGAGAGATTGGGAGATGGAGGAGAGAACCGAGCGAGATTGGGAGAGAGAGAGAAGATAGGCAAGCGAGATCGGGAGAGGGAGGAGAGATGTGAGCAAGAGAGCGCAGAGAGTGGGAAGGGTGAATTGCATATGTATATAATTGTATATAACTGTATATTATACATATACATTGTATAAATGACAAGCGAGATTGGAGAGGGAGGAGAGAGGCGAGCGAGAGAGGACAAAGAGTGGGAGAGAGGTGAATATATATATATATATATAGTAGTGTTTTATTTATAAATATTTTATCAATAAATATGTTAAAAACATTTTAAAAAAAATCAAGTCTTTAAACTAGCTTTTTTTTGTAGGAGAAATGATTGAATGATCAAAATTTTTTCGCTAAATCTTACGTTGATCATTATGTATTTTGGTAAGTATTCGCCGAAGTGTGAGATTCATAAATGGCAAGTATTCGCTGAAGTGTGTGATTCATAAACGAAAATTCATATGTATTGATGTCCTGTTCATGGACATCAATATTCAATTCTCTTAGATACTCCTTCTAAAAGAGTAATATTATTCATTATTTGGTTGAACTATCAACCCGTCCCAATTCGTGACCCGCTTAGAGCTGGGTTGAGCCGCTGTTTTATTGACCCTTTAACTAAAAGAGTCAGCTCACCCCAACTAATTTAACTCTCTAGCCCGTTAAGGTTGAGTTGAGTTGGACCAACCCATTTTAACAGCTCTAGACTGTCACTCATTCAATTAAATGCAAGATAAAATAATATTTTATTTAAAATTATTATACTTTATACATCACATCAAGCGAATTTTATGTTATTTTTCTTAATGAATATATCAAATTTAAATATGCAAATAAAATTAACTGAGTATATTAAATTTAAATGTGACAAGTAGAATTAAACGGATGAAGTAATTCCTCACCTATCTTAAGGACTAATTACTTTTAAATTACAAAATTAATATTTGAACTCATTTGACTATTAAAAAAGTCACAAGTTTTGATCTCATAATTGTACTTTAAACCAATATTCAAACTTCAAAACAAATATAAAAAGGTAATAAAAGCATAAATAGAAAAATAGAACAAGTATATTTCATACAAATTTCATAAGTTAAATGATAATTATGTTGTATTTCTACTCTTTTTCAAATTACAAAATCTCTTAGCATTTAAGGATTTTATATACTTCACTCAATGTTTCTCAATTTCTGATAAATCACTCAATTTTTCAATATATCACATTCTGATTTCAAATATATCATTTAACGTCGGATACATCATGTCCCGGTACATTGCCTTTGTTGATGCAACACACATGTCTCAATAAATCGGTCAAAATTTTAGATACATTACTTTTATTAATACAAGACATACCTGTCCCGGTAGATCGTATAAGAGTGATATATCTGAAAATAGACGAAGTGAGATCTTTTGTATTTTTTCAAATAGTAGAAAAATTTAAATATATAATAAAATAAAGAGTAACTTTCACATATATCAAACATAAAAATCATATTTGTATTACTATAACTATAGTTTGCATAATTACGCTCCGTAACAAACATAAATATGTATATTTCGCTTTACGTATGCGGAAAAAAAAGCAGTTGTATAATTTGATATACATATAAAAAATCAGTTATATAATTCGTTATACATATATAAAAGAAACAATTATATACAAAATATCAATTGTATAATCTGTGAATGTATAATTTGAGAAAGAGAGAAAGACAAAAGAAAACTGGAAAGAGAAATATTTGTATTGTATAATTATAAATGTATAGGACGAAGATATATGTATTTGCATGTGTATATACAATTTTCTCTCACTTTATACAAACAGAAACACAATTTATACATTTCATTTCTATTTGTATAAGTGAGAAAGGCAAGCGAGATCTAGAAGAGGGGAGGGAGGGGAACGAAAATATATGTATATATACAATTTTCTCTCGCTTTATACAAAAAAAAACACATTTTATACATTTCTATTTGTATAAAAGCAGATAAGCGAGCGAGACCACAACTAAACGAGAGTAGCGAACAAGATTCCATTAGGGAGAGAGGAGAAAATAACAATCGTATATCTATAGCATTTAATTTAAGTTAATGGTTTGCTATTACACACATTTTTTCCTAAAATAAATTGAGTATTTTCGTAATTATAATTTTTTTTTTTATGAAAAAAAAAAAAGCAAGGTGGATTTAAGGTGGGTGGGAGTGGGGGTGGGGTGTGATTTGCATTTCGCCATTTCCTGGGAGGTTCCCGGGCAGACAGTCAAAACTCCCAAATTCTTTGTTTCCTTAATTTGTAAGACATAGACTAATTTAGAATGTTTAGATCTGAACAAACATTTTAAAAAGAAGAGGAAAATTCAAAATCCCATTGGATAATTTCTTGTTCTTGTTCTTTTTTCTCAGTAAATTTTGGTCTATACATAAACCCCATATACAGATTGACTCAAATTACATACAAAGATTTGATTTTGAATACAGATTGACTCAAATTACATACGAAGATTTGATTTTGAATGTATGAGATTGTTAAAACATGATGGAACTCAAACCCCTTAATTCAGTTCCACCTATAAAGCCACCACCAGGTCACAATCTCTTCCCAACACTCAATCCACCAGAAAAGACTCTAACTTTCCACAAATTTTTGGTCCTATTCCTTACTTTTATAGCATATGCAGCTTTTCATGCCTCTAGGAAACCACCAAGTATAGTAAAATCAGTTCTTGGTCCTGAGATCAAAGCTCTAAATGGTACAGATAGCACCATTGTTGCAACTGGATGGGCCCCGTTTGAAGGTGCTAGTGGGCCACATCGTTTAGGGGAGCTTGATCTTGCATTCTTGTTAGCATATTCAATTGGGATGTATTTTGCTGGTCATATTGGTGATAATATTGATTTGAGGATTTTTTTGACTGTTGGAATGTTGGGTAGTGGGGTTTTGGTGATTGCTTTTGGTTTAGGTTATTTTCTTGATGTGCATTGGCTTGGTTTTTTCTTAATTGTTCAAATTTTGTGTGGACTTTTTCAGTCTATTGGGTGGCCTTGTGTTGTGGCTGTGATGGGAAATTGGTTTGGGAAGGCTAAGAGGGGTTTGATAATGGGAGTTTGGAATTCAAATACCTCTATTGGTAATATTATAGGTTCTCTAGCTGCCTCATCTGTGTTGAGTTTTGGTTGGGGTTGGTCTTTTGTGTTGCCTGGCTTATTCATTTTGGTTGTGGCAACTTTGGTTTACTTGTTTCTTGTAGTGAGCCCTGATCACATTGGTCTTGAATTGACTTCGAAGGAGATTGAGATGAATGTGGAGGGAGTTGCATTGGTGGGCTCAGAGACAGGTGAAGTGGAAGAGGAGGGAGTTGTGGAACCCGAAATGGAGGGTGCTGGTGCTATTGGGTTCTTACAAGCCTGGAGGTTACCAGGCGTGGCACCGTTTGCGTTCTGCTTGTTTTTCTCCAAGCTAGTGGCTTACACATTTTTGTATTGGTTGCCCTTCTACTTAAGGCAAACAGGTAGTTACTTCGCGGAACTTTTACTGGGAAAACTACTTCTTTTGTGGTATGTGATTGAGTTTAGGATTGTTTCCTTTTATTTTGCTAGTTGTAAAACACTGCCGTCCTAATTTCTATATGAATAACTTGATTTGAATGATTAGAACTTGTTCCTTTGCACTTACATTGGAGCAGTTGAGAGTTGGAAACACATATGGTTGTTGCATCCCAGTGTGTTCATTTACTTCTGCTAGAACGAGAATTGAGGTCGCAAAGCTTTTGGTTTGGCACTTGAAACAGTTATGATGTTCAAAATTAGATCTTAATCTGCTGATTTAGTATAACTATTAACATGTAAGTGCTTTGTTTATGAATCATGTACTCCCTGTTCTATGTGGATGACCCAAACAAACGTTCGTCCTGATTTCCAGTTGTGTAAAAAATTTAATCTTCGCTTCAGCCACTCCTACCATGAGTTGCATGCTTAAAATTTTGTTGTTGTTGCAGTTGTTGCTGGTGTGCAGCTGTCTCACAAAAATGCTGGGATCCTTTCGACAGTTTTTGATATTGGAGGAGTCATTGGAGGGGTTTTGGCAGGAGTTACATCCGATATAATTGAAGCTCGTGGGGTTACTTCCATTGTGTTCTTGTTGTTATCAATACCTTCTCTTCTTTTCTATCGCGTATATGGAAGTGTATCTATGTTTACCAACATTGCTTTGATGCTCATTTCTGGTGCACTTGTCAATGGTCCTTACTCCCTTATCACCACAGCAGTTTCAGCAGATCTTGGTACTCAGAGCCTGATAAAGGGGAACTCTCGTGCATTAGCTACAGTGAGTGCAATTATAGATGGTACTGGTTCAGTAGGGGCAGCTCTCGGGCCCCTTTTAGCTGGATATATTTCAACAAGAGGATGGAACAGTGTATTTGTTATGCTAGTTCTTTCAATAATCATTGCAAGCCTATTTTTAATCCCTATCGTGAAAAATGAGATTAAAGGTAAGCTGAATGAAGGGAAATGGCTTTGGATCAGCGCGTTTAAAAGGTGATTCAGAACCTCTCGAAGGCAATGCTACGAATTCCCCTTTTTGAAAATGAAAATGGTTCAGGTTTTGAACCTTTGAAGTAGTGCAGAAGCTCCTATTCTTTTGTATAGATACTTAAAGATCTCTATAGAAGAGTTCAACAGTAGATTCGCGAAGCTGTTATTCTTGTATGTCCTATTTTGGATATCTCATTTTTATCGATACACATTTCACAGAACAGTGAATACTTGTTATATTATTCTGTACTATTCAACTGACTTAGAGTATCATTTTGGTGCCTTTTCGCATTTCTTGTAGTATGAGATGGATGTGTTGCTGTTCTGTTGAAACATATTAATGAAAGAAATTTATGTTGATGTATAATCTGAAACCTCAATAGTTGCTGGTATATACCATTTTCTTACTTTGCATGTTGCTACATTCAATTGTGATCTGTTGTGCTTGTGAAAGACATGTATGGAGATTCTGTCTATCGAAGATTCCAGAATCTATAAGAGGAGAGAGAGAATGCATGCATGGAGATTTTGACTGTCGGAGATTCAAGAATCTATGAGGAGAGGAGAGAAAGAAGGCACATGGTCAAAGATGATTGCTGATGATGAGCACACGTAAACAGACACTGTAATGTTGCTCGAATTCTCCAAAAACTGTTGCTACACCATATGCAAAAAGTACTTTCGGAGGATCACACACGCACGTACCCCAATACAGCAGAAAGTATGAAAGTCATTTATCAAGGTCATTACCAACAAGATATTTCGTGTTTCAAACAAGTTAAGATCAACTATATTAACCGATTGTGATAAACTGACATCCAATACAAAGCTAGAATCATACAATTACTTTAATAATGAAGTAGTATATAACTATATATTATTCAATGATAATCTAGTGTTTTTGCTACCAGAAGATGAATTTTAATTGTGTGCCCTTTTAGTAAAGGGTGCATACAATTGAAGAATGAATTATTTACAAATTTTTGGTTCAATGGCTTGCTCATTTCTCCCTCAAGCTTTTATTCCATCTGCTTCAGTTCTAAATTGGAACATTACAAGGAAGAACAAATCCTACCTCAGAAATATATTTACAAAGTCGAATTCGTTCTCAACTGTTGCCTAGGTTGATTTGTTGTACGCGATAGCTCTACCCTTCGAGTAAAGATTTCAGATTCTGAAGCCCCTCGGCGGAGATACACTTCCTGATTCGTGATCTTTGGAATACGACAGGTGGTGGTGGCTCAGAGTGAAAACATACCATGACTACTGTTAAGTTGTCTATGGCACCGCGTTTTTTGGCCTCATCTACTATTTCCTTGCAGCATAATTTTACATTGTTGTGTTCTTGTAGTCTCCTCCGGGCAAAATCCACTGCGTTTTGGTTTCTGAATACGTCCCATATTCCATCACTGCCAATGATCAGAAACTCGTCCTCCTTAGTCAGCGTAAGCAGCTTTAGTTCAGGTTCAGCACTCAATGGACCACCTTTGTCAGCTTCCTTGAGTCCCTTAATGTGCCAGTTACCCAGTGCTCGGGTCACGCCCAACTGTCCATTCAAATAGCCATCATCGACAAATCCACCCAAGGACTCGACACGTGTTCTTTCATTGACACAACAAGGTCTGTGATCCTTTGACATTTCTATAGCCAGTCCACCTCGAGAGAGAACAGCTCGACAGTCGCCAGCATTTGCCACGAGTAATGATCTGCCAATCAGATAATAGTACACGAAAGATAAGAACTAATACTAGACACTGATTTCCCAATGTAGTTCAACGAAGATATATTTGTAAGGATAAAGAATGAACGAGACCAACAGAATTCCCTACTTGAAGAACGATATAACTAAACAAGTCAGCCTATGGAGTTTAGCGGTATTTACTCAGATATGTAATATGGTGCCCGGTATTACAAACAAACTAAAGAAAGCTTCAAAAATACAAAGACAAAATGCTGGTTGATTGAACCTATGTTGCTCAGACTCTTCAAAAAAACAGTCGATTGTGTATTGGATCCTCCAAAACTATGCATATTTGGAGGATCCAACATGGGTGCGGCAGCATTTTGGAGGGTCCGAGCAACGAGGTATTGGATTATAAATGAGAAGACAGGATGAAGAGAAAATAGTGAAGTATGACGAGGTCAATATGCAGGGACTGTTACCTTCCAAATATCATAGCAGTGAGTGCAGTTGTGCCCGAGGACAAGGCAGAATCGAGAGAGCATGACTTGGCAAAAGCAGCATCGGTCTCCAAAAAAGATTTACTCACCACTTTTTCTAGCTTCAGAGGGAAATCTGCATCCTCAACGATGATTCTTGGTAGACTGTCGCGTACAAACAGTGCTGCTCCCTTTCCACCATGTCCATCAAAGACCTGTCACTAAAACCATTTGCATCAGAGGTCGCAGAATATCGAATACTAGATATGCTACGAATTGTAGAAAGCTTGGCTTGTTACATCTTTTGAGTTCTCCTCCATCTCCTATGGAAATCCTATTCTATATAAAGGCGAAAAGTGATTCTCAATCAAAAACTAGAGAAGTATTAGACAACATGTTTGGTCCTAAATGGCTAACTAATAAGATAAGTTTTGTACACCTACAGGTCCAAGTGTGAGCTCCTATGCGACAAGGCCACATAGGTGAGATGCTTAGTTTACTGAGCTCAGCCGCTTCATTTTCGAACATTAGTGACAAGTATAAACTACAATATCTCCTGGTTTTTGTGATTCTCTGGTGTGGTTTCTGGACTACAATTCTAAATAATCATGGTATCTGTTTGGCTTCTTTTTTATGTGAGCAGGGGTCATGATTGGGTATGCAAGATTCGAGAATTCTAGATCACCAGTCATCACTAATGCTTTTTATATAGTTATATTTGATATTTATTACAAATCTTGCGCTATTCTGCAATGGCAGAATACCTAACCCTCTCAAGTCTCACCCCACCCCCACTCAAACTTGGCAGAGATTATTAGTTGCACATCAAAACTAGTCATTGTCCTAGATTCTCCCCTGGATTCGGCTATTCCATAGCATTTACACCGAAATTCTTTTATCAATACAACAAACAAATCTCAAAGTGAGCAAAGAACAAATGCACATCCTAGTAAATTTAGTAAATATTCAAGTACGAATGGTCGTGATGTTCTGAGTTTAAAGAACTTACTCCATAGAAGGAGATAGCTTCCTCACCACTAATACTATGACCAAAGTTCTTAGCCATGTCCGCAATACAGATGTGAGTATCTTCCATATCATGACGGCCTCCAATATCAGACCATTCTCCAGACCTAAGAGTTGGGAGGAATTTATTGAAGAGTATATGCTGACGGTCTGCAATAGTCGTATCCTCAGATATACTTTCCATCTGAAGAACAAAGGAAAGAACTTAATTGTAAGGTAATGAATAAGTTCATAGGCATGTCACAATCAGCTTAAATGTTATACTGCTGTTCAAGTGAACTTTCTATTTAGAAACGAAGCTAAAAAGAGTTATTTCAGCAAACAGTACAGAAGGAGCATAGGGATATGAAGGTGTGATACGACTCAACTATGTTCTCGGACTTTCCAAAAGTGCTGCTGCACTGTGTCGGATCATTCAAAAATGCACTTTTTTTTGGAAGATACGACACACATCTGAAGGTATTTTGAAGAGTTCATGCAACACAGGTACAATCATCATGAAGAATTTACATCTATGAACAATAACTTTTGACCAGAAATACTAATAACACTGTATAAACAGATGAAAACCCCCCTACCAAATCCCACACTTCACGGGACGAAAGAATCCCGAGAAGTGAAAATTACAAAAGCAAAACACCCATAATTAATAAATAGACCATCTAACAAAAGTTGACAAAATCAAAAAGGAAAAGAGAAAGAGAAATCAAGAAAAAGACATGTTGAGGTAGCAAATAGTAATGGAACATGAAAGCCACAAGCCAGCATAATAACAAAAGATAATTGAGAACACCATAATTATTGCTCCATCAAAGTACATCTCCAATAATGACAACACCTTAAAAAGAAGAAGAAAAATCAAATCTTGCAAGATGATTGAACAAAATCCCAAATTGACTAACTTCATTATCACAAACAGCTCTTAACATCCACTTGCAAATCCAAAAACAGCTCTAAAGCATAATTACAGCAAGAAGTACACCTCAATCTATACAACTACATGAACCCTTTATATCCATATACCAGGAAAAAAAAAGCATGTCGCGAGATCACTTTAAAAAATCCCAAATTGACCTCAACATCTATTTACAAACCAAAAAACAGATCTAAAGCATAACTATAACAAGTACACCTCAATCTAAAATAAGCTTGAATCAACTAAATGAATCCTATATATACATATACCATAAAAAATGACTTGCGAGCTTATTGAAATGATCCCAAATATACTATACTAGCAAGTAACAACTTTCCCTTTCTTTGAGCCAAGCATCCATCAGAAACAAACTCTCTACCCCAAAAAGATAGCAGAGAGTCCTAGATCAGAAACATCCTCTCTACCGCACAAAGATAGAGATGTAAGGTCTGTTACATCCTACCTACCCAGGTCACACTTATGAGATTATACAGGATTTGTTCTTGTGGTAAACAAGTAACACCTCTCAACATCCATTTGCAAACTAGCTAGCGGAGTCGAGAGTTTCACTAGAAGTATTAATAATATAAAAAAAAAAAAATCAAGTGAATTCAACATCTACCAATGTAAACAACAACAACAACAACAACACCTATGCTTCAATCCCAAACAAGTTAGGGAAGGGATCGACAATATGAATCATCACTTCTTCATTTAAGCTCATTTCATACATACATGAAGAAAGAGTAAACACACGAAGAGATCAACGAATTCAACAACTACCACATATATACAAAAACATCAATAACACCTAAGCTTCAATCCCAAACAAGTTATGGATCAACTATATGAATCATCACTTCTTCATTTAAGCTCATCTCACACATTTATAAGAAAGGTAAACACACTAAGAAATCAAGGGAATTCAACAACTACCACATATACACAACAACACCTATGCTTCAATCCCAAACAAGTTAGATATCCCCTATATGAATCCTCACTTCTTCATTTATGCTCATTTCATATATACATAAAAATAAAAAAATTGATCTTTAGTGTAAACATGGATTCAGTGAAACCCCTTGTAGCCCTAACTCCACCCAACCCAACAAAACTTAGCCCAACAGGTAAAAGAGATTCAAAAAAAAAATCATTAATACCTACAAAATTGAAAATTACTATATAACATATATATGATTAATAAAACAGATCCTTACTGGGAATGAATTTTTCATCACAGCATAGCTAGAAGATGAGTTTTTTTCAAATTTCTCTTTATGGGTATTTGAGAATTCACTTTCTATTTGTAAAGATCTGATCTTTTCACTGCAATCAGTCTTGGAAATGTCCAAATTCTCCATATCCTCACTCACTTCCTCTGAATCTTGCACACACATTACTGTTTAATATCAGTTTTAACAGAAAAATAATGGTATATATATATTTTTTCCACTTTATTTTCTGCAAGTTGTTTGGTGATAAAAAAGTTTGCTGAAAGCTTTGTGAAGGAATAGAGAATATCAAGAATTGAAATTTTGATGAGATGATTCTTGGAATATGTAAAGGGGTCAGATGAAAATTGATAAATAAAGATTATATATAAACTCTGTATAATATAATGTATATAAATACATATATACAATACAATATAGAAGAGAGACAATGAAAACTTGAGAAGTTTCCAGAATTATTATTATTTTCAATTAAAAAAAAAGTGGGGTGTATTACTGTGAAAAAGCAATGTAACAGAGGCTTCTCTATTTGTTTTTTGAGGTTTTTAGGTATAATTATTTTTTTCTCTTTTAATTTTTGTTGGTTTAGTATACTTTTTATTACTTTATGGGAAGCTTTGGGGGTGCTAGTGGGTATATAATAAGTTAAATTTGACCTTAACTAATAATTCTATCGTTTAATAAAGAATGATTTGATTTGATGTGATACGATACGAAATTTAAAATATATAGAAAACTTTTGAATTTTATGGTCTTAAATTAAGATTAGGTCAAATTTACAAAATAACCCTTTGGTCTTGTGACCTTAAACATGTCAGGTAGAAAATTCAAATTAAAATGTTATCAAAAAAAGAAAGAAGTATTATTTTTTAAACAGACCAAAAAGAAAAAGATGTCATTTTTTTAAAACGGATGAAGTACTTAAGTATTGCAATTTTGAAAATACATATTTAGATATCGACGGGTGATTAAATATTTTATTTTGATTTATTAGTATTTTGTGAATATCCTATGTTAAACGTGATACGTAAATTTTAAAAGTGTCTAAATAATTATATAATAAAGTATAATATTTAATTAATGGTCTAAAGACTAGTTGAAATATTTACTAGTCACTTAAAATCATATTTGAGTGTCTATTTATATATTATACGAATATAATGATTCATTATCAAAACTTAGAAAAGAAATAGAAAGACAACAGAAGTATTAGTGAGGATTTTATCTTTATATATCATGCTAATGTGTGATTTAATATTTATTAAAATTCATTAATCACTTAAGAAGAGTAAATTTAGTTGATTAAGTCTAAACTTCTAATTATATTAGTGAATAATTATACTTATTGTTTTATTTAATACTATGTCCTTGGTTATCTTTTCTGAACGATTTTATTTTGCTAAACTCTCCACTTTCATAAAATAAAAAATAAAAAAAAAAATATATATATATATATATATATTTTTTTTTTTAGACTCTACTTATAAAATTACGCTAACCTATTTAGATTTACCATCAACATACTTAGAGTTACACAAGAGGTAATTCTTTGATTGATAAAAGAGCAAGGAAATGACTCATTGATTCCACTTTTAATATCATGAACCAAACATCTATTGGAAAAAGTATATCAAATAAAAATAACAGAACACATGCTTAAGTATATTGTTTTTTATATATATAAAAATTAAATTAATGCAAATGAAAGAGTAGAAAATAAAAAATAAATAAAAAAGAAGTGGGGAAAAAGAGTAAAGGGATTGTATACCTAACTTAATGATATACATCTATGATATATGAAACACGTGGTAATAATAAATTCCATATAATTTTTTTTTTAGTTTTTCAATTGAGTGATTGTCAACATATTATTATTATTCATAAATAATTAGTGCCATATTTATCTCCACATAATAAACGTGTCAAAAAAAAAAAGAGCTTTGACAAATCAAATTTACATATATATATATAAAAAAAAAAAAAAAGTAGTACTCTATAATTATTCTAGCGTTCCCTTAATATTATTTTTTCATTTGGAATAAATTATTTAATGTTTGAGTCGATTTTTGAGATTAAATAAGGTATAAACTTTATTTTTATATATAGTATTATTAGATTTTGACGTATAATTTATGTTACACTTTTGTTAAATCTCTTGTGTGCGTATATATAGCTCTAAGCATGTTCAATTGTTATAGAAAATTCACATAAACAAAGTGTAATATGTATTTTATATATAGTTATCGCCATATATGATTTTCACATGATCGAATTTAGTACTTGAACTAGTCCATTGCCTGAATTAAGTTTAATAATTATTTTCTCCCTCTTTTCTTGTTATGAAATAATTATAAATTTATAAATTATCAACCTAATTAAGAGTAACATGAAAGTAGAAATGTTGGTACATATACACAACTTATGTTACTTAAATTTATATTTATTAAAATGAAAAATAGTAAAGCTGTTGAAGACAAGTAATGTTGCCCTTATTAAAAGTAAAAATGATTAATTAAGAGTGAAAGTTTGCTAATTAGTCAGTGTGAAAGCGATTAGATATGATGTAACATAAAGATTTTCTCCATATTTATACATGGAAAATTATATTTATTGGGCCAAGAATTTGGAAAGTGATGTAATTATGCATTTTATATAAGGTGATGTAATTAGTCATTTATGTGTTGCTTTTTTTTATAACTTTGGTATAAATAAAAAGGAAGAGATTATGGTATTGATTCTTTTTTTTTCTTTTGATGATGCAAGAAAATGACATTAGATATTTTTGTAACCATAAAGGAAAAGATAGTGATGCACTTTATTATTCTAATCTTTGAAACAACATTCGAGATCGCGATGGAGTATTAAATATTTCTTTAATTTTTAGATATAAATCTCATATATTGAGTTTTGGATATAAAATTGTCATTATTATGGAGTACTTTATATTCAAAATATGAGATTTTTTAACGCGAAATTGAATTTAATTTGTGACTATATTTCGGGGAATGAACATCGAGTGAGAAACAAAAATGAACTAAAAATTAAGAAAAATGCACAAGAACCTCTCAACCTATGTCAGAAATCCCAGAGACACACTTATACTATACTAAGGTTACTTATTTTATAAGTAATTTTCTACCTCTTTTTGACCTACGTGGCAGTAGCTTGAAAAAAAGTAAACCACCGTTGGACCCACAAGATAGTGCCACGTAGGTCAAAAAGGGATAGAAAATTATTAATAAAATAAGTTTAGGGGTAAAGCACCTTAGTATAGTATAAGTGTGTCTCTGAGATTTCGGACATAGATTGAGCGGTACTTGTGCATTATCCCCTAAAAATTATGATAAATTAAGTATTTTTTATTCTTAATTAGAGATTACGAATTAGAATTTTAGAGTGAATTATCTTGATGTGGAATATTTGCCCTTTATTGAGTGAATTTTTTACGCTAATTTTAATTAGTTCAATTAAAACAAATATCGAACACGAAATATTTCTTTTTTAAAAAAATCTAATCTTTGAAAAAATAGAAAAAACAAAAAGACTTTTTGTCATGTTAGATGGTCCATAGCCTAGTATGTTTTGATTGATATCTACACAACAAAGACTAAAAGAAAGATGTTGATTCCTTTCTCTCATTCCATTTTTAAAAAAAATGATTTAATTATTATTTTGAGGAATCAAAACATTTTTTTTCTAAATTGCAATTAAAATTATGTATAAAAACTAATTTATACTAGTATTTTATGTAATTTTAATGTATTATTGTATCTCAACTATCATAGACTACACAAAAAATGAGTCGCGTGACCTTTATACACCGAACTCTATCATCTATATTTTCATTAGTTTCTGTCAAGTAATGTTACATAATATTTTTTTTAAGAGAAGTACTGGAATATCCATAACTTTAACGTGAATTATTAATTTTATTCTCAAATTATTAACAATCTTTAAAATACCATTTTATATTTCGATTTTTTTTTCCAATTAGAAGCAAAGTCCAAATCAAGGATTTTCCATTGCTAGGGGAATTTAGTTAGTCCATTTATTAATGTTAGAAGAATCTCTTTTTGTTGCATTAAATTGGGTGTGAATGGTGGAAAATGTAGTTGATGGAACTTGACGTGGCCCAATTTTTGTCCAATTATTTTGGTGTATTTATAACCAAATATATATATAAAAGCTAGAATATCAAACCAAAAAAATAGAGTTTTTAAATAATTTCATTTATTTATTTTCTGACCTCTTTTGGTTTTTTAGGTTTTCTATCACAGATTATATGGTGTCTTTCATCATCTTGCCTATTTTCTATATACAAAACTTGCCTATGGTCTCTTTTTTTTATACCAAAAATAGTTGTGTTGGTGAACATCGATATAATTCTTACAAAAAATGAAAATGAAGGAATATATGTAAGACAGTATTTCCTCTGTTTTATTTTATATGATTTAGTTTGATTTTATAAGGAGTTTTAATTTATTTTTATTTTGAAATTTGTGGTTTTAAAAAAAATGATAAATATTTATTTGAGTATAAATTATTTTATTAAGCATAAAATTTAATTTATTATTAAATGTAGAAACATATTATTAAAAAAATTGATTAAAAAGATAAATGATTCATATAAATTGGGACAAAGAAATGAGTCACAAAAAATGATCAGTTTACGCCTTTCTTAAGCAAACAATAAAAGATATCAAATAAGGGAATTTAATTAAATTTTAAAATGTCAAATAGATTGAATTAAAAAATAGACGATACTTGAATTGAACCAAGCTAAACTAAGATAAAGTAAAAATTAAGTTAAACCTCAACTCGCGAAAGTGGCTATAATAGTGTCACAAACAATAGTATAAGAGCATGACCCCCACCCCCACCAACAAAAAAAAGTGATTATGACTCAATCATTAATGTTTTATTATTAATAATATAAGAGTATAGTTCATGGTATTTATATGTTACAAAAATATTCCTAATCCTAAAAGAAGGGCAGCATTTCTGTTCATTGTCGCAGCTCCTCCTATTACTTTTTCTTTTTTAATCTTTTAATAATATCTTTTATTTTTTTCATTTTATAATATTTACGTGTCTATCTATTTTATTATCTCATTTCTATACGATTATATCGAATATGTCATTATTATTCAATTTATACATGTCAACTAGGAAAAATAAAATAAAATTAAGGTCTCTCTATTAAAGTTTGATTTAGGCTCAAATCTTGTTGAGATTGCCCTAACGATTTGAAATTTGGGGAATAATGAATCAACCTCTTTAATTTTTTCCACTTAAAAGCTCGTTTTCCTATTGTAAGGTACAGATTTCGTAACGTACAACTAATTCACACATAACATACCTTAAATTATGGAGTTGTGGTAGAAGTAGAGGTGATTTTTATCATAATTTTCATATTTAATTATGTCAGAAAATAGTGGTCAAGAACTATTAAATAAAAAACAAAACATAATAAAAATCCATTAAATTTGAATCAATTTGAGCAAAGTTTTAAGTATTAATGTTAGAGGGAAGCTACAAAATTGCTTTTGTAGAATGTTACATAGACATAATTAATTTTTGTTTTTATAAATGATGCTCCTAATTAAAATTCCTAAGAATTTTCAAGTTCTACAAGAAAACAAAAAAAAAAGAAAAATTAATTAATATGCTAGCTAGCTACAAGAAAAAAAAAATTAGGCTATTTTTGCAAATTATTTAATGGTGTCTAGGTCTATGTCCTCTTGGGCCATAATAATCTTCATGAATATTTGGTAACCAATGGTGTGATTTTTTGGCTACTTTTGTAAGTCTTCCTTTTGTGGTCAATGATGAACAATGGCCATCTTTGCAAAGAGTACTAACTTCTCCAATAATTCCTTTACTACTTCCTATCAAATTAGTTTTTTCCTGCATATTAAAAATAAATAAATTATTAAGACATATTATATAATAATTAAGTAAAAAATTACATTTTTTCTTAAGCTTCTAGATAAAATAATCATAGATAAAGACAAATATAGTCAGAATTTTTAGTTTATAGGTTCTGAAACACATTTTTTTTAATCTACTTGTTCGTTATAGTTACTTGTACATATTAAATGATTTTATTTAACAGAAATGAGGATTTTTAGTCTAATCTACCTATTGAGTTCTGTTAAATTCGTAAGTTCCACCTCAATGTAAAAGCCATTGCGAAAGTAGCTTCTTTATGTTACATGTTTGATTTAAATAAAAAGAAAAATTAAGCACGTGACGAGATATGTATGTTTAAGCTTTTAAACGAAATAATCAGAGAACTAGAAAATATAAGCACTAGAATTCTAAAAGAAAATGTTGTGTATATTCTCACCTGTAATTTATGCCCTTTCTTCAAGTGTCTACCTTGTGCTTCATGGATTAGAGTGGATAAATAAAGTAGAAATATTAGTAGTATTACTTGCTTCATATCTAGAATGGTATAAAAGAGATTATTTCTTTTTGGATGATGAGGATATAATGATTAGCAAAAGTTGATAGAATTGGAACTTTCTTGAGGAATATATAGAAGAAATAATGAGTTTCTAACTTCAAATATTTAAGATATATATTGGAGTTGAATGGTGAGTGACAACAAATGGGGTTTTTGGTTTAATATATATATACATACATACATAAAATAAAATTAAGGAAATCAAAAGTCTAGTTCTAGGGGACCATGAAAAAGTTTATTTAATATGTCACTATTTTATTGAGGTTTATATACCCGGATTGCCGAGTTTATCTAATATGTCACTATTTTCGAAGTTAAATTGTAGATATGAAGTCGTTTGATAAGAAGCGTTTTGCTTTTCTTTTGAAGTACAAATTTAAGTTTTATATGTCATCACTATAAGACATATATTATACACTATAAAAAAAGATATTTACTCGTTAGACTTCTTAAAATGTAAAATTTGTATTCTTAAAATAAAGATAAGTCATCTAACTATTAAGACAAATAAAAGTACATAATAATATAAATCATCTCTACACTAATAATATATACATAACTTAAACTCTTTTACATTATATGTAGGTTTTACTAGATATTAATTGTTTAATGAGTATAGGTCAAAATAGGAGCGCTAGAGTAACTAAGACCTATATAGGTCACTAATTCAAATCGTGAAATTAATAATTAATAGTAATATCTCAATATGACAACTCATTGGAAATGGGAAAAAAAATGTAAATAGTGTATCTCTTTCTTTTATACTATTTCCATCACTAACAACTAACCCAACATTTACTAGTTGCTAAGATTATGGTGTGTTTCCCTTGTTAGTTTGTCTACTCCTAAACTAAGTAAACTAAAACTTATATTAGCTTTCAAGTGGAATTATATATAGCTACAAATTGGCAAAAAGAAAAAAAGTTATATAATTAAGTATTTGTGTAACAAGGTCTAATTTTTTATATTCTATATTACATGGAGGAAAGAAAGAGTTAAGTAAGAATCTAATTCACATACATAATTTATAATTTTTTTTTAACAACTTCTATCATAATCTTGTTTAATGATGTATTAGAAAAAATAAGTTAGCTATCAATAATAATTTCTATTTATTTTAAAGAACTCTATCTTTTGTCCTTTTTTTTTTCAAACATGTAATCATAGCACAATTTGTGTCAATCTTTCAATTGTCTCTTTGATTTGCCAAGATATAGCTAGGATTTGATGGATCAACTTCAACACATGCAAATATTTGAAATCAAAATAATTGGAGATATCTTTATTCTTCTTTGGCAGATATATAGATAAATAAATTGTACAAGTATTTCCCAATTTTCATGATTAATCAAATCATGACATCATGGATGTACAAACTACTCTTTCAGTTTTAATTAATCGAAAATAGAATAATCATGAGTTGTGAGAGACTAACAAGTGCTCTTTCATTTTTAATTAGAGATTTCAGATTTGAATAATTGAGTCCCTCTTGATATGGAATCGCTTTTGTTAAGAAGCGAGAAACGTAGGACAGTTCAATACGAATTCAAATTTAATCAAATTTTAATACAAATTCAAATATCGAATAATAATAATTAAAAAAAGACATATCAATTTGGATATTAATATGCTATTAATCAATTATCAGCAGACAAAGAACCAATGTTTTTTCCCCTAGGAATTGATAAAAAAAAAAATTGGACCACTTGACAGTAATTATTTTGGGACATGTTTTAGGAATGTTTCGACAATAAAAAACAGCAACTAAGCAATCTAATGTGGAAAAATAGTTGGTTTCCACTTGAATGAACTAATTGAACACTAACATACAAAATAATTTTAGAAATAGAAATTTGGGTGAATTAATTAATCTCACCAATTGGTGAACTAATTTTCAACTTTGTTTGAATTCAATTTTTGTAAATACAACCTAGTAAACTTATATTCATTGTTTTCAAGGATTGATGTCACCTTTTATTTTTGGACTTTTCGGGTCATGAAATAATAATTCAAGATCTTTTTTTTTTTGTGTATTTGTTCATTAGATTTTCAAATAACAGATTATTTTTCGTTAACACTAAATTTTGTGAGTCCATTTGTAACGATCTAGTGAACGATATTTATTGTTACTCAAGTACTCACATCACTTTTTAGGGAGTTCCGAAATCATGAAATAAGAATTCAAGATTATCTAAGATTTTCATGTGTATTAGTCCATAAGTTTTTCAAAATATATCTTTTTGACTGCGTTTGATCTCAAATTTGTGGATTCATATGAAGCGACCTGAGTGAAAGAAACTCATTGTTTCTTTAAGGATCGACATCGCCTTTTCCCTCGAGTTTTTGGTTCATGCAAAAAAAATTAAGATTCAGAATCATCTTAATTTTTTTAAGTATGTATTAGTTCATAAATTTTTTGAAATAATTAGTTAGAAAAAAACTTTGCTTCATAAATTTTCTAAAGTGAAGGCTACTTTTTAAAAAAATGGCCAAAAAATCAAGACATACCTATATGTGAATTTGACCCATAATTTCTTGGTTAATGGGCCACTCCTATCAAACACATACATGGTCCATTTTCTAAAAGGAAGTGGCCCAGCCCAATTTCATATTGAAAGTGATTTTCAAAGTAATTAAAGTAGGCTTGATAGTTTCGATTAAGAATATATATGTCTAAAGTTGGAGATAATCAAGCTTAACTTAAGATATAAATATTTAAAATTTGAATTGCTTAAGCAAATTCATTCACAAATCTAATTTTAAACTTGTATAGACAAATTCAATATTTAATTATGACTTTTGGCATTGATGAAACACATTTCATAGATTTACACGTATAATATCGAAAATATTGAATTCAGATACCCTTAAACATGTATTTGTAAAGTTATTTGAACTTTAAACTCACTAAAAACTTTTGTTTGTCCTTTTTATTATGTTTTATCTACAACTTGCACCGCCATAAGAATAGTATAATAGGAAGAAAGTTAAAAATGATGTAGAAATAAGAGCCTCATCATGTGGAGAAGTCAATTTAAATACTCGTATGTTTTTTTTGAACTCAACAAAACACAGAGATCTGCCCTCGTGTGACTCAATAGCTGATTCATCCTTTTTGTTCCTCTCTCAATCTTTGACCTTTTATTTGACCACCTAACGGGGTTTTTGGTAGTCGATTTGAAGATAAGTTGAATAAAATTTTGTATAAAACGTCTTAATATAATCATGGATAAAAATAATATAGTGTTTAGTTTATTATTTAGAAATTCGCTCAACTAATATATGGAATAAGTTATGAAGGAATATACTAATTGTTTTATGCAGAAGAAGATACATGAATAACTAAATTCTGCATAATCAAATCATACATTACTATTATATACACGCATAATTCTAACTAACTATCAAATGATCCCTAAATATTTCTTATTGAACTTTTTATGAATGGCATGAAATGATTGACTAATATTGCAAAGTTTAAAGGTATATTTGGATTTGGATTAATTTTTTTTTTTGTTGCAATGCAAATTCAATTATAAGGGGGGTGGAGGGATGAAATGTTATAACATATGGTAAATTTTCCCACAAATAGGATTAACTTTGATCTCGTTTAATATATTGTGGAAGAATAGGATCATTTACGTGTTAGAAGTAGGAGTTCAATTCTTGACGGATAATAAAAAAGAAATGTCTCGTTACAATTTATGACGAAGATTTTGTATAAATTGTGTCCTTCATAAATTTTAAACGATCATCTAAAATTGTTGATGAATGAACTTGTCACAAAATCAAAATTTATTACTTAGAAGTTTCTGATTATCATAAATCCGGGTGAATCACTAGGATTTTTAGTACAAAATTGTGTGGTAATTTAGGAACAAATTCGTCACAATTCTAATGTATCACTAGAAGTTACTAAGAAATTTCACCAACTCCAAATTTGATGTCCAATTTTCAATTTATTTATTTTTTCATTTTATGAGGAAAAACAAAATGAAAAGTAAATAGGGTGGACTAAGTTTTTTTCTTCTTCTTTTACTTTGCTGTAAAGTTTTCAATCTCCAAGATAATATCTTGATTAAAGCATAATGGTGCAATAAACAACATTGTTTCTCAAAATTAGCAAATAAGAGTACACATTAATTAATCATGTCATTAATTTGTCTTACTAGTGCTACATGACTTGTTTTCCTCTCTCAATTTAAGCCCATACCATTAATTCTAAACAAATTAAATTACTTATTCATTAGTGGAGTTGTTGTTGATTGTTGTGTTGGCATGTTAACTTCCCATAATCTGAATTCCCTCCTACATGTCTTGCCTTTGCTTGATTACTTCTTAAAACTACTCAAGTTACGTAGATCGGTGATATACAGTTAAAAATACATTAAAACTATTTTATTTTTTTTAAAAAATAATTTCATAATTGAATTATTAAATGAGTGTGAGTTTCGTATTTGAACTATTATTTATTAGACACATCAAAGATAATAAAGATATAAAGATACAAGAATCAAAAGACAAATAAATAAATTGCAAGATTCAAGAAGAACTCCTTTAGTTTAGGGTTTTATTAGCTCTCAACACAAGGAAAAGGAGATAGAGAAAATTTTGTATATTCATATATGGGGGAACAGAGTCCATGTTCTCTTATCTTACTCTTTTTTTTGTCTCTCTAAATGTTAATTTAAAATACTTTTTAACATATGATAGCTAATTAAGTTTTTACACAATTAATACAATTTAATTTGTTGTAATATGTTGTCTACCTTATCTTATTAAGGTTAGTACTTATTATTTTAAATAGTTTTAGTTATCTTTTCAATGATCTTTATTGTTATAAGTAAAGATTCTACATTGCAAGTATATAAAAAAGTTAAACGTTATAGTATAAATTATAATTAAGCTCAGAGACAAAATGTTGTGTGTATGTACCCAATGAATAATTAATTAATATATTTTCCATTTTCTCTGATATCTTGTGATTCTCCTTAAATACACTATACCATTAATTCCATACTATAGTTCCCCTCTTTCTCCAATCAAACCTTAGATATTCATGTCCATTGGTCAAGTGCTTTTGAGTATTGAATAACGACAGATTCAGAATTTAAAGTTTTTGAATTTCTACTACTATCTTGAGAGAATAATTGTTTATGTGATTATGGTAAGCTTTAGTTCCATTTCTCCATCTTCTATGTGATTGAATTGTTCCTTCAACAAAACAATACTTAAGTTTGCTTCTTAAGTTTCTTATTAATTAGTATATCAACATCTACTAATTGATTATGTTTTTGTGTATATAGGGAATTCAAAAGCCATCATGGTTGAAGGCTCTTTATGTGGAGAAATTCTTTGTGCCATGTTCAATTCATGAAAGTGCAAAGAAGAATGAGAAGAATGTTTGTTGTTTGGATTGTAATATTAGTATTTGTCCTCATTGTGTCACTTCTCATCGTGTCCATAGATTGCTTCAAATTAGACGTTATGTATATCATGAGGTTGTTCGATTAGAGGATATAGAAAACCTTATTGATTGCTCCAATATCCAGGTACGTTATTCATTTAAAAGATAAATACTATCAGAAAATCGCTAATCTGTAATGGAAATTTGAGTTGTCGGTAACGTTTCATGACTTTTCCTTTCTCTAATGAGTCAAATTCTGAAAGGACGTCCATTGAAAATTAACGATTTTCTAATAGTAAATTGCTTTATTTATTGTACTTACTTTTGCCAACAATATAATGTTCTTGATTGTTGGCTTTTCTATTAATAATAAAAAAAAATGTTGTTTAATTGTTTATAATTTTGCTAGGCATATACAATAAACAATGCTAAAGTGGTTTTTATCAAGAAAAGGCCTCAAAATAGGCAATTCAAAGGAGGAAACTATTGCACTTCTTGTGATAGGAGTCTTCAAGAACCATTTATTCATTGCTCTCTTGGATGCAAGGTAATTCTCTTTAACTTTAAGAATTTTTGTGTTTTGGATCCAAATTAGGGGTAGTTTGGGAGCTTGTTAGAATTATGAAGGTATTAGTACGGTAGAAATTAGTTATTGAGTGAATCTATATATTGTTATATATATATATACATGTATTAGTTATTCCACCTTTTATCCTTCATAAAATAATATATATATTCTCTCAAAACTCATATAATAGTTATGCAGATTTCTAAATTATCAACCAAACATTATATCAATTTTATAAATGAATAACTTATTTACCATTTACCTACCAAACGATCATATAAGTTATACGAAAACTAATACATAGATAATTTGTTTCTCATCCAGCTACCAAACTACTTCTTAAGTACTCATATCTACTTAATTAATCATATTCTTATCATAGTTGATTCCTAATAAATATGATCAAAATTTATATATGCAATCTCAAACTATATGATAATTACTCTTTACTTGATTTCCTCCAAACATCAAGTATGATTAAATGTGTGTTTACTACAATTAAAGACATTTCATGGAAAATTTAAAAAAAGACTTGGTGTTGGTGTTGATGAATGAGTTTGAACGCAAGTTTAACATATGAAAATTTTGGGTAGTAAAGATTAATAAAATGAAATAATTTTCGCAATTTTGATCACAAGCTAACCAAAAACTAGAAAAATGACTTTCGTTATATATATCACGTGAAATAACTTATTGGTTGACAATAATTTTTGCTTTGACATTATCAGGTAGATTTTGTGCTTAAGCACCACAAGGACCTTTCCCCATTTCTAAGAAGATGCACAATTCTACAACTTAGTTCTGACTTCTTTATCCCTCAAGATATGGGTGACGATGACATGGCCATCGACACAGCTAATTCAACGATCGTGGACAATGACGAGCCATGGAGCTCATCATCGTCCACGGGCTCGGGATCAGAAAACATGAGTTTTCCATGCACTGAGTTTGTAAGGAAGAAGAGAAGTGGAATGCATGTTTGTGGAAGATCAGCTAATAATTGTAACAACATAACAGAAGAAGATATGGCTACTAGTATAAGTAGAAGAAAAGGCATTCCTCAAAGATCTCCATTATGTTAGAATACTAATTAGTTGTGTTTTTAAACGTTAATTTGTTTTAACAATTCAATGTTTTAGAATAATAAAAAAAGAAGACATTAATTTTATTCTAAAATGGTTTGAATTTTGGTGTTTGTTGATTAATTGGTTGGTTGATTAGGGTGTTTTTGTCTTAATTACATCACGTGATATTCCCTCTTCGTATTTCATTCTTTTACTTGTTTGGTAATTTCATAATTCCAACATCTCATATAATATAATAGTTGGAATTGTCAATTTGGAATCTTGAATTGTTTTATTCAATGATTTCTATAGTCACGTAAATCAGTTTTTACGATCCGTTACAAATGTTCTTTCAAGTTTTTAAATATATGACTCCTTTCATCGAAGATCAATAAAGGAACATGATTCATTTGTCTGATAAATAGAAGCGTGTTCAGGATTTATATTTTGGGATGTTATTGAACTCATTAACCGTTTGAGTCGATGTTATTGGGTTAGGCTGAACTATTAATGCTAATATTATGCATACACTTACTAGAAAGTGTAATACACAATATTCATTTACTATATAGTTGTTAGGATTTGGTGTATGGTACAATCAACTTGATGTATTTGTATTTATCTTTACCATCTTTGTGACTGAATATTTGTGGAACTTATTTTTGCAATAACTATTACCATGATAATATATTATATTGAATCTTCATTATCTTGCCATCTCCGGCACTTACGTTTGTTTGGATAGTCAACACAACAATTTCGTCTCAGTCTCAAGGTAACTGGGATCAACAATATAAATCTCTGAATATCTAGCTATATTTTCATTCGTTTATTCCCCGTTTCACTAATTTGAGGATTCTCTAGCACTCAAACGAAGTTTACATGGACTCGTAGGCGTCCATGGCACAACAAATATTATACGTATATCACGTATACATGGACTCATAGGAATCCATGGCATAACAAACACTATACGTATATCACGTATACATGGACTAGTAGAATCCATGGCACAACAAACATTATATGTTCAGTAAGATACGAAGACAGCAGTATGAGAACTATCAATTTTATTGATGCATAGTAAACTATTACTAACATAACTAGTGAGGATAACTTCCTGAGTCCTTTTTGTGTTAGGAGCTAAGAGTAATGAAGTTTATGAGTTGGGAATAATGCCATTTGCACTTTTGTAGATTTACTATAGTCTATCCAAGAATACCTGCATTGCATGGTGGCAATCCTCGACGCCAGTCCATAATAACCAGAGTTGCTATGCTATGTGAGAGGGCAGCTGCAACGACGAGTACATGGAAGATTTGATGGCTCTGTCCAACAAGGTCAAATTTACCAGGTTTCCATCTCTCTGGAAACCTTGTAACGTAGAACACTGCTCCAGCAGCATATAAAAGGCCCATGGTGATCTCGTAGACTAGAGCCACGAGTACTTGTGGGTGATGAAAGTAGAGGGAAACAGCATGTGCTGCTGGAATCACACCTGAGAAACCCATAGCAAGGAACAGAACAGCCCTGAATGATCTAAACTTACCAGAGGTGAGAGCCGGGGCGAAAAGAGTGAAAATGACAAGGATACCGACTATAGTAATGGAGGATAGGTAAAGGAGACACCAGTATGGCTGACAACAGAAAGTGTAATATACAGGAGCGAAGAAAGAACAGATGATCATGATAGAAATCCCAGAGTAATCGAGACGCCAGAAGAAGAGGGTAAATTTATGGGAGTGGCAAGCAAATAGGTGAGAGACAGAGCTGAAGACCAAACAGATCATAGCCCCTCCTAAGAAAACAAACCAAGGCCATATGGCAACTTCATAACCATCTCCATATGCACCTAGAAATGAGGGGTTTGAGATGTGATTAGTGTAAGAATCCTGCAAAACAGAAATTAAATTTTTCGATGAGATGATGCTTAACATCTCGTTTACTGCTTAACATTTGCATAATACAAACAATTTTCCCCCAAAATATGATAGAGATTAAGATGCATCACTTCTTTCCACACAATAATGTTAGTTATACTGGAACCCCTCCTTCAAGGGCCGCACCTAGATATATAGTAAAAGATTATCAATTTGCAACTGTAGAAGCTAACTAACGTCACAAAGCTTGCCTGGAGCCTGGAAGTAATGGCAAGTAGGATGACGTCAATGCTTTTACAACAAAATCTTAGAAGAGTAGGCAGTGTTAATACATTTGGAACTAAACTCAATTATATTCAGTAGGAACCACCTTTAGTGGTCTCCGAAAGAAAGCCGTCTTTTTGTGACTTCACCAATACTGGTCTAACATTTCGGATTTATAGAGCAGCCAAGAAAGTTATAGTCCATTCAAGTTCATGAAACGTTTTGACAACGAAATATATCATGAATGGTATCTGACTGCCCAGGATCTCTTAACTGAAATTGAGACCTCCTTTTTTTAACTACTCATCAACATCAAGAATTGAGAGAGCTTAATATGACACCACATTTGATCTGATAGTCTACTCAGGTGTTCCAACTTAAAGCGTAACAATACAGACAACCAGCTTGGTTGTGACCACTTAAAGTGTAACAATACAAACAACCAGCTTGGTTATGACCACTTAAAGTGTAACAATACAAACAGCCAGCTTGTTTGTGACCACAGAAATCTTATTGCAGCCAACTCTTTTATCTTTCTTTGAACTTTAGTTATTCTACTTCTAAGACAGTCTGCATTGTTCATATCTATACTTCAGCAAAATGTTGACCAACTCTATCTTTAAATTTGCTACTAATAAACATCAATAGAGACATATATATCACCCCAAATTCCTGATTATGATTAAGGTTCCAAATAATTTGTATAGCAGTAAGGTTGGATGAATTGCAGATTCAGCAATGCCAAGGACAATGCCATGACGAAATGATCTTATTATTACTGAAACATATAGTCAAAAGAATTTTATGGCACTTGGAAGGCTTTGGAACTGTATTGAGCTGGCATGTTTGGTCACCCCTCAAAATTTTTACCCACCAATCAGGTAAAAAACATTTGTCTTTGGAAATGGAGTGAAGGTGTCTATTTAATACTACTATATGTCTCCACATAGTCAGTGTCACCATTTCCAAAAATCTGACTTTGCTAACTCTTTGGTCAAATTAAATAACTATATGCATATGGACCCCTTAGAAGTCCTTGATTGTGATAAATGACATTATTGGAGTGATCAAACAAATTTTATTGGGGTCAATTGGTTCGCAAGGTGGGATAATCATGCAAGATTTTATATTTCTCACTTTCTATATACTATTTTATCATTTTCGTATATATATATATAGTAAGATAAAATGATTCTACGATTAGTTAATACTTTAAACTAAACATGAAATAAAATTAATCTCAAATTTTATCGCAAAAATATCATACACTAATTATCTTTTAAGTATCAAATGACCCCTAGATCCAAAAGCTTACATATCTTTTTCTCCTGTCCATTGTATTTTTTTATGTCAAATATTCGTACAATCAGTATTTTTTATGCAAATAGAGCTAAAGCTGAAAAGCAAGAATTTTTTGACATGATACTAATTTTCTGTCCAAATAGTAAAAAGCTATGTTGAGTCACTTTGTATTGTTATTGTCAAAGCAACGACAATAACATATTAGTGAAATCTCACGAATTAATGATTTGCATGCATCCACATATTCTATCGAGATATAAAAATTATTTTCGATAGATTCACGACTCAAGACATTATCTACGTCACTAAGCATATTCAAATTTTAAAAGATTTTACAAAAAGAGAAATACATAAAAATAGACAACAAATTCAAAATTTGCACAATTGAGATACAGCTTAAATACTTAAATTCATCACATCAAAGATCTTAACATCATAAAAAAAATATTCGAATTCTTTTATAAGATAAAAAAGAGCTAGTTAAGAGGACCCGTGAAATTGTAAGATTCATTCCACAGCTCAGCTATATTTCTGAAGTATTCCAAAAGTAGGATCCACTAAAAGCCCATACTTTTCGAACAATGGTGTCATCTCATGTCTTTTACCGTCATTTATCTAAGCTAAAAAAAATCGTACTGAGATTTTAACCAAACACGCAACGAAACGGTAAGGTTATTCGTATAGAGAATTTTATTATATTATTAATAAAAAATCGCTAAACGATTATAAATTTAATTTAATAAAACGGTGACTCACCGGAAAAGAATCAGCTGAGCCATTGCTCTTCATAGTCGGCCACCGTCCCATTCCCGCCGGTCTGTTTTTAAAATAGTGGATCTCTTTTACCGATGTATTAAATGACCAAAAGGACCTAAAATATCATTGAAATTACGAAAACGAACCTGGAGAAACCAGCTAGCAGAGTCTCCATTGCCGTCTTCTCCATCAAGCTCGTTACCATCAACGTCACAAACACCACAAAACCTACCAAATGCCTACGATATTTTGTGACATAAGATTAATATAGCTCGAAAATCAGATAAATTCAAATGAGTGAAATTGAATTCTCGCATTGTGCGAAAAGTTTCTCCAAATTGTAAAATCAGAGCTAAAAACTCAAAAATCGATTTGATTCAAATGCAAAGGAGTGAAACTAAGAGTTAAGTTGTGAAAATAGAGATCTCTGAGTTCGACATTAGTATA
The DNA here is from genome assembly GCA_032847665.1 of Solanum chilense. NCBI lineage: Eukaryota > Viridiplantae > Streptophyta > Magnoliopsida > Solanales > Solanaceae > Solanum > Solanum chilense. The sequence goes on along the minus strand of CM064974.1, from coordinate 4,523,335 downwards.
TATAATAAGAAGTAAAAAGTTCGAAAATCATCTAAATTCAAATGCAAATGAGTGAAATTAAGAGTCAAATGGAGGATCCTACAAATTTGAAATTCGTATAACGAGAGCTAAAAAATCTGGAAAATCAACGAAATTCAAATGCAAATGAGTGAAATTGAGATTAAAACTTGAAAATCAACGCAAAATCATATGCAAAATGAAGTGAAAATTTGAATTTCGAACTTACGTCCAAATATTGAGAGTCTCATTATGCCAAGAGAAGACGCTAAGAGCTACCTCCTTAAGAGGCCATTCACAACGATAATAATCTCTGATGAACTCATTATCCTGAAGATACACAGGTAATTCTTCGAATTTCATCAATCTACGCTTGAACTTCTTCTCCTCCTCCTCCTTATAACTATTCATCTTCTTCTCCTTCAATTTTCCCGATTCAGTAATCTCTGTTTTTCCGATTTTCGAGCTCTTCTTTGTTCCATTGTTCATCATGCTTTTCATCGCCGTTGCCAAGGGATCTCAGATTCCGGCGACTTTTCACCGGAAATTTCCGATTGTTTGTTTGTGTCTCGTGAGCAACGAACTAATATGAAAGGCGTGACTTCCACTCAACTTTTTTTCTACTTATATATATACATATACATTAGTAAGCCACAGTTGGAAAAATAGTTTAACAAACAAATATTTCATTTTTTTAGGCCTTGATTGTTGGGAATTAAACACACAACACACACAAATAATCTAGAGAAAAGAGAAACGGAATGCAAACGGGACACACAAGAATTTAACGTGGTTCGGTTTCCCTACTCCACGACTGTAACAGGAGGATTTTATTTCACTTGTGCTGCTCTTGAATTACAAATACAAGGATCATATTTATAGGAAAACCAAATAGTTAACCTAGGGTTTCAGTAATGGGTCGGGCCGGCTCACAAGCCTCCACAAAGCCCAACAATCTCCCACTTGGAGGCTTGAAGAATTTCAACTGCCATCCACTTAGAACACTTGTATGTCTAGTAATCTTTTTCAACTCTCTCCTGCTACAGCGGCCTTCTCATCAGTCAACTGAAAGGCCCGTTGAAGCTCCCCGAAGCTTCAACACATCAGTCACGGCTGAAACTGCCCTTGACTCGTCCTCGGTCCCTACCGGCTCCCACTTGAGACACGAACTGCCGGATCCTAGAACTCCCTGAGAACAAACACTCTCCATACTCAGCAAGATATTTTCTGGAGACGTATCAACAGCTGGAATACTGGTTCTCTTGACCCACTGTCTTCTAGGAGCCTTGGCTGAAGCACGGCCGGTGCTCCCACTGCCACAAACGCCTCTGACTGGTCTTCCTGAACCTTTCCTTGCTCGTTCATCCTGAATCTGACCTGTGGCTCTGGGTTTCTTTCTTGCAAAGACAACCTTCTTCTGCCCACGAGATTCTGTGAACCGAACTTTGTTTTTCTTCTGAACTGGGACGGTCACTCCCTCAGACGGTAATCCGACAATATACAACGATCCTCTTTTTGTTCCACGAGCCATGACAAGATTGCCCCTCACGACCTTCCACTGCCCATTTCCGAACTTCACATGATGTCCCTGTTCATCCAACTGCCTAACAGAAATCAAACTTTTCGTCAAGCTTGGAACAACTCTGACATCCTTCAAGGTCCAGAAACCGACTGGCGTCTTCAGCACCATGTCACCCATGCCCGTAACATCAAGAGCTCTATCGTCTGCAAGCCTTACCTTTCCAAAGTCTCCAATAACCAGATTCTGCAGTGCTTCACTGCTGTGGGTAGCGTGAAAAGAAGCACCAGAATCCATGACCCAGGAATCCACATTGCTCTCCGCGCAACAGATAAACAAATCCTCGTCGGCGCTGTCTTTTGCAATGTTGACTTGTTTGTCTTTCTGGCATTGATTCCTGAAATGCCCCACCTCCTTGCAGTTCCAACATGTTACACCTGAGCCATCCCGAGCCTTCGACTGACTCCTTCTTCGGTTCCTGCTCCCACTACCTCTGTTATTTCCTCTGCCTCTGACGACGTTTAGCATATCACCTGATGATTCTCCAGAACTCCTTCTTCTGACATCCTCGCCAAGAACGAGATCACGAATCTTCTCAAAGGTGAATCCATTAGGTCCCACTGAACTGGCAACTGCTGTAACCGTTCCGGACCAACTGTCAGGCAATGATGATAACAGTAGTAAAGCTTGAACTTCATCATCGAACTTAATGCCAACTGACAAAAGTCTGGCTAAGATCGAATTCAATGAGTTGATGTGCTCGGTAACTGAACTGCCTTCCTTCATCTTTGTGTTCACCAACTCTCTAATCAGAAAAATTTTGTTTGCTGCAGATGGCTTCTCGTACATGTTAGACAAGGCTTCCAAGATGCCTTTCGCTGTCTTCTCCTTAAGAATGTTGAAAGCAACATTCTTGGTCAACGAGAGTCGGATAACTGACATAGCTTTCCGATCCAAACCTGCCCACTCTGCATCAGACAATTTTCCTGGCTTGTCACCCAACACTACGTCCAAATCTTTCTGAACCAGCAAATCTTCAATCTGCATCTTCCACCAACTGAAATCTGTACCATCGAACTTCTCAATTCGGAACTTCCCATCTTCTGCCATCTCAAAGGACTAAATGAGATACTCGGTACAACTAATTTCAGATCTTCGGCAATTCCCTTAACGGCGTTTTCTGACAGCGGGCGGCGATTTGGACGATGCTCACGATCTGGACGCTCGCGGCTGGATCTGAGGCTCCTCGACGCGGCGGCTGCTGCTCGCGAATGGCGGTTCCAGATCCTCGGCGTCTTGCACGGCTGTAGCTTGCGAACGGCGGCGGCACACTCCTTGCACACAGTTCTTCACACAAGAACCCTAGGTGACAATTTCTCACAGTTTGTGTTACAGTGTTGTTGAAACCTCGCTCTGATACCAATTGTTGGGAATTAAACACACAACACACACAAATAATCTAGAGAAAAGAGAAACGGAATGCAAACGGGACACACAAGAATTTAACGTGGTTCGGTTTCCCTACTCCACGACTGTAACAGGAGGATTTTATTTCACTTGTGCTGCTCTTGAATTACAAATACAAGGATCATATTTATAGGAAAACCAAATAGTTAACCTAGGGTTTCAGTAATGGGTCGGGCCGGCTCACAAGCCTCCACAAAGCCCAACAGAGATCACATATAAAAAAAGGGAAAATTGTATAAAATAGCAAACTAATAGCCTAAATTAAATGAAATAGCTAGGGTTTGATTTAATTGTGCTCCATAGCAAACGTTGGCAAAAATTTGCCAGGCGTCTCTCTCCCAGAAGTCTCGCTCGCCACTCTCCCATTCTCGCATCTCTCGCTTTATACACAGAAGTGTATAATTTCTGTTTCTGTTTTGTATAAAGCGAGAGAAAATTATATATACACATGCAAAAATGTATATCTTCGTGTTATACACTTAATTATATAATTTACAAACATTTTACTTCAAATATTGCAGAGAAAAAGGCCAAAGAATTATACAATTGTGAATTATACAATTGCAGTGAAATACAATTTTTTCTAGCTTTATACAACAGAAGTGTATATATTGTGTTTCTGTTTTTGTATAAAGCGAGAAAAACATATATCTTCTTGCTATACACTTATAATTATGCAATATACATATATTTTAATTCGATTCAACTGTATGCAAAGCTAATTATACAATTGCATCGAATTATACAATTTAGGCCAGCGAATTATACAATTTAGGCCAGCGAATTATACACTTTTATATGTATAGCGAATTATACAGTTTTTATGTTTGCTATGGAACGCAATTATGCAAAGTTTGCTATATTATACAAATATGATTTTTTTGTTTGCTATATGTGAAAGTTGCCCTATAAAAAAGCATAACTAATACTAAAAATTATTCCCTCCGTTTCATTTTGTGTTGCATTTTTCATTTTTAGAGAGTCCACCGTGTTAATTTTGATCGAATATTCGCGTATGGAATTTTTAAATTATTCGAAATGAAATTTGTGTATTTGTAAACTACGTAAAGAGTTACTATATGTCACAATAATTGATAATTCAAAATGTTAAAAGGATGTATGAAATTCATACTATGAAAGATAGATTTGTTTGAATCTCGAAATGCGAAAAGTGTCACATAAAATGGAATGGAAGAAGTAGCAAATTTTATTAATTTTTTTGTTAGTATTACTTTGCTTAGAAAAGAAATGTTGAGCTAAAGATCGCAACGACTTGGATGGTTTCTCCTTTAATTTAAAGTCTCAATTTCGAGCTTTGATTATGAGAAAATAAAATGAGGATTTCATGGATTGAATTATGCTACCAAATATGAACACACTGGACAACTGACAAGACGATGAGATTGAGTCGACGTATGACGTCTCCATGAGAGGCCACAGTTGCGGCGCATGAGACTTGAGAGTTGTTACATGTCGTAAAGACTTTAGAGACTAGAGACAACAATTTTAGTCTTAAGATTTGGGGTAATGGAAATGGGAAAATTATGCAGTTAAGCAAATGTATACTACTTAATTACTCATCATATCTATAAGTTGCTATAATTATCACTAACGACTAACATTATACATTAATTACGTGGGCTGAGTTCGAGTTTGTATAATTAGCTACATTTGTATATGTATAATTCACCAGAATATACAAATACATATTTATAATATACAATTATCTAATCGATATACATATACAATTCACCTCTCTCCACTCCCTGCCCTCTCCCGCTCGCCTCTCTCCCCCTCTCAATCTCGCTCACTTCTCTCATCTCTCTCCCAATCTCGCTTGCCATATATATAATTACGTATGTATAATATAAAATTATCTAATCGATATACATATACAATTCATCTCTCTCCCTCTTTCTGCCCTCTCTCGCTTGCCTCTCTCCCAATCTCTCTCACCTCTCTCCTCCCTCTCCCAATCTCGCTTGTCATATATACAAATACATATGTATCATATACAACTATCTAACTGATATACATATATTATTCACCTTTTTCCCACTTTTTGCCCCTCTCTCTCAGTCTCATTCGCCTCTCTCCTCCTTATAACATGTAGCTATGAATTGTAATTATTAAACTATAATTATGGAGAGTAATTAGACTATTTTTGAGTGGCTATATGTGAAAGTTCCCCAAGGAAATTGGGTTTGGGTCACTCAAAGTCCCCTTAATTGGGCCAGAATGATATTGGGCTTGTCCTCACTAACAATAGTGTTAGTATTATTAGAGTAAGAAATAGTCATTAGTGTTATTAAATTCGTTTTTCCGATTAAACCAAATTTAATTTGTTAAAAACCAAAAATCGAACTGAATAATCAAAATATTAAATTTTCCAATCGAAACTGATGGAATAAATTGACCCGAAATCGAAATTAAAAAAAGTTCAATTCAATTGGTTTTTTTTTTTTAATTTAAATCGAATTATGCCCAACCCCTTCCAAACCCCCCAACATTCCAAAACAACAAACATGAGTTGTGGAACCCCTAAAAGTAACATAATTGTTTAGAAGAAAGTACAAATAACACATAAAAAATGGTAAAACAAACTACATTATATAGGTTTTGGTTATGTACTACTTAGACCTATAGATACAACATATATGTAGATGTAAAATTATGATGATTTAATATATGTCAGTAATATATAAT